>OZ012735.1:527607041-527992041 GCA_963859935.3 Lathyrus sativus | reverse complement strand
GCCCAGATCTTGTAGTGGTTTTTCAGATCCTTAATCTTGCTTGATAACATCCCAGAGGTAAACATTTCGTTGAACACTTCAGCCATGTTTACTCGTCCTGTAGGGATGTTCGCAATACCTTCTTCTTCTTCATACCCAATGAGTTTCCGAATCATTTCTTCAGTTATGATGATTTCTTTTCCCAAAACAGATGAAGAGATGAACTTAGGGTAAACCTTTGCATGTATCCATAATTCCTTGACCAAATGGGGAAAGACTGGACCAAATAGTCTGTCAAAATACTTAATCCATCCTTGAAAGTTTACTGTTGGACGGAGATCAAACCCATTCTTTGCCAAACAGTCAAAATCCACCATGAATTCACAGAGAACTTCTAGTTCATCCATTGGTGTTAGAAGAGTACGTTCTGGTTCCTTGAACGTTTCATTACCTGTTTGTGAAGAAGATACCCAACCATTGTAGAAGCCAACTTTTTATAAGATGAAGATGAAGTCGCCATAGAAGAACTTTTGAGATGAACTGAGTTTCTTTTAGGTTTAGAGGTGAAGAGAAAACCGTGAAGAAGACCAAAATGCATAAAGTGTTTAAGAATTAGTGAAAGTGTGAAAAGTGTTAGATCGTGGCATATAATGGGACAAATTAGGGCACAAGGAAGATTAAACACACTTTCAGCAATTAATCTTATTTAAAAAATAATATAAATCAATTAAATAAAAAATAATGATTTAAAGCATTTAATGAGATCTGACACATTTAGGGAAAACGAGAATTTTAATGATACAAACAGTACCTTGAAACGGCGCCTTAATTTTGTACACTCAATCGTTTCAGATTAAAAGTGACACGTGTTGACGTGTTGTGCCTCTGATGCTCTTTAGGAAATGAAACGTTAAACTAACGTTCATATCATCTGAGGCAGGATCTTCTGAAATTCTCTTCAGAGCCAATCTCATCCATCATGCTTCATCTTCTGAAATTCTCTTCATGATTAGAGCATCTAACATCCATCAGGCTTCATCTTCTGATTTTGTTTGCTTAAATCAAATGCATCAAATGACACAGTCTAACTAACAATTTTGTTCTTACAATGCTGAGCTAACTTGTATAGAGTTAGTTCATCAAGAGTTAACAGTGCATCTGCTTCTAAAAAAGGATGTCTACTGACTTATTCATTCTGAATAACACCAGAGACTTAAATCCCTTTTAAATCAGACTAAATGACTTCTGTCATTGTATCTTTCCAAACAATCTTGATTTCAGGAATTAATCATTATGAATTTCTGAGAATAATATCTAATAACATTTGACCAATTATTGTTTGTTCAACTGAGATAAATTCTCAAGTTAACCGAACTTAATTGTCCATGCTACTTATATTAAGAAAGATTTAATTAAAAAATGTTGATTTTAATTAAAAAAAGAATGATTTTATTTTTTTTTTATGTTTTTAAAAGAGGGTTTTAAATTTTAATTTGAAAAAGGTTTAATTTTAATTTAAAAAGATTTAATTTTTATTTAGAAAAGGTTTAAATTTTATTTAACATTTTACTAAAAACGATCCAACTTTAACCTTTGAAAAAATGAGTTTTTAATTCTAATTAATGATTTTAATTTTGAAATTCTAATCCTAATGTTTAATTATATTTTTTGTTAAATAATTTAATTAAAAACTTTAATTCTCATTATTAATTATAAATTAATATAAAAATAAAGAAATAAATAACTAAAAGAATAATAAAATAATAACAAAAAGAACAAAAAAGAAGTAATAATAAAAGGGGAGGGGTTTCATCGTGTTGTCTGAAGAAACCCATTTGGGTTTTCATCTTTTCCTCTTCTTCCCCAAACGCATGCCTCCACTGATGCTCAAAACCTCCGAGCTTTTCGTCCTCTCCCTGGCTTGCATGTCCTATTTCTTCTTTCCCTGCAACAAAACCATGAAAAAACATTATAATGACAAAAAAATCTTACGGAAATTTTGCTGATGGTAGATCGCGAGCTTCCTTGAGGGCAAGGGCTTTATCCGTCGAGTTGTCCGACCGGTGATGTTCAAACTAAGGCTGTGGGTTTCACTTCTGCCGTCGGTGACTCACGGTGGTTCGCGGTGGATAACTGTGCCCTGTGATAATTGTGCGGCGGTCGTTTGGGTTCCTCGAATCCTCCGTTCTTTGATAAGCACGGATGGATCTTTGGATTTTTCGCCCTTAAACGATGATATTCTTTATCTCCTCCTCTCCGCGGATGGTGATGATGATGAAGCTATAAGCTTCTATGAACCTCCAACCCCCCCCCCCCTTATGAAATAATGATCTTGTAGTTTAATATTACTTGATCTAAGTTTATGGGTTCTGGGCCTATTGCTGTTTGTTACGATTTTTGTGTTTGATTTTGCGGCTACTTTCCAGGAGTTGTTGGTACGAGTTTCATGATTTGGTTGAGCTTTTTTTCAAGAAGTTATCATGCTGGATTTGTTGCGAGAATGTCGCTTGCTCGCGTTTTTTCCGGAGGTTATTGTTGCTTGACTTTGTTATTGTTTGAATGGGTTCATTGTGATTATTTTCCGGAAATTATTGATGCAAATTGCTGTTTGATCCATCTGGACTTCAGAAATTTCAGGAAACGTGTTTATGCCTTGTTTGGAAAAATCACTTTTTCGGATAATCACTTTTTGGATAATCACTTTTTGTCTCTGGACGCCTTGAAAATAAGAACAGAAGCTGCCGGTTTTAGCCCGATGTCGGAATTGAGTCGGGAGCTGGCGACTGATCAGTGCATATTTATGCACATTCTCCTACATTTTTACTTAGGCATTTCTTTATTTTATTTTGTTTATTATTATATTTTATTATGTTTTCATATTTTATTTTATTTTTGGTTTAATTTAATTTTCGCACTTATTTTTCAGCTTTAGCAGTCTGCACGGAAACGATCATAACTGGAGCTCCGGGAATCCGTTTGAGGCGTTCTAAAAATCTCCGGAAAGCTAAGAGAGAGAGCTACGACTTTCGTGTTGGAGCCGAAATCAGATTCGGAACTCAAAATTCCAGAATTCCGTTTCAAGTTACAGCATTAGGAATTTGTTTTAGTTTTGGGTCATGTTTTGGGTCTGGGTTATATTTTCGACCCAGTTGGGTTATGACCCGAATTCTGGTTTTTATCCTCTTTAGTCTAGGTCTGGCTGTACAGCCGAAAAAGGCCTATTCACATTTCACGAAAAAAGAGAGGTTGGAGAAGAACTCATGGAAAACTAATACCTCCGGGCAAATCCTGCTGTGTATGGTTTCAACACTTTGAGGTTATTATAATATCAATTTAAATCTGATTCCTTTCAATCCTTTTCTATGAAGTCATTTGCTTAATTTGATTGCAATTGTTTGCTTAATTCAATTGTTGTTCATAGGATAGAATTGATTAAATTCGGTTGTATGCATGTTCCTAAATTTAATTGCGTGTTATCGTTTGCTTAATTCGTTAATTCGTCATATTCTTAACCGTTGCTTAATTCGGTAAACAGGAACATAATTCATGTGATGTTAGTAAGCGCTTGTCTGATTAATATCATAATCGAATAGGATTGGATTCGTTTAGGGATTGATGTTATAATAGTCGATGATAAGTCGGAACCCGAATCAGTCGGATTAGTCGTTTTATCTTATTTTAATAATCATTTTTTTCATAATCACTTAATTTCAGTATTTTTTCTCTTAATCAAAATTCAAACCCCCATAAATTATTACTTTATTGGTCAATCACTACAAGAATCCTTTTGAGAACGATATTTTGAGTCACTGTCGTTGTACTAGCATTTTTCTAAAATTACTCGTTTTTTATCCGCGAGCGACCGCGGATCAAATTGGCGTCGTTGCCGGGGATTCTTGTTGATTTAGCCAATAATATAGTTTTAGGTTTTGTTTGTTTTACTTTTCTGCATTTTTATGCATTTTCTTGCGTTTTCGCGTCCGGCCATCCTGTTTCTCATCAGACCAAGTAAAAAAAAACAGATTTTGGACAAATCGCCTTCTTTTTTAGATCTGTTTCGTGAACTTGAAGCAGAAAAATCGTGCGATCAAAAATCCTTAACTCTAGAAGAGTTATAGGAATACCTGGAATCCACCCTCAGAATTGCCAAAAAATCCTTTTTTCTATTTTTAATGAATTTTTTACTGTTTTTATAGAGTCGAAAAAAATCGAAAAAATTCTCATAATTGTTATTTTGCTTAATTAGTTTAATTCTGGTGTTATTTTATTTTTTTGAAATTTAATTAATTGTTTTCCATCATTGTGTTTGAGTCTGAGTCTGAGTCTGACTATCTGCATAACTTGTTTGCTTCGGATACTGAACTTGATTTTGAAATGGCTGATAATAGAACCTTAAGACAATTAGTTTCCCCTGATGTAAATTATAATAGCTTGTGTATTGAATATGATGATGTTGTTGTTCCTTTCGAATCGGAATCTGGTTTAATACACTTGTTGTCATGGTTTAATGGACTTGCAGGTGAGGATCCGAATAAGCATATGAATGAATTCCAAATTGTGTGCTCTACACCTTCTGAACCTTCACTAGAGGACCTTGTCAAGCAAATGGCTATAAATGATCTTCAGTTTCAGCAACAAACAGATTCAAGTCTTCAAGCTTTGCAGACACAGATTGAACAGCTTGCCACTATAGTGAATGCCATGCAGCAAGCTCAAGGTTCAAACCAATCATCTGCCCAAACAGTAGTGAATCCAAAAGAGTTTCCTTCTAATTTAGTTAATGATACTTATTCTGAATTGTATTTTGATTTTCCATCATTAGCAGATTTCGATCATACTTGCTCTTGTGATTCATGTACCGACACTAACATTTGCTCTGTTTGTGCTGAGATTAATGTTGCCGTACAGGGTGATGTTTTTCATGCAGATGAAGTTGTTTATGAAGTTAAAACTCTTAACATCACAGCTGCCCCAACCTCACCATCCATTGAACAACCTTCCCCTTGGAGCTTAAACCACTTCATAACAATCTGAATTATGCTTATTTAGATACGGATAAAAATCTTTCAGTTATAATTTCTTGTAACCTTGATTCTTATAAAGAAAATAAGCTTTTTCAGGTTTTGAAGAAACATAAGAAGAGACTTGGATGGAGCTCGATTAAAGAGAGAAGAAAAGCAGTGAGACAACTCTTTAATCCTTTGTTATCTGATGTTGATGTTGTGGAAAAGGATATCACATTTACGTGCCCATTCGACACTTTTATTTATCGAAGATTCTTATTTGATCCTGGAATAAAAGGTGAAGGCACTAATACAAATTTCAAGGGCGATGGATGCTATCCAAAGTTATTCCCCACTTTGGAAGAGGAGACTGCAGAAAATCTCTCTTTGGGAAAGGATGCATATGTGATCACTTATCCACCTTGACTCCTCTGGTGTGTCCTTTCCTATCTCTCCTCGCTTTTATTTTATATTTCTGTTCTTTCATTGAGGACAATGTATGTTTTAAGTGTGGGGGAGAGAATAATTTCTTTGTTTCATTTGTTTTCCTTGTTTTTGTTAGTGTTTTGTTTGTTTTCAGTCAAATAAAAAAATGTATCTTCTTGAAAGTTTGAGGCTATAGTCTAATTTGAGATTAGTTTACGGAGACCTGGGAAAAATTCATAAGATCGGTATCGTCTTAACACCGTAAGTCTCCTGCATATGGAAATTGATTTGAATTTTTATTATGTTTTAGCCTTAAATTTTCATTCTCTGACAGCTCTTGAGTAGTTTATTTCAGCAGTCAGCACCATCTCATACACACTCTACGCAGGGAAGCCGATGAATATAAGTGAGTGATCCAATTTTTAGCTTGAAAAATATATTAAAAAAAAGAAAATAAAAGAAAATAAAAAGTTGAAAAAAAATTACTCGTTAGTTGGTTCAGCGGTTTCTGGTGCTGAACTTGGTAGGGCGGATTACGGTCCGATCCCCCGCAAGTACAATTAAGTGAGCAAAGGGTTATGCCACGTAAGTACCAGAACCCAAAACAAAAAGGATCAGAGTCACTAACCGGTCGCCTTGCTATGAGTGTGTGGAGATAACGGGCTTAATGTGATTGCGCCTGAATGAAAAAGAGCAAAAAGGAGGAAGAGTAAGTTAGGCTTTAGTATAATAACATGATTCGAGTTGATTTGTATATTCAGGAGGTTTATGTCTGCACAATTGTGGATTAGTGTTCCCACAATATCTTTAATGTGTAAGATTAGTACCTATCGATGCAAACTTAACCGAAGAAGACTTACAGCCTGGAATGAGTATCTGTTGATGTGTTTGTGCTTTCTTTGTTGTGTTTTATTTTAATTTTGCTCGGAGTGCAAAAGTTCAAGTCCGGGGGAATTTGATCAGTGCATATTTATGCACATTCTCCTACATTTTTACTTAGGCATTTCTTTATTTTATTTTTTTTATTATTATATTTTATTATGTTTTCATATTTTATTTTATTTTTGGTTTAATTTAATTTTCGCACTTATTTTTCAGCTTTAGCAGTCTGCACGGAAACGATCATAACTGGAGCTCCGGGAATCCATTTGAGGCGTTCTAAAAATCTCCGAAAAGCTAAGAGAGAGAGCTACGACTTTCGTGTTGGAGCCGAAATCAGATTCGGAACTCAAAATTCCAGAATTCCGTTTCAAGTTACAGCATTAGGAATTTGTTTTAGTTTTGGATCATGTTTTGGGTCTGGGTTATATTTTCGACCCAGTTGGGTTATGACCCGAATTCTGGTTTTTATCCTCTTTAGTCTAGGTCTGGCCGTACAGTCGAAAAAGGCTTATTCACATTTCACGAAAAAAGAGAGGTTGGAGAAGAACTCATGGAAAACTAATACCTCCGGGCAAATCCTGCTGTGTATGGTTTCAACACTTTGAGGTTATTATAATATCAATTTAAATCTGATTCCTTTCAATCCTTTTCTATGAAGTCATTTGCTTAATTTGATTGCAATTGTTTGCTTAATTCAATTGTTGTTCATAGGATAGAATTGATTAAATTCGATTGTATGCATGTTCCTAAATTTAATTGCGTGTTATCGTTTGCTTAATTCGTTAATTCGTCATATTCTTAACCGATGCTTAATTCGGTAAACAGGAACATAATTCATTTGATGTTAGTAAGCACTTGTCTGATTAATATCATAATCAAATAGGATTAGAGCCGTTTAGGGATTGATGTTATAATAGTCGATGATAAGTCGGAACCCGAATCAGTCGGATTAGCCGTTTTATCTTATTTTAATAATCATTTTTTTCATAATCACTTATTTTCAGTATTTTTTTCTCTTAATCAAAATTCAAACCCCCATAAATTATTACTTTATTGGTCAATCACTACAAGAATTCTTTTGAGAACGATATTTCGAGTCACTGTCGCTGTACTAGCATTTTTCTAAAATTACTCGTTTTTTATCTGCGAGCGACCGCAGATCAGCGACAGAGCAATTCGTTACTCTCCTGACATACCCAATGATGAACATTTTCTGAGGGTATCGGATCGAAACAAACTCTAACTCTTAAAATTGCTTATTTGTTGCTTACTTGCAGGTTCGAAAAATTCGGAGACTCGAAGAAATCGGAAGCAGAAGTTTCTCTAGGACAAGCTTAGAATTTTTAAGATTTTTAGGATTTTAGAAAAATAAAATGTAATTTAATTTGTAAATTTATTTATTAATTATTTTTTCTTTTGATACTGTAAAGAAATAAATGTATTTTTGGTATTATAATAAAATTATTCATTTTTTGGATATTGTAATGAAATAAAATTATTATTTTTATTTTTCCTTTTGATATTAAAATGAAATAAAAACATAAATAAAATGATACTTCATTATTTGGATATGGCAATCACAATACTAAAATAAAATTCTATTTTTTATTAATTTAAAACTCAATCCAGTTCATCAGATTAAATCTCATCTCCGGTAAAATTTCTGAATAATTCTTCCGGTAACTTAAACGAATAACCTTATCAGAGTAAATCCAAGTTGTTCGATTAAACTCAAGTGACCACACTCTTCCGACTAACTTCATCCCCATAAATTGAATTAATTTAATTCATCCGACTCAAATCCTCCACGATTAAACTCTTCCAATTAACACCCTCAGCCTCATAAATTGTCAGCAGCCTGCAACTAAATGACCATTTTGCCCTTCATAAGTTAAAGAGCGCACAATGTGACTTTCCCTGCAAAACCAAACAGACTACACAAATCTGTTAGTGGTTAGTTACAATGCCATGCGAATGAGATGACGTGCGAAATGAACCTAATAATCTCGGACAAAATTTGGGGTATTACAGATGCTAACACCTTTTCATAGCATAACCAACCCCCTTACCCTGTCTATGTTCATTTGTTCTTATTTAGAACTTTTTAGGTTTTATTCGCTCTTTTTCATTTCCTTTTGGATAAAATAAAAGTGTGGTGGCTACTGTTGCTTTATGAGTTAAGTTAATCAATAACTTACACTCACAATTTTTATCGCTACATCGACTCTATTTTTATTTCGAGTGTTCCTCACGCTCAGGTATTTTTTTTCGGGGCGCGACAATGGTTAAATAGACCCTTATTAAAAATTTGACCGATTTTCCAAAAACGGAATATCAGAGGTTTTAAAAAAAATTCACGCGGAATTCTTAAAACAAAAAATAGAAACTTATGCTTTTGTTTTGAATTTAACCACGTTTACAAATACACAATTCACAAAATTCACAGATTGTTCAACAATGATTAATTAAATGATTGGATATTACATGAGATGTGTCATGTACAATATTTCAATTATGATCAGATTCTAACATCATTAGTTTTCTAGAATTTAATCAACACTAAATCTCAATTAGGTACCAATTCTAACAAAACCTAACCTTACGTAATAAATTGCTAACAATTGTATTGAACGAAAAACTATGCTAAAAATTGATAGTCTAAGCATACAATATCCTACGAAAACTAAATTGAGAGAGAGAGAGAGAGAGAGAGAGAGAGAGAGAGAGAGAGAGAGAGAGAGAGAGAGAGAGAGAGAGAGAGAGAGAGAGCATATAGGGATATATAGTTGTTTGGCGTTCGTCCTTGCTTTTTCTACTCCATTCTTCAATGGTTTCCCATCGGGACCTGTTTTGTTCCTTTTTATTTTGAAAAATGTTGCAAGAGTTCATACAATCATTACTCCATAATAATACAGAGAAAAATAAATCTCATATCCGGATCTTGACTTGTATACAATGTAATTCCAAACTCTTTTGTGTAATCTTTACTTGATTCACACTTATTGAGTCTTCCACATTCATCATTCTGCTCACAGTTTTTGCATGTGATAATCACCTCAAGATTCCACTAATTTCTTGAGAGGTGAACTATTTGAATACTAAGAAGAACTCCGCCTTGTATGTAGCCTTGGAGACAGTCACTACCAAGGTCTGCTGGAGAAAAAACCCTCATTCTTTTCACTATAATTTGTTACTACCAATGACAACAACCTCAATCTTGCAAACTTCCTGAAAATCGTTACCAAACCTTCAAGAATGATTAGTTTCAAGATACTATCTTCCTCAATTAATTTACAAATCTCTCATTATCTAGATCTAAAATCAAAACTAGAGGTTGAACGTGAAAGAATTTATGTTTGCAAGAGTTTTTTAGTTTTAAAAAATGAGTGGGTGTTGATTTCACAAATTCACATTGTAGATTATGAAATTATATATAACTGTTATATAAAATGAGATCACAAAATGAATTTATATGTTCTTGAGATTAAGCACAAAAATGGATGGAAAAGTTAGTTTGATTCGAGTTAAGAACATCTCATGATTTGAGTCAAATGAGAAAGTTTAGTGGAATGAGAAAACATAAATACTTTGACCCATTTCTCATATGATTCAAATCAAGTGCAAAGTATTATTTGAGTCAGAAGGACCGTGATTCAAATCAAGTGCAAAGTATGAGTTAATTTGAATAGAGCCAGGCTGAGAAATGTGAAAACTTGACTAATTATAGTCAAGTGTAAAGTCTATTTCAAATCAATTGAAGCATAGGTGACTTAATCTATCAGATTCCAATCAAGTGTAACTTGTGATTCGAGTCATGAAGCATATGGATTTGAATCAAGTTAAAACAATGATTTGATTCAGAGAAGTTGAAAATTTTTGTTTGCATCTGTTCAATTTGATTCGAGTCATGCACATAAAATATCAATTTTTCATGATTTTCAAAATACATTGAGATTTTTCTTTCAACTTAACTTGAATAAACATAACATATGGTTCTTGTTCCACTGGATCAACCAATTGTCTAAAAGCATCATGATCAAACTCAAATATAACAATTGAATTGTGCATGCTTATCACGGTGAGAATTGGATATCAAGCTATTCATTAACTTGAATCATAAATCATTATTTACCACTAATCTTTAATTTATCCGAGGGAAGGGAAAAAGAGCGAATAATCCAAAATATGCAATGCAATGCAGAGCTAGAGAATCTAAGGTTCGGGGGTTGGTTATACCTAGAGAATATGCTAGCATCCTAAGTATCTGTAGTACTCTACAGGAACCTCTTATTTTATTGTGTTATTTGTTATGTGTCTACTAAGGGTAAAGGTAAAGGGAGACCTAAGGTGTTAGTCCTAAGTATGTTCGCCAAGACATTGTGTTAGAACACATATTGGTTCTTAATAATATCTCTATGTTTTGATGATAACTATTAGGAAATTTTGTATTTAAGAATTATATACTCTAAAATTTGCTTGAGAGTTTTTACTGCAGATAGTAAAGAAATTAACACTCCAGAAGCAAATCAGAATTGAATACAAGAAACTAGCTAGAATCTGTAGTGCCAGATGCATACATTAGAAGATTCCGATTGCTGCTAACAGAAGATCCTGAGCATAGCCTCCAGAAGGATCTGAGGCAAGAAGCTCCAGAAAATTCTGAAGCAGAAGCTCCAGAAGAATCTGAAGCAAGCAGAAGCATCTGAAGCAAGTCAGAAGCATCTGAAGCAAAGAAGAATATTGTATGAAGAGTTTTTCAAAGCATAATTTCTACAGAAGATTCTGAAAGTACTAAAGCTGCCAGTACTGAAGTTTTGTTTCAAATATGCTCTAATATTTAACACGCTGAAAGCACACATGCTGCAGAAGACTCTGATACAGCAAAGTTCTGATCATCATTAGAAGACTCTGACCCAATCAGACTCTGATGAACTTGCTGAGAACTGAAGAAGAAATATTCAAAGATTATATCCATTGGAGTAAATCAAACGTCTCTTTCCTTATTTGTGCTAGACACAAGAACACAGACAAAAAGGATTTTTCTGTGCTTTCTTCTTCTAGGAAAGGTCACTTGATGTGAAGACAAAAAGGCTCAGACCTTTTGGGGCACTCTTCTCAACGTGCAGCTCACCTTGGATCAGCTGCCTATAAAAGCAAGACTCCACCAAATTCTTCAGTTAGACGTTTTGCTGAAAAAGAATTAAAACATTCAAGCTCTCATACTTTCATATTCATTCTTAGAATTAATTGTACTTAAACTTAAGAGAAATATCACTGTTGTGATAAAAGCTTTTTAGAAGCATTCTTACTCTTGTATTAGATTTACATTGATTGTAAAGGATTTCCTTAAGAGGATTCAGTTGGAATCAGTAGCTCTTGAGAAGACTAAGAACAGTTGTTCTTAGGTGTTACTATTGTAATCTGTTTGATTAAATAGTGGATTAAGTCCTTGTTTGAGAAAGGCAAATCACTCTAGGAATGGTGGACTGGAGTAGTTGAGTTCAACGAACCAGGATAAAAATAATTGTGTTTTAATTCTAAGTTTTAATCTTTCATACTTATTCAACCCCCGTTCTAAGTATTATCTCACCTTCACATTGCATCTCGTGTCTATGTATCCTGATGGGAATGGAATCAAAGCATTCGTAGTTCCCTTAAAAGGGTAGATGAAATTGCTGATTGATTCTTGGAGAAAAGGTAAGTCGTCATCTTAAGGAGAATACTCGATTTAAACCACCACAAACATATGGAAGACGGTCTTTTCTTTGCATTGGAAGAAGGGCTTTAAATCGGATATAGAATCGACAAGCATGCCACATACCTCTCTCAAGCGGAAAAGAATCCACATCTTTCTCGACTATGTCATGGAGTTGGAGAATTATATCTCGACTAAGGATGACTAGTGTCTAATTCTCTTGTGGGAGAAAAGGATCTTAATTGTAAATTATCTAGAGTTGAAATCCTAAGGGAACTTATCCTGAGGATGTAAGGATGTATCTTAGGTTGATCGATCTGAAGGGAGTCAGGGATCAAGGAAATGGGTAAATGATGCAGATAAAAAAGCCATGCATATTACTATAAAGTCAGAAGCACATCTTCCCTTGGATTCATAACATAAGTACTAATAAATATTTAAGGACCATAAATAATTATTAAATAAATAAAAAAGAAATCAATATATGTGGTTAAGTAGAGATTGATCATGAAGTCGAGATCGAAAGGCGAATTTTTAGCATAATGTTATCATACGATAGTTTGATCCTAATACATATTTCAGTAATGAATGATTAAGGTAGGAATCTAAGGGAACATGCACGTGAATCATAATCATACAGTCACACGCACATATATCAAAGGTAATGGATAAACACCAAGGTAATCAATCAGAGGTTCAAAATTAATAAGGAAAATAATCATGATTAAGATCTCATACTTTTCATCCGGATTTAGTCACATTTGGCATCAGGATTAATCAAAATCACAATCAAAACCAAAGCATAACATTCAATCTAGATCAAAACATACGCTCAAAATCAAATATCAAATTTTATTGTCAAGTTTTAAACAAAAATCAACATCAAAATCCAGTTTAAGACTAAAAAATCAAATTTTTAATATCTAATTGAAAAATTAGAGTCCAAATTAGTAACATGATTAATTAAAAAACATAATTAATCAAGAAACTAGTATCACTAATCAAGAAAAATAAGCATAAAATAACACACACAAAATATGGGGTGGAATAGTAAGTTAAAGGTGGTAAATAGAAAGCAACCTCATGTTCTTAGGCCCAACAAACTAAACCCAACATCCATGGGGTACGAAAAGGAAATAAGGGTGTTAAAAAAACAATGACATGGGCTTACTCTTGAAGGCCCATCCGAGTAAAAATGAACAAAGGTGAAAAGAAACAGAGTCAGTAAGCTCAATCCACTCCTTCCTCCCTCTCGTTCGTGACCCTTTCTCTCTCAGACGTACTATAGATCTCTTCCTCACAACTCAAACAAAAATCAAACAAGCCAACAAGAAATCAAACACAAATTTCTCACCAATCACAAAGCACGATACATAAAAATGCATGAAAATCAAACGAAATATAGGTACCAGAAAAAGAGTAGCATTCGCGACGGAAGGGTTGCGCAAAGTGACAATGTCGTCGACTGGAGTTCGCAGTGGTGAGTAGTGTTGTCGTCAAGGGAGGTATTGTGCTTGTGATCTACAGCAATGTGAGGCTCGAGGGTCACGTTCGTTAATGCGTAGCGGCTGCGTCAATTTTATTCGCGGTAGTTTCTTCTTCCCTTTTTTCTTTAATTATTGTTGTTATTCAAAACCCGTCCTCCTCTATGCGCCTGTGATGTTTGTGTACTTATAGGCTTTTCAAATTTGAAAATCTCTATCAAATTGAAAGTCGTTGATTGTTGCAAATTGTTGATTTAGAAACAATTCAAAACTTGTCTGGAACGTGTTGGAATTTATCTCGAATACCTTTCTGCTTCCGTCTCGATATGTTTGGATCCTGTTGGTTGTAGTTAAAATTTCTTGATAAACTTTCCTTTTTCATTTGGATACATTTGTGAATTGTGTTGGGGAGTTGATGGTTATTAGCTCTTGATTTTTTATTTCATTATATTTGATGACAATGTTTTAGAGTTATTTTGCTTTATCGCCTTCATCTCCAACCCAAAGGGAAGCCCAGCCAAGACGGACCTCTGAATCATAACCAGCTTTAAATTTGAAATCTTCATTGTAAGTATGCTTGTAGACAGCACTCCAATAGTTGGAATCACAATTGTACCAGTAACTTAACTTGTTAGAAGGACCAAACCAACACTTGAAGGCAAATGACAAAGCATTTGAAGGGAGAGAAAGTGTTTGAAGAAACGACATTTCGTCGTCCTTGTAGCGATATCCTAAATTGAACTCTTCATCCTTGTATTGGGCAGTGCAGAGACCCTTCAAAACTGACCTTTATGACTCCCACTGACTGACAAGGAATTTCTGACTTGTTCCTTTTCCTCACGATCATTTATCTCTTGCAATGAAATTTCACCTTGAGGAAATTTGAATGTTGCTTTGGGAAATTGAGTGGTTGGAAGTTTCCTGAGAAGAATTTTGACTTTGTATATGTGGTCATTGTATTGGACTTATATTTGGAATGTAAAAATTAATTTGAGCATGTGAATCTTATAAACCATCTTGCATTTTGTGACTTTGATAAATTTCAAACATTTGGCCTTGAAGTTTCAAACTCTTTTTGATTTTGCATTATACCTTGATTTTTATGATAAACATGAACCAATTAGTGACCTTGGACCTTGAATTGGGTACTTGAATCTTGGAATTATAGATCTTCAAATTTAGAATTTTCATGATGTCTTGAATTGGAATTCCAACTTGAATCTTAAAGTCTTAGAATAAAATTGGATGAAATTTGGATACTTGAATCTTGTGATGATATGAACGTTCTTGCACCCGTCATCAATAACGTGTACTCCACATGAACTTGAATTTTGAGTTGTCTTTACTTATAAAAATTCTTTTAATCTTGTATTCACCTTAGATTGAAAATTTGCATTCCTGGAATCTTAGAATTAAAACATGATTCAAAAACTTCCTTGAATTTTTAAATAGTGAGCTCATATGAATTATTTCTTACCAAAACTCATGGATATTGCAACTTAATTAGAACTTGAATCTGGTAACTTTCAAAATTTGAATGATAATTTAAAGACTTGAATCCTATGATGACTTGAACTTGAACTTTTCCCACTCAAATCTAGCGAAGGACATGAATCTTAAGATCTCAGAATTAAACTTTATGAATGTTTATTCTTCTGGGACCTTTAATCACACGAAATGTAATTATGCCAAAAACTCCTCTAGGTTCGTAGCCTGGATATTTGGATGATGGACAGATTATGGTTATGTTATTGGGCCAAGGATTTGCAAATCTTGATTTCGAACACCTTGATGAAACCATGAAACTCTTAATGATGGCCAAACTTCTTCAAATGATAATATGTCCATGACAAACATCATATTGCAACCAAGTTTGAAATACCATGATCCAATACACTAAAGCCCAACAAACTCAAGTTTGAGGTCAATGCACAATATCTTCAAGAACAAATTTACAACGATACCATAACAATCCTTAAATGATCATGTTCAACACCAACGGACAGAAAACCCTAATTCTTTTTGTATGGCCGAAAGCTTCTAAGAAACTTTGAGGGAAGTGACTTTTGATCCTTGATAAGAGTATGCTTAAACCCTAGTTTCATGAAAGAACCAGTTGAATTGATCTTTAATGAAACCAGAGATTCAAACTAGTAGAAAACCTTAGGGCTCTTTGAATCATAATGGTTATGCCCTGAAATGCTTGACTGTGAGATTAAGTATCATCTACACTTGAAATAAATGTACCTACATACACTTATTAGTGATAATAAGCATGCACATAGAGTCAGTATGACCTAAAAATGTTATGCAAGACGGTGCATAAAGAGGTGGATCTTATGGTCAAAATTAGGGTGTGACAATGCTAAACATGAATCGATTTAAAACTTGATTCATAGATGTTCAATCATGAAGGAGACTCAATAAACAAGAATAAGTGAAACAAAAGCAATAAGACAACCAAAAAACCATATTGGGGTTCTCCCCCTGAATGTATTAGGAACATGCAACTTTAGTCTCCCTCCTTTTGATTCTTAGAAAGCTTTCGCTTGGTATTGAGACAACTTTGATCCAAAAGCAAGAACACGTGTGCTCCCCCTGAAACATTGCATACAAACAACACAACATAAAACGTGTAAAACAGTTCTAGACTCATATTACAACTTCTCCCTCTTTGACAACATAAAAAAGAGATAGATCGAAATGAGCCTAAAAACTAGATAAATCAACCATAAATTGAATAATTATGCCGCCATAAGAGGGCAAAGGAAACTACCGCCAATGTAACACCCCTCTTTCTATACCCCTAAATAAACAATTAAATCATTTAGGCACTTAATAAAAATTTTCATCAGAGTATAATTAACACATGGTATAAATGAGGTACGTCACATTATCCAGGAAATTCAAAACACAAACAACACCTGCTCATAAAGATATGCAACAAAGGGTAAATCACCACAAAGGAACTTAGTCCTTAAAACCCACATATCAATATTTAGAATAAAAGCGGAAACATCTAAACATTGAATCACTTCATTCATATAAATATTGTATACATAAACAGTTCAATTCAAGTCATAAGTCATGTTTACAAAACATTCATCAGCAGATACATGCACAGATGTATCACAAAAGAACCAAAAGAATTCCTAACTACCCGGTGCTACATATCATAGCCAACCGACCAAAAAGAACGAAGCCACGTTTCGCAAAAGACCTCCATCAAACCTACTCTACAATGCCTCATAGAGCATCATAAAACAGCAGAAGGGTGAGAAACATTATCATAACAAATAATGCGTATAATATATATATATATATATATATATATATATATATATATATATATATATATATATATATATATATATATATATATATATATATATATATATATATATATATATATATATATATATATATATATATATATATATATATATATATATATATATATATATATATATATATATATATATATATATATATATATATATATATATATATATATACACCAACATAGAATACGCATACCACATTTCTCACCTTAATACATCACAATTCAATCATATATATATCGCAACACATATATAATTCACCAATCGTTCACATATTTCACATAAACATTTACACTTATGTTCATTACACCAATATATCATATGAAGATAATAATGCACTCATAGAGACCGACTCACGACTCTATGCAGATGCAAATGCGGTACCGACTCATTCAGCAGGTTCAATTGAAGAACCAAATGGAACCATCGCTCGTTACCAAAGTAACTCCCCGTCGGGCCTACGATGTTCACCCATCGCTCAAACTCCACATGGGCACACAATGTTTCAGGATTGCTCACACCCCACACGGGCACACAATCCGATTGCTCACACCCCACAAGGGCACACAATCGTTCTGCAGATTCTCCACGGAATCAATATAAACTATCGCTCACACCCCCACAAGGGCACACAATGTTTCTGCAGATCCTCCTAGGAATCAAAGATAAACCTTCGCTCACATCCCACAAGGGCACACGAGGTTTCTGCAGATCCTACGAGGGATCAGACACACAAGAATGCAATCATGATGCTTCACAAACAAAACGACTCTATACACTAGTGAAATGCATACATATTCATAAATATACTCATGCATTCTTCATATCATACAAATACATACAATTATGCACATTCACATCAATCTCATCATGCATTTTCACTCAATTCAAACAAATGCACAAAATTGCCAAACGGCCACATTTCACACTTCACGATCCAGAATCTAGGATTCACGCCATACGGCTACCCACATCATTTCATATCACACACATAACTATGCATAATAAGAAAGGATTAATCATACTTGAATCAAAGAATCCACATGGAAGTGAAAACACAAGAAAATAACATCCTGCTACGCTCGCTATCATGCTCGCCTAGCAAACAAGCTCGCGAAGGCAAACAAAAGCCACTGACTTTATTCGCTACCCCCCTCGCTCAGCGAATGCTCGCCACCACCCATTCGCTACCAGCGAAGAACACCAAAACCATTATGTCCAAGTCTGGGACCGTTCGCTACTGGCTCGCCACATCGAATGCTCAGGGAATGCTCGTGACCTGCTCGCCTAGCGAACGTGCTAGCGAGGGTCTGCGAACTCAGAATTCCCCACTGTCCAAAACTCTAAAACTCATTGAAATCTACCCGATTCAATCCCACTCGTCTCAGTAGCCTTGGCCCAACATACCTCGACTAAACTCTACCACTAATTCTCATTTTTAACCGTAAAAACTCGGTTTCTATCGATTAAATCAAATTCAACCTAAAACAGAAAATGAGCAAAACTCTCCCCAATCCAAAAGCAAACCAATAGAAACATACATAATCATACACATCGAAAGAATAATAAAGTTTCACACCCTTACCCGATCAATCGAAGCTTAGAAGTTTGATTCTTGGTGATTCTAGGTTTTCTCCTCTTCCTCCTCTTTTCTCTTCTCTTTTCTCTTCTTTCCTTTCTATTTCTTTCTATCTATTTTCTTTTCTCTCTAATTCCACTTATACTCTTTCTATTCTATTTCTCTCAAATATCTACTAATTAAGGATTATCTAAAACACCCTCTAATTAATTCCCAAAACTCTCCGAATAATAAAATAACATAATAAGCACACATAACATACATATATTCTCATTCCACAATTAAAAGAATAATTACTCAAAATAAATTAAAAGACTCAATAAAAATGGGAAATTTAGAATCGGGGCATTACAACTCTCCCCCACTTCAGAAATTTTCGTCCTCGAAAATATTACCTGATCCAAACAATTCCGGATGCGACTTCCGCATCTTACTTTCCAATTCCCAAGTCATGTTGCCTTCCACAGCACCTCCCCATGCTACTTTAACAAGCGCAATATCCTTGCCCCTTAGCCTCTTAATCTCACGATCCAAAATCTTAATCGGTAAAACTTCAATCGTAAGATTATCTCTTACTTCAACCTCATCCATAGGAATCACATGTGACGGATCCGGAACATACTTCCGAAGTTGCGAAACATGGAACACATCTTGCAAATTCGACAGATTCGGAGGCAACGCCACACGATACGCCACAACACCCACTCGTGCAATAATCTGATACGGACCAATAAAATGAGACGTCAACTTCTTCGACTTCAAGGCACGACCCACACTAGTAACCGGTGTAACTCTCAAAAACACGTGGTCGCCCTCTTGAAACTCAAGATCTTTCCTTCTCCTGTCATGATAACTCTTCTGCCTACTCTGAGAAGCTTTCATCCTTTCTCGAATAAACTTCACCTTCTCCATCGTTTGTTGTACCATCTCCGGCCCAACAACCGACTTCTCACCAGTTTCATGCCAACACAAAGGTGTTCGACATCTCCGACCATACAAAGCATCAAATGGTGCCATACCAATACTTGAGTGAAAACTGTTATTGTAGGTGAACTCAATCAACGCTAAATAACTATCCCAAGCACCACCTTGCTCTAGTACACAAGCACGCAACAAATCTTCCAACGACTGAATCGTTCTCTCGGTTTGACCATCTGTTTGTGGATGATAAGTCGAACTCAATCTCAGCTTAGAACCCAAAGCCTTTTGCAAACTCTCCCAAAACCTTGAAGTAAATCTAGGATCTCTATCCGATACAATACTCTTAGGAACTCCATGCAACTTCACAGCCACACGAACATAAATCTCGGCTAACTTCTCCAAAGGATAACTAATATCAATTGGAATGAAATGAGCAGATTTAGTAAGCCTATCAACAATCACCCAAATAGCATTATGACCTCTTTGCGTATTCGGCAATCCCGTAACAAAATCCATCGATATGCTATCCCATTTCCACTCTAGAATATCCAATGGTTGCATCAATCCACTAGGCTTCTGATGTTCTACTTTAGACTTCTGACAAGTCAAACACGCATACACAAACTGAGCTACATCTCTCTTTAATCCGGACCACCAAAAGATTTTCTTCAAATCTTGATACATCTTATTCGCTCCTGGATGAATACTCAAGTTACTCCGGTGTCCTTCTTCCAATATCACCCTTTTCAACTCCGCATCATCGGGAATACAAATACGACCACGAAATCTTAAAACTCCAAAATCATCAACTTTGAAATCCTCATTCTCACTCGTCATCAAGTCAACGAACTTCAAGTCCAGCTTTTGCCTTTCACATACGGTAGCAAGAAAATCATTCGTAATACGGAGCATACCAAGTCTCACACTTTTTGGCGTCATTTCACAAACCAAACTCAAATCTCTAAAGTTCTACAAAAGTTCCCATTCCTTCATCATCAATGTAGACATGTGCAATGACTTCCGACTTAAGGCATCGACCACCACATTTGCCTTACCCGGATGGTAATTCAAACCAAAGTCATAGTCTTTCAAAAGCTCTAACCACCTCTTTTGCCTCATATTCAATTCCTTTTGATCAAATAAATACTTCAAACTCTTGTGATCACTAAAAACTTCAAATCTTGCACCATAAAGATAATGCCTCCAAATCTTCAAAACAAACACCATGGCCGCTAATTCCAAATCATGCGTAGGGTAATTCTTTTCATGCACTCTCAACTGTCTCGAAGCATAAGCCACAACTTTTCCTTCTTGCATCAACACACCGCTCAAACCTGACAAAGAAGCATCACAATAAGCCATAAAAGGTTCCATAGGATTCGGCAAAATCAAGACTGGCGATGTTGTCAATCTTCTCTTTAACTCAATGAAACTCTCCTCACAACCAGCATCCCAAATGAAAGCCTTTCCTTTACAAGTCAACTGCATTAACGGAAGTGCCAACTTCGAAAATCCTTCAATAAACCTCCGATAATAGCCTGCCAAGCCCAAAAATCTTCGAATCTCCGTAACCGATTTAGGAGTTTCCCATTGCATTACCGCATCAATCTTGGAAGGATCCACACTAATACCACTACCAGAAATAATATGACCGAGAAAACTCACTTCCAACAACCAGAATTCACACTTTGACAACTTAGCATACAATTTCTTCTCCTTCAAAATCTGTAACACAATCCTTAAATGCTCTTCATGCTCCTCTTGAGACTTAGAGTAAATCAAAATATCGTCGATGAACACAACCACAAAACGATCCAACTGCTCATGAAAAATACGATTCATGTATTCCATAAACACACCCGGCGCATTAGAAACTTCGAATGGCATCACAGAATACTCGTAATGACCATACCGTGTCCTAAAAGTCGTCTTTGAAATATCCTCCTCCTTAACCCGAATCTGGTGATAACCTGATCTCAAATTAATCTTGCTAAAAACACGCGCTCCAACCAATTGGTCCATTAAATCATCAATTCTTGGAAGCGGATACTTATTCTTAATCGTCACCTTATTCAATTGTCAATAATCAATGCATAACCGCATACTCCCATCCTTCTTCTTTACTAACAATATCAGCGCATCCCAAGGAGAAACATTTGGTCTTACAAATCTGTTATACAACAAAGCATTCAACTGCTCCTTCAGTTCTACCAACTCCGATGCTGACATACGATACGGTGCCATCGAAATCGGTCTAGTACCGGGAACTAGATCAATAGAAAATTCAACTTCTCTTTTAGGCGGTACATCCGTAATCTCCTCCGGAAATACTTCTGGAAAATCACATACCACTGGAAACACATCAAGCTCAACTTTGCTCTCCACAGACAATGATGCAAACAAGCCGAACAACTGAGCTTCGTCCGCTAAAAGCTTCTTCAACTCTTTAGTGGATAGAAAACTCCCACCTTCATCATCTTCCAAAGAAGGAAATCTGACTAACTTTTGATAGCAATCTAAATGAACTCTATTAAATTGCAACCAGTTCATACCCAAGATCACGTCCAAACCTTCCAACGGCAAACACACCAAATCCATTATGAAGTCTTTACCATACATGGTCAAAGAACAACTTACACACACCAAAGAAGTAGTTACCGACCCCGAAGTGGGAGTCTCAATAACCATGTCTCCACTCAAAGAAACCATGCACAAACCCAAACGCTTAGCACACTCAAGAGAAATGAACGAATGAGTCGCTCTAGTATCAATAATAGCAACTAAAGGCATATTATTAATAAAGCATGTACCTTTAATCAAGCGATCCGCATTAGTAGTGTCTGAACCTGCTAATGCAAATACTTTTCCATCCGACTGAGCTTGCTTTGGTTTGGTACACTTGGTGCTAATATGACCAACTTCCCCACAATTAAAGCACTTTACCACATTCCTTCTACAACCAAAAGTGGCATGTCCAAGACTTCCACAATTAGCACACTTCTCCTCAGACTTCCCACATTCAAAAGATTTGTGACCCATCACGCCACACTTGTAACATTTGACCGCACCAGAACTTCCTCCTCCGAGTCTCCTGTCAAAGTCTCCCTTATACTTGCCCTTATCAACAGGCGTCACATAAGGTCCACTCCTTACTTGCTGCTTGCCTTTCTTCTCACTCAAACTCTTATAATGAGTAGATCGAGCCCTACTATCCTCTTCAAAAATCCTACAACATTCGGTCAAGTCCGAAAATCTTCGTATTCTTTGGTATCCCACCGCTTGCTTTATCTCAAGACGCAAGCCATTCTCATACTTAATGCACTTAGAGAACTCCGTCGTAACCGCCGCATAATGTGGATGAAACTGAACTAATTCTACAAACTTAGTCGTGTAGTCCACCACTGACATATTGCCTTGCTTCAGCTCAAGAAATTCCATTTCCTTTTTCCCCTTTACACTCTCAGGATAATATTTTCTCAAGAATTCTGTGCGAAATAAATCCCAGGTTATTTCCTTGTCATCTACCTCAAGAACTTGTCTCATACCGACCCACCAGTCGTCGGCCTCTTCCCTCAACATGTGATTTCCAAGTCTCACCTTATTTCCTTCAGCACACCCCATAACTCTAAAGATTCTCTCAACCTCCTTCAACCAGATCTGAGCACCGTCCGGATCAAACCTCCCCATGAATACCGGCGGCTGATTCTTTCTAAACTCATCATTAGCGTTCGAATTCGGTGCATCTTGCACCGCCCTAGCCATAGCCTCCAACGCCGCAGCCATAGCAGTGTCATTACGACCAGCCATATTCTGATTATTCCCAAAAATAACAACAAGGTTAAACAACCGTTCAACCAACACAACAACAAGACAGACACAACTGACTCAACACTGGCTCTGATACCACTTAGTGTAACACCCCCTTTCTATACCCCCAAATAAACAATTAAATCATTTAGGAACTTAATAAAAAATTTCATCAGAGTATAATTAACACATGGTATAAAAGAGGTACGTCACATTATCCAGGAAATTCAAAACACAAACAACATCTGCTCATAAAGATATGCAACAAAGGGTAAATCACCACAAAGGAACTTAGTCCTTAAAACCCACATATCAATATTTAAAATAAAAGTGGAAACATCTAAACATTGAATCACTTTATTCATATAAACATTGTATACATAAACAGTTCAATTCAAGTCATAAGTCATGTTTACAAAACATTCATCAGCAGATACATACACAGATGTATCACAAAAGAACCAAAAGAATTCCTAACTACCTGGTGCTACATATCAGAGCCAACCGACCAAAAAGAACAAAGCCACGCTTCGCAAAAGACCTCCAGCAAACCTACTCTACAATGCCTCATAGAGCATCATAAAATAGTAGAAGGGTGAGAAACATTATCATAACAAACAATGCATATAATATATATATATATATATATATATATATATATATATATATATATATATATATATATATATATATATATATATATATATATATATATATATATATATATATATATATATATATATATATATATATATATATATATATATATATATATATATATATATATATATATATATATATATATATATATATATATATATATATATATATATATATATATATATATATATATATATATATATATATATATATATATATATATATATATATATATATATATATATATATATATATATATATATATATATATATATATATATATATATATATATATATATATATATATATATATATATATATATATATATATATATATATATATATATATATATATATATATATATATATATATATATATATATATATATATATATATATATATATATATATATATATATATATATATATATATATATATATATATATATATATATATATATATATATATATATATATATATATATATATATATATATATATATATATATATATATATATATATATATATATATATATATATATATATATATATATATATATATATATATATATATATATATATATATATATATATATATATATATATATATATATATATATATATATATATATATATATATATATATATATATATATATACACCAACATAGAATACACATACCACATTTCTCACCTTAATACATCACAATTCAATCATATATACATCGCAACACATATATAATTCACCAATCGTTCACATATTTCACATAAACATTTACACTTATGTTCATTACACCAATATATCATATGAAGATAATAATGCACTCATAGAGACCGACTCACGACTCTATGCAGATGCAAATGCGGTACCGACTCATTCAGCAGGTTCAATTGAAGAACCAAATGGAACCATCACTCGTTATCGAAGTAACTCCCCGTCGGGCCTACGATGTTCACCCATCGCTCACACCCCACATGGGCACAAGATGTTTCAGGATTGCTCACACCCCACACGGGCACACAATCCGATTGCTCACACCCCACAAGGGCACACAATCGTTCTGCAGATTCTCCATGGAATCAATATAAACTATCGCTCACACCCCACAAGGGCACACGATGTTTCTGTATATCCTCCTAGGGATCAAAGATAAACCGTCGCTCACACCCCACAAGGGCACACGAGGTTTCTGCAGATCCTACGCGGGATCAGACACACAAGAATGCAATCATGATGCTTCACAAACAAAACGACTCTATACACTCTTGAAATGCATACATATTCATAAATATACTCATGCATTCTTCACATCATACAAATACATACAATTATGCACATTCACATCAATCTCATCATGCATTTTCACTCATTTCAAACAAATACACAAAATTGCCAAACGGTCACATTTCACACTTCACGATCCAGAATCTAGGATTCACGCCACACGGCTACCCACAGCATTTCATATCACACACACAACTATGCATAATAAGAAAGGATTAATCATACTTGAATCGAAGAATCCACATGGAAGTGAAAACAAAAGAAAATAACATCCTGCTACGCTCGCTACCCTGCTCGCCTAGCGAGTGCTCGCTACCTGTTCGCCTAGCGAACAAGCTCGCGAAGACAAACAGAAGCCATTGACTTGATTCGCTACCCCCTTGCTCAGTGAAGGCCTAGCGAATGCTCGCCACCACCCCTTCGCTACCAGCGAAGAACACCAAAACCATTTTGTCCAAGTCTGGGACCGTTCGCTACTGGCTCGCCACAGCGAATGTCCAGCGAATGCTCGCGACCTGCTCGCCTAGCGAACGTGCTAGCGATGGTCTGCGAACTCAGAACTTCCCACTGTCCAAAACTCCGAAACTCATCAAAATTTACCCGATTCAATCCCACTCGTATTATTAGCCTTGGCCCAACATACCTCGACTAAACTCTACCACTCATTCTATTTTTAACCGTAAAAACTCGGTTTCTATCGATTAAATCAAATTCAACCTAAAACAGAAAATGAGCAAAACTCTCCCCAATCCAAAAGCAAACCAATAGAAACATACATAATCATACACATCGAAAGAATAATAAAGTTTCACACCCTTACCCGATCAATCGAAGCTTAGAAGTTTGATTCTTGATGATTCTAGGTTTTCTCCTCTTCCTCCTCTTTTCTCTTCTCTTTTCTCTTCTTTCCTTTCTATTTCTTTCTATCTCTTTTCTTTTCTCTCTAATTCCACTTATACTCTTTCTATTCTATTTCTCTCAAATATCTACTAATTAAGGATTATCTAAAACGCCCTCTAATTAATTTCCAAAACTCTCTGAATAATAAAATAACATAATAAGCACACATAACATACATATATTCTCATTCCACAATTAAAATAATAATTACTCAAAATAAATTAAAAGACTCAACAAAAATGGAAAATTCAGAATCGGGGAGTTACAACCAACACCAACAAGAAGCCTAATATGAGACATCAAACACGACACCTTCATAAAGACTAAGCTGAAGGAAGGTAAACATGAGCACCTGCAAAAAAAATAAAGAAGGGCAATTGGCCACTCTACACACTCCTAAAAATGCAGGCACTAGAGCGGGTCACGCTCCCAACCCACTAGAGAAAATTCGAAACATTAAACATTGCCATGAACTCGCTTCCAAGTCATTTCGATAATCAAGGTCATCCAGTGATTGAACGGTTTTCTCTCTTGACAAAAAATAACTTTATTTTTCATTTTCCAAATGATCCAGACTATTGAATGTAATATCAAAACCAAACCTAATCGGGACTTCTTATGGAACCTTGTTTTGCAGGTGATATACTTTTAACAAGGACAAAATTTTTTTGATGTCAACTAAAAGATAACAACTAATGTCTTCTGACAAGTCAAAGATAAACATTTAAGCGGATAAAGATGAAAACCTAATTAGGTTTTGATGGACTTGACTATTCGATGATGGCAACCAAATGAAATATAAGTTCAAGTCTCATCTCAAGTGAACTCAAGCAAGTGTCTACTAAAGGAAGCATCTGACAAAGTCTTGAAGTGCAAGAAAGCCATACCTTAGTTAATATGAGTAAATTCTTTATAAGACAGAAGGGAATTCTCGTAAAAGTACATGGCTAAAGCGTACACACACTGAAAATATATTTTCAAACTAATTTTTCTCAAAGAAAATACCGTCAATAATATCTTGAAGTTGTGCCACATAATTTAGAAGTTTTCATAATTGTTGTGGATAAAGTTTTGTCTTTTCTAATATATTAGGACATTTGTCTAATTGATTAGTTCAGTTTAAAATTGGGTCATAAACGATTAGGAAAACATCTTAATGATGTGCAACAGCTAGATATCCATTCTTTCCTATTTTGAACTTACAAAAAATTATATTTTGAATATCTAATCAATTAGATTATCTTAAAAACAATAAACCCAATTTCCTTTTGGGGCGACCTCTAGCCTATAAATAGAGCTCTATTCCCTAATTTCATTTTATCCAAAAATGTGTTTTGACACCTCTCTCTCTATCAACTTTTCTTTTACTTTCTCTCATTAAGTTTTTAGCTATAGTACTTCTGCGAGAAAGTTCTTTTGTGAGTGAGGATATTTTGTATTTCTGAAAAGGTAGAATTGTAAAACTCATCAAAGAAATCTTTTGTATACACTTTCGTTGAATATCATTCATTTAGGGATTATTCGTGGGTTAGAAGTTAAACCCGTAAAAAGCTTTGGTTTTGAGATTGTGTGATTGAGTCTCCATTTAAGTTTGAAAGTTAAGTTCGTGATAAAAGCTTTTATCAGGTGTTTGGTTAACCCGTGATAAAATCAGTGTTAGGTTAAAGCTTAACCCATGATAAAAGATTGGATAAGGTTTGAGATTAGTCCAATATTAAAATCTCTCAGTTTATTGGTTAGCCAGTGTAAAATTAAGGTTTAAGGTTCATGAGCTCAGCCTGAGGTAAAAGCTTACGAAGTTAGTTTAGAAGCTTGAAGACTAACCGCTTCAAGATTCTCGTGGAAAGAAGACTAACCACTTTGATATACTATTTGTGGAAATAAGACTAATCGCTCTGATCTACCATTTGTGGAAAGAAGACTAACCACTTCGATCTACCATTTGTGAAATAAGGACTAACCGCTTCTTTTATTTGTTCAACCATTTTCCTTGTATAAGGGGGTTCGTGAATATTACTTATTAAAAGGTCTCAAAATTTATTGGATACTCTCAAGATCAAATCCTGAAGATAAAAATTAGTCTTTTTTTGACTAAACCTGTATAATTCTTTGTCTTTCTCTTTTCTTAAACTATTTATTTCCTACAATTTATAGTCTACTATTTACTTTCCGTTACTTAATATTTAAACTATTTTCTAATTTTCATTTGCAAAATTTTCAAGATCATATTTTTCAAAATCACACTATTCACCAAGAAAATATTCATAAAATTATACTAGTAAACAATTATAAACTCTGATATTCTTTTACTCATTATAAATTGATTTTAAACTCAAATTTTATGTTAGGAAACCATTATACTACACTTTTTTTAATTTAATGTGACTTTTACCATCACTGTATGTAAGATTTTTAAATTCGAGATCTCACATCAGCAAAATTTATTCAGATAAAATAATTTATAAACTGCAAATTTATCTCCAGATAAAATTTCTAACATCTATGCAGTGTAGGATGCATGAAACTGTTAAAAATAGGATTGAAGGTAATAAAAGCATTTTTGAATAATATTTTAAACTTGAAAGTCTTTAATGTTAAGCCACGGAGAAAAATACATAGTATTATTTTAATAATTAATTTTAAAAATTTGAATAATATATATCTATATCTTAATAAAAACGTAACTGTGACATAATAAGGATTGATTACTGAGTTGACCTATCAACAATGACATTATTTGATCTACAGAAAATAACACTATTTAATTCAAAACTGTGTCCATTTTTGTATGTAACTCTTAATACTATTTCTCATATCATTTCTTAAAAAAATAAAGTAACATAGTAATAAGCATTTATTGTCATGAATGTTCCCTCGTTTTCTTAGCAGTAGAATCACCGATTTTCTAAACTCACTTTTCAGATTTTTGTGAATAGTTTTATAATTGATTCTTCGAATGTTTGTCACATCGTTATCATTTTTCTGAATTATATTTTACAGCATTAACTCAAAAGAGTTAGAATTCATTTTTGAATTATATTAAGGTCTCGTTGAAAAATAAAATATTTGAACACGGTTGTATTGTATATAACATACAAATAATAATGTGATATATATTGTTGTATTATGTATTTAGTAAATATTTCAACAGACATAGGAGTTTATCATTAAAACTCAATTTAAGAATTAAATAATATATTATTTTACTCCGTGGCGGTAAAAAATTGTAGAGTGAATTTTTTTAATACAAAAAATAAGAGTTTTAATATTGTAATTTTAAAATACAAAATTTAAATTTATCAATGATGATTATAAAATTACTACAAATATCATTTTAATTAATAAAAAAAGGTTGATATAAATCATAAAATGATTATATATTTGTTTGGTATTAATAAAAGAGAAGAGAGTAATCACTCAAAAAGTGAAAATATAAAAATTAAAAAATGTAAAATATAAGTTAAATAATATTAAGAATGTTCTCTTTCACACATAAATTTTAACAAACTTCTTTTTATTATTTAAAATTTTATATACAATTTATTATATTATTTGAATCCGATATAAATCAAGAAGAGCCTTATAACTTATAATCAATAAAAAATATGTTTCATTAGATAATGATGAAAAAAGATAGCAAATATAAGATTTTGCTTTACAAATTATAAAGAAAATTAAAGTAATAAAATTCTATAACCTTGTACAGAGAAATAATACGAGGAAGTGGAGAAAACATAAAAATAGCCTTATAACTCATGTAACATTGGATTTTATAAAATAAAAAAATTTAAACAGCATGATAAGATATGCTATTGATAGCAAAACAAATAATACGAGGAAGTGGAGAAAACATAAAAAATTTATGAGGGAAAGCTTCTTCAAACTTTGTACAGAGAAAAATAAAATTATCAAAATAAAATAAAACTAGTTGGTGGGGGCTTAAACTCCTTTTGATTGTATTTGCATCGGCCCTGATTTTACTCATTATTTTAATTATATATTTTTTTCATTTTTATTTTATTTTTTTAATATGTTTGAAATAAAAATAAAAATAATAAAAATAATTTCTTTTGAATATTTCAATTTTAATATTATATTTTTAAAAAATAAGTTAATAAAATAACTATTTGAGTGTACTATAAATATAAAAAGAGTAATCAAAATAGACTATTTGACGAATTTAATAAGGAGTTAAATTCATATGCACTGACAGTGTAAAATAATTTTACACTGTCATTCACTAGAAATATATTAATCTGCATGTTATATAATTAACTTAAAATTTACAGGTGGGTGATTCGCTGATAGTGTAAAATAAATTTACATTGTTAATACATATCAATTAAACTTTTTAATAAATCATTCTTTATAAATTAGCCAATTTTGAAAATTGAGTTAAATATATGAGATAAATATTTATAATTAATTACTTAATTAACTTTATCTTTTTTCATATATTTATAATAAACTAACTATAATTTATAATATAATTCATATACAAAGTATTGAAATTTTTATCCACATAATCACTTTTTCGTATAATATTTTTCAAAATACCCATCTTTCCAACAATATTCCAAAATATTCTAATTTTAAAAAAAAAGTTTTATTGAAGGGAGACGCCATTTTATTTGGAGTCACCTTTATGTTTAAAGAGGGGACGTCATTCTATTTGGAGTCACCCTTATGTTTAAATAGGGGGTGTCATTCCATTTGAAGTCACCCTTATGAATTAGGAGGGGCCGTCATTTCATTTGGAGTCATCCTTAATTGATAAGTAAGAAGCGCCATTTGCTTTGAAGCCCCCCTTATTTCGTAATAATTTATTTAATTTTTAGTAATTCATATATTATACAATATTATAATATTTATTATTATTTTATTTGAAAATTTTCTTGTATAAATAGATGTCATGGCTTGTATATTCTTTCACCATTGTTTCTTACAAATTTAGCAGAGTGAATCATGTATCTTAGAAGATATGGGCATGTCATTTTCTCAAGAATCAAGCCTCCAATAAGGATGCTGTTTTGGAAGATCCAAAGTTTAGAGTAACTACGAAGGAATTTGAATCGCTGGTTAGAAGGAGACATTTCAGATGGTGAAAGAATTAGAAGTATTGAAAGGCTTGTTTCATACTTCTCGATTGCATATGACAATATACGGCGTGAGTGAGTGCGAATTAAAGATGACAACGAAGTTAGGTCTATGATGTTTGGAACTGATGATATTACTTTGAATGTTGTTCTATCTTTGCATTGTTGCTTTAGAAGTATTTCAATTTGTTTTGTGGTAAACAAAAGTTGTTATAAAAATTAAATTCCAAGGTTACACATTTTTTAATGACCAAAGTAAATCTATCTAGAACTTGTTCCAACATTTGGACAATGTTTCCTCGTATGCCCGGGAAGACGACATATTCCACACAATTTTTCCATTTTTCTCATTTGTATCCATTTCAGTTCTAATTTGCGTGCTTTTGGGGCGGCCATTTTTGTTTCTTCTCATGTTTTCATTGTGGTAAATTTTGTCCCCGTAATAGGTTGGCTAATAGTCCTAACTAGCTACCATTGGAAAGTTGTTATTGTAGATACCGAATAAGTTCATGACCTTGTAAACTTCTAATACTTGCAAGAATGGATCCGGACGAACACTGGAACATGCGGCAATGACATGTGAACAAGGCATACGGAAGGTTTGAAACTTTCCGCAATTGCACCAATTTTTATGAATTTCCACCCTGTAGTATCCCATTGGTCGACCCTCATTGTGATCATTTGTCTCGTTAACAATGAATTTGTAATCGTGACAGTCAAATGCTCTAACTCGATGTGAGATCGCCTTAACAGTTTCCTCCTTCATGTATTTTGTACATGTTTCGCTGAATAATTGCCCTGATTCCAAAACAACGCTCTATTTTTTACCTCTTGCTGCAAAAAGTGACCCCAATATATAATAGGTTGCTTTTACCAACACAGTGATGGGGAGGTTTCTAGTTCCCTTAAATACGCCGTTTAGGGATTCCACAAGGTTTGTGGTCATGTGACCCCATCGGCATCCTCCATCAAAAGCCCTTGTCCATTAATCCACTTGAATGCTACCCGCCCAGCTTAATGCTTATGCGTTTGACAATCTTATTTCTTCGCGATAATACATGAACAATGATAGGTTTAAGGCATACCCATCGTTCACAAATTTTTTATGGAGATTTATGTATTTGATTTCCCACATAAAATTCTGACCAATGTGTCTTATGCAGTAGACATGGACAAAAGGAGGATTATGCCAACCATTAGCAGGATTATTTTAAGCGCTCACAATAGAGGCATGTCTGTCGGAAATCAGACATAAGTTGTGTTGCGGGGCTACATGTGTTTTGAGATTTCTAAGGAAGAAACTTTAAGCTTCACCTGTCTCCATTAATCGGGTAACATCACTATTTTGAAACCCAAAACCAGAACTTTCAAAGAAGTATGTGTCTCCATTAAAATGAGCATGAACAATATAATTTGTTGTTCTAGACATGTTTGCATGTAATGAAATTTAGTTTAGATGATATTTATCCTCTTCAATGTGTACTAATACATATAATAAACGTACCAGAATAAAATATTATTAAAGCTTACAAGGGAGACGCCATTTGGTTTGGAGCCCCTTCATTAAATTACAAGGGAGGCGCAATTTGGTTTAGAGCCCCTTTTCACACATTACAACTGTTGCGCCATTTGGTTTGGAGTTAGCATTTAAATTACAACAGGGGCTCCGTTTGGTTTGGAGTCTCCCTAGTAATGTATACGAAAACGGAATCTTGCATGCATGCAATCTGTCAAGTGTGACAATTTCTCTACATTTTCATCTACCTCATTTATTTTCCTCATGGTAGTATGGTAGAAGAACTTTTAGGGGTCGAAACGACCCCAAGCGATTTGAGGGGCCAAAAACTATTATTATCATGGCTAAAAAAACTTTATAGAGAAATAACGTTAACCGTAGACTCTCCAGAAATATTAAAAATCAGAAAAACTAGAATTTATATTATGCTACTAATAGGTCTATTTTTATGCCTGAATGCAAGTGGTAACGTTGTTCATCCTATGTATTTAGCTTTATTAGATGACATAGATAAAATAAAAACATATAGTTGGGGCTATCACACCTATATCGGTCTTTGTGTAATTTTACCGGATGTGGTGTTCTTCTTCAAGCTTGGGGTTGGTCAAGAATGACCAATCTAGCATCTATCCAACACAATAATTTCGGATTTCCATACACTACAAGGTAATTTCTTAGACCAATTCTTTGAAAATTTCGTATTCTCTTATTTAATTTATCATATTATTAACAAATGTTTCCTTTTCGATTTGTAAGTGGTCTCCACTTGGGATGAATTATGACAACTGTCCCCATTACAGTATCACCTAGTACCTAAACCTTCTGGATCATTTGGGTCAAGATGATGTACCGTCACTGACCTACCTATTTAGAATAGAGTCATATTAAATATTATTTCAAAATACTAAATACTATTTTTTTCTCCTGCAGTTTATTTGGCGGCCATATCTTGGTTTAGAAGTCATTCATGAAGTTAACGAACACGACTCTGCAGTGTGGAGTGCAAAGATGTTGATTATCAACTTCACCACAGTGGAAATGTACAACAGTGATCGTGATCAAGCTTTAGTTTGGAATGCTACAAGATATTCCATGTGCACCAAAATGCATCCTCGAGAAATATCACACAAGTAAAGTATCCAACCAATGAGACTATTCTCCATGGACCAACTTTGCAAAACATGAGTGTCGTGAATGGAAGCATCACCGCCTTTTTATTTTGTCTGACACTATGTTGTCGTACGAGAGAAAATTGTCTATCCAATACATGAATTGGTATAGTTTGGTTACCATTGGTTTCATTTCTCATCCTACATTTCTGGTTGATCCATCCTAACAAGCCTCATCATCAAGAACCCAACCGTAGATCCAATCCCATTTCCAACAGCCAGCCCAACCCCCACTCACACAACCACAACTCCATGAACATACCACTTACCAATCCACCTCATCCACACAAAGTTATTCTCAATCTCAATACCAACAATATCCACCACCATACCAAACATACTCCTATGATACTACAAATTAATTTAACATGGAGTATCAAACACTCAATCAACCCTTACCCACCCAAACATTTACACCGACGTCACCTTATGACCAAGCAGGCTATCGTCCTGACATAGACTCATCGAGCCAACCACCCCAACAAAAGTATGAAAGCATGTGCAACCCCATTAATCTGGACGACTTTACGAAGATCGACTCTACTTCATGGGCCCAAATGATCCAATTTCTTGAAAATGACCCATTGGACCTGACGTCACCACAAAGACCACCAAGAAACATACGTACTAGAGGATGTGGTACAGGCGAACATTTCCCTCGACGTAGAAATTAATGTACAATATTTCCCCTATATACTCATTTGTTATTAAATAAAATTGTTAATTATTATTTAATATATTTTTTATTAAACATTATTCAAAAATCATCAATTAAGGCTAACTCCAAATAGAATGACGCTCCATCCTAATTCATAAGGGTGACTTCAAATAGAATGACACCCCTCTTTAAACATAAAGGTGACTCCAAATGAAATGACGCATTTCTTCAACAATTTTTTTTAAACTAGAATATTTTAAAAAATTGATTAGAAAAACAGATATTTTAAAAAATATTATAGAAAAAAGTGGTTGTGTAAGGAAAAATTTCTAAAATATGATGATTAAATAATGTGTGATTAAATATTCTTTTCTCCAATCATTTCTTACAAAAAAAAATAAAGTAACATAACAAGCATTTATAGTCGTGAATGATTTGTCGTTTTCTTTGCAATAAAATTGTCAATTTTCAGAACTCAACTATTCACATTTTTATAAATAGTTTTATTTGACTCTTTTATGTTTGTGACATCGTTATCATCTTTCTGAATAACATTTCACATTGTTATCATAAGAGTTAGAATTCATTTTTGAATTATATTGGAGCATGTACATCGGTGGTCGGTGGTGGTATTGCATTATAAAGTCACATCAATTTGAAAATAATTTCAATGGTTGTGTTATTCTTAAGCCACGTTGCCAGAATGCAATGTGCAAAATATTCAATTATTTAAATAATATATTATCTTAAATCGGATTTATTTATATTAAATTGCTTAATTAAACCTTTGTCGAAGAGAATAACGAATTGCTTACCGATTAATAAAAGAAAAATAGATCGAGAATATTAGAAAATTAAAGAGATTAATTATTATACACTGACATTATCATCATCCATCCGTTTGTATTATTTTATAAATTATTAAAAAATCAAATTTCTTGTTTTATTCAACATCTCTAATTCTCTATCAGTTAAAAATCTTTTTACACTATGAATGCATTTCAATTAAATCCTTTCAATACAGAGAACATAAGGGTGAATCAGTAAACTCAATTTAAAAATTAAATAATATATTCTTTTACTCTTTTTATCTGTTTTATAAATATTTTTAATGTATAATTTTTCATTTATATATATACATCTTAAAATTACTCCATGAAGTATATATATATATATATATATATATATATATATATATATATATATATATATATATATATATATATATATATATATATATATATATATATATATATATATATATATATATATATATATATATATATATATATATATATATATATATATATATATATCATCCTCTTCTTGTTCACATAGATATAATTTGAAGCACATACACTTTAGTCTAAATAAAATGACACTGTATGCGTACATTACATTATTTGTAGCCATTTTCTTCATCATGCTCTACAATATATGGAGAGGCAACAAAACTGTGCCTCCAAATTGGCCAATAATTGGCATGTTACCATTAGTTTTTCATAACAAATCCAATATTCATGATTTTGTAACCTCCGGACTGAAATGTTATGGAGGTACTTTGCATTTCAAAGGACCTTGGTTCACAAACATTGCCAACTTTATCCTCACCAGTGATCCTGTGAATGTGCACCACATCACTAGCAGGAATTTCAGCAACTATGGAAAAGGATCTGATTTCCATGAGATTTTTGAAATTCTTGGTGTTAGTATTATAAACTTGGACGGCAATGCATGGAAACAAGAGAGGGCACTACTTCATTCATTGCTCAGAAGCAAAAGTTTTGAGACATCCCTTCAACAAAACATTCACAAGAAGCTGCAGAATTGCCTACTACCATTTCTTGATCATCATGCATCAAAAGGTGCACAGGTACTTGATTTACAAAACATTATTGAGAGGTTCACCTTTGATATTACTTGTACTTTTTTATTTGGATTTGATCCTAATTGCCTTCCTCACAAGTTCAATGATGAGTTGTTAGACACTTCTTTTGTAAAAGCTATTTATATGCTTGAGGAAATGGTGTTATCAAGACACTATATTCCAAAATGCTTTTGGAAGCTACAAAAATGGCTACAAATTGGTCAAGAGAAGAAGAACAAAGCAGCTCAAGAAATTCTTCACCAATTCTTGTCCAAATGTATAGCTTATGCGAAAGGTGTTGATGAGAGTCACTCTTGCTTGCTAAAGCAACTCATGGAAGAAAAAAAGGTTGACAATGAGAAGTATATTAGAGACACTGCAGTGAGTCTCTTAGGTGCAGGAAATGGAACCATTAGTTCAGGTCTAAGTTGGTTCTTTTGGCTTGTTTCAACTCATCCTATTGTTGAAACAAAAATCATTCAAGAAATAAAAAATTATTGTCTTGCAAATGATGATGATTTAATGACTAGTTTAAGTGTTGAAAAGCTCAATAAGCTAGTTTATCTTCATGGAGCTATTTGTGAAGCATTGAGGCTTTATCCACCTATACCATTTGAGCACAAATGTGCTAGAAAGTCTGATATATTACCTAGTGGAGACTATGTTAGTCCAAATACAAAGTTAATATATTCTTTGTATGCAATGGGAAGGATGGAGAAAATATGGGGAAATGATTGCTTGGAGTTCAAGCCAGAGAGATGGATATCGAGTCGAGGAGGTGTTGTTTATGTACCGTCTTACAAGTTTATAGTGTTCAATGCAGGTCCAAGAAGTTGTTTGGGAAAAGATATTACATTTGTTCAAATGAAAATGGTTGCAGCTGCTTTGTTATGGAAGTTTCATATAGAGGCTGTAGAAGGTCACACTATTGCTCCTAGGAATTCTATGATTCTACGTATGGAATATGGCTTTAAGGTCAAAGTTTGTAAAAGAAGCATTTGATATAAGAAATGAGATTCGCTTCACTCAATATTTCATGCGTTCGGCGTAGTTGTGTTCGTTTGATTGAGATCAAACAGCTGACATCGTTCGTGAATGCATGAAACTCGATATAACTTTTGTGAAGTTGAGTGTTTGCATGTGCTTGTTAGTCATACTTGAATAAAAGTATTGTGTTATTTTCTAATTGTGTTTTCTTATCAGCAAAATGGATGCTTAGCATCTTTAATGTTAGTGTCAGTCACCCTTTGTTAATTTATTTTAGTTAGTTTGTAAGTGTCTATATGTCAGTAACAGAACAATAAATGTTATCATAAGTTTCTGTAAAAAATAATTTGTATTATTTTTTACGAGCACAATACACATATTTTAATTTTAAATTTATTTTTAAAAAAATTAATAGTGTAATTTATGTGACTATTTTGTTAAGACATACTAGTATTAATATTAATTTTTCATTCCTTTTCAAGTTAATATACTAATTAGAGTTATGTTTTAAAAAAATTAAATAATTTAAAATATAACTGGTATTTTAAAATAAGAGTGGTTAAACACATTCTTCAATGTACATGTTAACATATATTTGTTAAATTTGTGTAAATCATTTTAAAATTATATAAAACATACTTAAGTTGGTGGAATCTATATAAATTAAAAATAAAAAAAAAGAGATTGTGTTTGTTAAAAATTAATTTTTGTTGTTTTCTATAGATTCTATCTTCAAAATATAATTTATTGATATGTTTTTAATATATCTAAATTGAAAATGCTTTCTTAAATATATTTTTTATATTTTTTATATTTTTATTTTTAATAAGTTTTCAAATGTATTTTTCATTAAATAGTGTGAGATTAAAAGAAATAAAGAATTAGGAGAAGAAATTAGAGAAAAATGAAAAACAAAGAAACCATATTATTTTTCTCTCTCTTATTCACTACATCATGTGATATTTTCACAAATTTCTAGATCTCCACTATTCACATCATGTGATATTTTCTGAATTATATTTACAACCTCCTAAAATCTGTCGGCTCAATTTTGGAATTAGGTAAAAATACATTATTTGTGCTACAATGTCTCAACTACACATGAATTGGGTGTCATGCAACATGCATAATATATGCCACCTCTTTTATTTTTAACTACATTCAAAAAGAAGTTTTATAATATTATATTGTTTTGTTTTCGAAAATATTTTAGAGTGGTTTAAAAACATATAAAAAAATAAAAAATGAGACCTACAAACTTTTAAATTCTTCTCTTTGATGCAAAGTCTGAAGTCAGCAAAAACTTCTTTCTCTGCTGCTTTCGGTAGGCGATTTCTAAAAAGTAAAGAAAAAAAAATTAATTGGAGCATTAAAAAGTGAAGACAAAAAAATATTAATGATCATAAAATATTTCAAATTCATTTTTTTAATAGCATGAAATAAAAAAATTATAATACATTAACTATATATTAATTTATACTTAAATTTAGTCACATTATTTTTAAGAAATTAAATAATAAAAAAGTCATTGAAACAAAAAAAAAGGTATACACACTACAATTATTTCTCATTGAATGATTGATTAAATTTAGTTTTTTAAATATTTTCAAAATCAAATTTACATAATTATAATAGATCGGTTATAAATCATAATGAATGTTTAAAATTAAATTCAAAATGATAAAATAATATTAAATGAAATAAATAATTAAAATCAAGATTTCTAAAATATCATAAATAATTAAATAAGGGCAATTATGTTATAATAATTATAGGTATCTCTAAAGCATGCAATTGATACTTTTTTTTTCAAACTTATTTCAGATTTTTGGTGTGCATGTTAGATAAAAGTGTTGAGGATTAAAGCTAGTCCACAATATAAGTGAGAAGTTCTGTATAGGCGGTTTATCTGTGTTAGATTGGTTTTTGTTTCATTCGGGGAATCAGAAATGGATGTAGTTGAAAAATTGATGATCTTGAATAGTGGCTCTGATCTCTTTTACGGCAGCAGGGGATACGCCTAGATAGTTAGCATTGCAACGTCCAAGTCAGTTTCAAATTTAAGATGAATATAGTGAACATTGAAGATCAGAGATTGGACATTGCTCTTAGCGATCAAACTATTTTTATACTTTAGTTATAATGGATTTGAGATGGACTGTGCCTTGGTCAATTGGGCATTTAGCCTGTCCAGAATAGTTATCCGTAAGGCTTTGTCGGACATCGAAGGATCTGAGGGGAAGCCTTAAGTATCATTGACTAGCCTTCATGTTATGGTATGGTATGAAAAGAAACTGAAATACATATGTCGCAACGCGAAAAATAACCGGCGAAAAAACAGAGTCGTCATCAAACGTTATTTATCCCAACGGGGAAAGGAAACGGTCGAAGAAACCTCAAAAAGGAAAGAACATGGTCTCGCAACCAAATTTCAAGTTCGGGAGTCGATTACGCGAGAGGAAGGTGTTAGCACCCCTCACGTCCGTTGTACTCAACGGGATCCACTCTTGTTGTTCTAATCAAAGGGCGTGTTTATCTAAAGGCTACTTGCTAACGGAAACGAAAAGGGAAAAAACTAAAGGAGGCTCGATAGAACTTTGTCGTCATATGCCTACGCATTCCTTCGTGCAATGGAAAAGTCAGAGTCAACGTAGTTCGGAGGACTATGGGTGAAAGGGGGAAGGGTTGCTCGCTAAGAATTCGTCGTCTTGTGCCTACGTATCCTCATTTGGACGAGAATGAAGAAGTTAGAGCGTTCCTAGTTCGGCCCACAGATTGTTAAGTGTCTTTTATAAGCGATGCATTTTCAGAACATAACAGGTGTATATGCAGCAAAACAGAATAAATACATTTTACAAAACATATTTAACACATCAGCAATATATACATCAACATGTAAATCATCAAATAGGCATCAAGCATAGATGAACATGTAACATCACAACGTCAAGTTAAACATGCATCAAAAATTAAACAATCAACAATGAACATCAAAAGAATGATTTTATGATTAACATCAAAAGAAACTAATAAGTGAATAGATTCTAACCTAGTAACTGGTGCAAAAGTTTCAGTATAGTCTATCCCTTCTTGCTGACTATAACCTTGTGCTACCAGTCGTGCTTTGTTTCTCACGATCTTACCTTTCTAATCAAGCTTGTTTCCAAATACCCATTTTGTTCCAATGACGTGGACACCTTTAGTTTTCTGAACAAGATCCCAAACATCGTTCCTGATAAATTGATTCAATTTTTCTTGCATGGCCATAATCCACTCATTCTCTTGAAGAGCTTCATCAATTGTTGTTGGCTCTATCAGTGACACTAAACCAAGAAGAGTTACTTAGTTTGTTTTTCTTCTGATGAGTTGGATTATTTGCTGTTTCTGGTGAGATTGTATCTGATTCTGTAATTTCTGCATCTTTGTCTCCTTCATTAGAATCTTCCTCCTTAGATTCTAATAAGGTAATCTTCAAATCTGCAAACTTTTCAACTAGCTTTGAATTCTCAGGGTCAAGCTTATCATCGAATCTGACATGAATTGATTCCTCAATAATTCGTGTTTATGTATTATAGATTTTGTAGCCTTTAGAGCGTTCAGAGTATCCTAACAATAAACACTTTTGAGATTTGGAGTCAAACTTGCCAAGATTCTCTTTAGTGTTCAACATAAAACATATGCAACCAAAAGGATGAAAATATGAAATGTTGGGTTTTCTATTCTTCCACAGTTCATAAGGAGTCTTACCCAGAATAGGTCTGATAGAGATCCCGTTCTGAATATAACATGCTGTATTTACTGCCTCTGCCCAGAAGTGCTTAGCCATGTCAGTTTCTTGGATCATGGTACGAGTCATTTCTTGCAAAGTCCTAATCTTCCTTTCCACTAATCCATTCTATTATGGAGTTCTGGGACATGAGAAATCATGGTAAATACCATGGGAATCAAAAAGATTCTCAAAGTATCTGTTCTCAAATTCTCCACCATGATCACTTTTGACTTTGACAATTTTGCAATCCTTTTCAATTTGAACTTGTGAGCAAAAGGTAGAAAACACAGAATGTGACTCATCCTTGTGTTTCAATAATTTTACACATGTCCAACAACTATAGTCATCAACAATAACTAATCCATATTTCTTTCCACTGATTGAGGCAATTTTCACTGGTCCAAACAAATCAATGTGTAGAAGTTGTAACAATCTAGAAGTAGAAACAACATTTTTTGCTTTGAAGGAAGTTTTAGAGAACTTTCCTTTCTGACATGCTTCACAAAGAGCATTTGAAGAAAACTTCAGATTTGGTAAGCCCCTGACTAGTTCAAGCTTATTTAGCTGAGAAATCTTTCTCATGCTAACATGGCCCAAACGTCTATGTCATATCCATTGCTCCTTATTAACATACATTAATCATTTGACATTCTGTTCCTTAAGATTAGAAAGTCTAATCTTGTAAATGTTGTTTTTCCTCTTTCCATTAAAAAGGATTGAGCTATCCTTCTGACTAACAGCCTTACAGGACTTTTGATTAAAAATGATATCATAACCATTGTCATTAAGTTGGCTAAAAGATAATAAGTTATGCATCAAACCATCGACCAAAAGAACATTAGTAATAGAATGAAGTTTACCATTACCAATAGTTCTAGAGCCAATGATTTTACTCTTCTGGTTTCCTCCGAAGTCGATGAAGCCTCCAAGCTTAAGTTCCAGACTTTGGAACATATGCCTTCTTCCCTTCATGTGTCACGAGCAACCACTGTCCAAGTACCATAATTGGTGTTTCAACTGAGCTGTTAAGGATATCTTTGAGTCAGAGTCTGAGTCTGATTTTGATTCTGGTAGCATTTTGTCTTCAGATTCTCCAGAGACTTCAGTGTTAATTATTGTTGCCACTAGTGCAACATTTTCCTATTCTTCATCAGATTCTTCTTCTGAATTAGATTCGTCCCAAGTTTCCATGAGTCCTTTCTTGACTTTGGTGAAGTTCTTCTTTGGATTCTTGTCTTTAAGCTTTGGACAAACATTCTTGTAATGATCTGGCTCATTACACTCATAGCAGATGACTTCTTTTCCAGAGCTTTGCTTCTTCTGTCTAGATGATGAGTCAATATGACTTTTGTTTCTTCTTGATCCTATGAACTTCCCTTTCCTATGTTTCTAGAGTTTGGTGATCCTTCTAGAGATAAGTGATGGCTCATCTTCTGAGTCTTCATCAGAATATTTTGATTCTTCCTCAACTTGATAAGCCTTTTCCTTTTCAGGTTTAGACTTAAGAGCAATAGATTTATTCTTCTTCTGAGGTTCATCTTCCTCCAGCTCTATCTCATGACTTCTTAAAGAACTAATTAGTTCTTCAAGACTTATACTATTAAGAACTTTGGATAGTTTAAGAGCAGTTACCATAGGTCTTCATTTCTTGGGAAGGCTTCTGATAATCTTTTTGACATGATCAGCAGTTGAGTATCCTTTTTCCAGAACTTTAAGTCTTGCGACTAGTATTTGAAACCTTGAAAACATATTCTCAACTGTTTCATCATCCTCCATTCTGAATGCCTCATATTTTTGGATTAAGGCAAGCACCTTTGTCTCCTTAACTTGAGCATTTCCTTCTTGAGTCATTCTTAGAGAACCAAAAGTGGACTTGGCAGTATCTCTGTTTGTTATCTTCTCATACTCAGTATAAAAGATATCATTTAGCAGTATAGTTCTTGCCTTGTGATGGTTCTTGTAATCTTTCTTTTGTTGGTTGGTCATAGCACTTCTTGATACTTCTATTCTTTCAGCATCAACTGGGTGAGTATAGCCATCAACTACGAGATCCTAAAGATCTACGTCATAACCAAGAAAGAAACTTTCAATTCTAACTTTCCAGTAGTCAAACTTTTCACCATCAAAGACTGGTGGTTTGGCACTATAATAATCTTTCTCATCTTGAATAGGATTAGCATTAGCTGCAACCATGATATCTCACACAAATACTAGATTGATACTGAACACGGTGAAAGGTTGATAAATTTTTTTATCGTAATCAGAACCAGAGCTCTGATGCCAATTGAAGGTGTGAGAAAACACAAGAAAGGGGGGTTTGAATTAGATTTTCAAAAATGAAAGCTTTTTGTGAAACTCAAACAAAGATCACAAATAGACTAAAAAGAGAGAAGGACACACGATATATCCTAATTCACTTGAAAACTATCAAGCTAATCCAGTTCACCCACCAAGGTGATTTCGCCTTATACACAAGGACTTAATCCACTATAATCAACAGATTACACTGCACTAGCAACAGTTGGTGACTAACAATAAAGACTAACCGTCTCTTCTTAAGAATTCTGACCCAACTGGTCCCTTAAGGAATTACAATCTACATTAGCAACCACTGGTGACTAACAACAAAGACTAACCGTCTCTTCTTAAGGATTATGACCTATCTGGTCCCTTAAGGAGTTACAAACAACAGTTTGAACAAATATGTTTACAATGAAACTACTTCTACATAAGCAGATATAAACACTATTAATAGCTCAAATGACTAAAGACACTATTACAATATGAACAATGTTCTTTCTTTGTATTGTGATACTTCAATACTGTAGCTTTAGTTCTTCATAGATCATATTCAATCAAAGTGTAACCTTTGTATTAATCATTGTAAAGCTTCTATTTTTTCTTCTTCAAGTAATCAAGTCCTTATATAGCCAGAAAAAGATTCGTTTGAGGGCAGGTCAGGAATATCCTTTAGATAGCTGGAGACTTGAAATAATGTCGTTACACAGGGATGAAAATCGTACATAAAAGTTGTCCTTTGTACCACCAAATCAAGGTAGTGGAATGGTAGTAGAATGAAATGTTGAAACGTACTATGTACTATTTTCCCTCGTAAACAATTGGGCTTATCTTCTTTACATCAGAGGCTTCTGAATAGAGATGATTGAAGCATGAGTGGAAGAGTTGATCACTAGGTCTTCAGAGTTTTAAGTCTTCAAAGTATTTAGAACTTTCTCACCAAAACCTTATCTTCAGAACTTTAAGCCCTCAGCCTTTAGAACCTTTGGTCATTAGTAACTTAAGTCTTTAGAGTCTTTAGAACGTCGTTCAGCAGAACTTTGTCTTTAGAGTCTTCAACACTTATTCTTCAGAAACTCAAGTCTTCAGAGTCTTCAGAACTTCGTTTAACAGAACCTTGTCTTCAGAGTCTTCAGCACTTAGTCTTCAGAAGATAATGACTTCAGAAGCTAGAAATCCTTCAGAAGTAAATTATCAGAGTCATAATCAGAGGCAGAAACCAAGAGAACATTGCAGCAACAACATATTGTCTTCTTAGAATCTTTCTGATTGAGAGTAGATCAGAAGTAGAGTTGCTTCTTATAGCGCAGAAGCTACTTTGATCAGATCAGAGTAATCATTGAATATGATCTCTATCAGAGTCAGAGCTTTCTCTATCAGAGTTAGAACCTGTTTCTTAATACTTTAGAAAAAACAAACATTAGAGTACCAAAATTGTTTTCACACAAATACTACTTTGTTATTATCAAAACTTAGAGATATCTGGCAGAACCCAATCTTATTCTAACAAAAAAAACAAAGAAAATAAACCAAAAACAAAAACAACAACAATGATTCATCTTAGCACAATGATAAGATCCAGCAACAGTATAACAAACATTTAACAACATGCATTTCCAGAACATAACATGTGTATATGCAGTAAAACAAAATGAATATATATTACAACACATATTTAACACATCAACAGTGTATACAGCAGCATGCGAAGTGTAACACCCCCTTCTATACCCCCAAAAAAACAAATAAATCACTTAATAAAATTTCATCAGAGTAAATTTGAAACATGGTATAAAATAAGTATGCCACATCATGCACAAAATAACATGCAACACCTGCTCTATAAAAGACATGTAACAGTGGGGTAGCTTCAACAGAGGAACTTAGTCCTTACACCCACATCTCAATATTTAGAATTAAAGCGGAAAATCTAAACATTGAATCACTTAAAACATGTAATCATATAAATAATATCATTCAGTTTGTTTCATCACATCATTCGTGTTTACATAAACGTTTACCATCAGATACATATATAAAATGTATCCCAATAGAATACTATACAATCCTAACTACCCGGTGTTAGAACACAGATTGGTTCTTAATAATTACTCTTTGTTTTGATGATAACTGTTAGGAAATTTATATTTAAGAATTATATACTCTAAAATTTGTTTGAGAGTTTTACTGCAGATTGAAATTATATTAACTCTCTAGAAGCAAATCTGCCTTGAATACAAGAAGTTATTCTGACTCTGAAGCGCCAGATGCACCTTACAGAAGAATCTGTTTGGTCCTCACAGAAGATCCTGAGCGTAGTCTCCAGAAGGATCTGAAGCAAGAAGCTCCAGAACATTCTGAATCAGAAGCATCTGAAGATAGTCAGAAGCATCTGAAGCTGAAGCATCAGAACTATAGAAGAATATTGATTGAAGAGTTTCTCAAAGCATTGATCTACAGAAGTTTCTGAAAGTACCTACGCTGCCAAGTACTGAAGTTCTGTGTCAAAATGCTCTGATGATCAACACGCTAGAAGCACACACGCTGCAGAAGACTCTGATATAACACAATTCTGAATCTCATTAGAAGACTCTGATCCATTCAGACTCTGAAGAACTTGCTGAAACTGAAGAAGTATTTTCAAGAATATATCCGTTGGAACTATTCAACGTCTCTTTCCTTATTTGTGCTAGACACACTTACACAGACAAAAAGGATTTTTCTGTGCCATCTATTTCAAGGAAAGGTTAGTTGATGTGAAGACAAAAAGGCTCAGACCTTTTGGGACTCTCTTTTCAACATTCAGCTTGCATGATTCAGCTGCCTATAAAAGGAGATCTTCACTTCATTCTTCAGTGCTACACACTTGCTGAAAAGAAATCATAATATTCTAAAAGCTCTCATTCTCATTCTTCATAGAATCTCATTGTACTTAAACTTAAGAGAAAAATCACTGTTGTGATAAAAGCTTTATAGAAGCATTAAAAACTCTTGTATTTAATTTACATTGATTGTAAAGGATATTCCTTAAGAGGATTCAGTTAGAATCAGTAGCTCTTGAGAAGACTAAGAACTGTTGTTCTTAGGTGATACTATTGTAATCAGTTTGATTTAATAGTGGATTAAGTCCTTGTTGAGAAAGGCAAATCACTCTGGAAGGGTGGACTGGAGTAGTTGTTAAACGAACCAGGATAAAAATAATTCTGTGATTATTTTCAAGTCTTAATTTTCCATACTTATTCAATCCCCCCCTTTCTAAGTATTATCTCACCTTCAGTTGGCATCAGAGCTCCGGTTCTGAGTGTGCTATCACTTAACAGTGTCAGTAAAGATCCAGAGAGATATACTTTGATAAATATATTTATTTGTTATCATGGCTGATAATTCAATGTCAAATATTAACAATAAATATGAAGAGAGGGATAGGATCAGCACCAAGCCTCCAATGTTTGATGGAGAAAAATTTGATTACTGGAAAGACAGAATTGAGAGTTTTTTCCTAGGATATGGTGCTGATCTATGGGATCTTGTCATAGATGGATATGTACATCCCACAGATGGAGATGGCAAAAAGATTGACAGAAAATCTATGACAGATTCTCAGAAGAAAGACTTCAGAAATCACCATAAAGCCAGAACTATATTACTGAATGCTATTTCACATACAGAGTATGAGAAAACCACAAACAGGGAGACAACTTTTGATATGTTTGAATCCCTTAAAATGACTCATGAGGGAAATTCTCAAGTTAAGGAGACAAAAGCTCTAGCTCTGATCCAGAAGTATGAAGCTTTCAAAATGGAAGACTCTGAATCTGTTGAAGCCATGTTCTCCAGATTCCAGATTCTCACTGCTGGGCTGAAAGTTCTGGACAAGGGATATTCCACGTCAGATCATGTAAAGAAAATCATCAGAAGTCTGCCCATCAGATGGAGACCAATGGTGACTGCCCTGAAGATGGCCAAAGATCTGAACAAGATCTCTCTAGAAGAACTCATCAGCTCATTGAGGAGCCATGAGATTGAGCTTGAGGAAGATGAACCTCAGAGGAAAGATAAAGGTAAATCTGTAGCATTAAAATCTAACAAAACTGCTAAAGCTTTGCAGGTCATTCAAGAAAGCTCTGAAGAGTCCTCTTCTGAAGAAGAAGATGAGTTATCCATGTTGTCCAGAAGGATTAACAAACTCTGGAAGCACAAGGGAAAGAAGTTCAACAACTTCAGAAGATCTGACAACAGAAAGGAATCTTCCAGTCACAGAAGATCTGCTAAGAAAGAAGTTGTGTGCTATGAGTGCAAAGAACCTGGGCACTACAAAAATGACTGCCCCAAACTTCTGAAAGAAAAACCTAAGAAGAAGTTCAACAAAAAGAAGAAGGTTCTGATGGCAACATGGGATGACTCAGATGAGTGTGAATCATCTTCTGAATCAGAAGAAGAATATGCAAACGTTGCACTGATGGCCAGGACAGAAGATCAAGAGGAAGGTACCTCAGGATATGAATCAGAATCTGAATCTGATGATGATGCAGAAGAGGTAATGGCTAAACTTACCAAAGAAGAACTCATTAAAGTTGTAACAGAAGTTCTTAAAAGTTATAACAACATCAAACTCAAATAGAAGAAGCTGAAAAGCAATCTTGAATCTGAGATTGATCTTCTGAAAACAGAACTTGTTGAGCAGAAAGAAATAAATTTAAAAATAAAAAATGACTTTGAAAGAACTCAACAAGAATCTGAATCTGAGACTAAGTCATGTAAAAATATTTTAGAAAAATATGACTCTAGTTTTCAGAGATTTCTCACTAAGAGCATAGACAGAAGCAAGATGGCTTCCATGATCTATGGTGTTAGTGGAAACAACAGAAGAGGCATTGGATATGAGTCTTCATCTGGAAGCAATCCAAAACCTGTTGACAAACTTTTCATCAGGAAGACACCTCTGTATTCTCAATTCAAATTTGGTCACTTGAATGACATTAAACACACAAGCTCTGAGAAGAGTACTTATGTGTTTAAACCTAAGGCAAGTCAGAATAAACAATATGTTGTAAAATAGAAGTTTAGACAAACCTACAAACCAACTAACCCCAAAGGACCCAAGAAGATCTGGGTACCTAAAAACAAAATAATTCCTGTTGCAGATGTTCTTAGCAGCAAGGTCAGGACACCAATCATGGTACCTGGACTCTGGATGCTCACGACACATGACAGGAGAAAAGTCTATGTTCCAAAGCCTGGAACTTAGATCTGGAGGGGACGTGAAGTTTGGAGGGAACCAGAAGGGCAAGATCATTGGATCTGGCACAATTGGAAATGGTAAACTTCCTTCCATTACTAATGTTTTACTTGTTGAAGGGTTAAAACATAACTTATTGTCCATAAGTCAATTAAGTGACAATGGTTATGATATAACTTTTAATCAAAAATGTTGTAAAGCTATTAGTCAGAAGGATGGCTCTATCCTATTTAGTGGTAAGAGGAAAAACAACATTTATAAAATAAATCTTTCAGAACTTAAAGTTCAAAATGTTAAATGCCTCTTGTCTGTGAATGAAGAGCAATGGGTCTGGCACAGAAGATTAGGCCATATTAATATGAGACGTATATCTCAGATTAATAAACTTAATCTTGTCAGAGGACTCCCTAATATGAAGTTCACTTCAGATGCTCTTTGTGAAGCATGTCAGAAAGGGAAGTTTTCAAAAATATCTTTCAAATCAAAAAATGTTGTTTCTACCTCTAAACCATTAGAACTACTTCATATTGATCTGTTTGGACCAGTGAAAACTGCATCCATCAGAGGCAAGAAGTATGGATTGGTCATTGTTGATGACTTTAGCAGATGGACATGGGTAAAGTTATTAAAACACAAGGATGAGTCACATTCTGTGTTCTTTGACTTCTGCAAGCAAGTCCAAAATGAAAAGAATTTCAAAATTATAAAAGTCAGAAGTGATCATGGTGGTGAATTTGAAAATAAATATTTTGAAAAATATTTTTCTGAAAATGGCATTGCTCATGATTTTTCCTGTCCTAGAACTCCACAACAGAATGGGGTTGTAGAAAGGAAAAACAGAACTTTGCAAGAAATGGCCAGAACCATGATTAATGAGACAAATCTGGCAAAACATTTTTGGGCAGAAGCAATCAATACAGCATGCTACATTCAGAACAGAGTTTCTGTTAGACCTCTTCTGAAGAAGACTCCTTATGAATTGTGGAAGAACAAAAAGCCCAACATTTCTTATTTTCATCCTTTTGGATGTATCTGTTATATGTTAAACACTAAGGAAAATCTGGGCAAGTTTGATTCCAAAGCACAGAAGTGTTTCATGCTTGGATATTCTGAACGCTCCAAAGGCTACAGAGTATACAACACTGAGACACAGATTATGGAAGAATCCATTCATGTCAGATTTGACGATAAGCTTGGCTCTGAAAAGCCAAAGCAGGTTGATAACTCTGCAGATAGGGAAGTAGTCTTTATTGACTCTGAAGTTCCAGAAGCAGACAAACTTCAAGAGAAGGAACCAGAAGCAACTCCAGATGCTACTCCCTTAACTTCTCAGATGAATAATCTAAAAATTTCTGAAGAGTCAACTATCATAGGATCATCATCCAGAATTAAAGCTTCTCATCCAGAGGATGTCATTATTGGAAAGAAAGATGATCCCATCAGAACAAGATCTTTTCTAAGATCATCTGAGGCGTCTCTATTTGGACTAGTGTCAGAAATTGAACCATCTTCTGTAGAAGAAGCTCTGCAAGACAATGATTGGATTATTGCCATGCAAGAAGAGCTTAACCAATTCAGCAGAAATGATGTATGGGATCTAGTTCAAAGACCTCAAGGATTTAATATTATTGGTACAAAATGGGTCTTCAGAAATAAACTAAATGAGAAAGGAGAAGTTGAGAGGAATAAGGCAAGGCTGGTTGCTCAAGGATACAGTCAGCAAGAAGGTATTGATTACACTGAGACATATGCTCCAGTGGCAAGGTTAGAATCTATACGCCTTCTTATTTCTTTTGCTGCACAGAATAACATCACTCTATATCAGATGGATGTTAAAAGTGCCTTTCTTAATGGTATTATAGAAGAAGAAGTTTATGTCCACCAACCTCCTGGTTTTGAAAATGAAAAATTCCCAGATCATGTTTTCAAATTAAAGAAATCTCTATATGGATTAAAACAAGCTCCCAGAGCTTGGTATGAGAGATTGAGTAATTTTCTTCTGGAGAAGAATTTTATCAGAGGCAAAGTGGATACAACTCTATTCTGTAAAACCATAAAGAAAGATCTTCTAATTTGCCAAATTTATGTAGATGATATTATTTTTGGATCAACAAATATTATGCTTGGAAAGGAGTTTGCTACATGTATGCAGGCAGAATTTGAAATGAGCATGATGGGAGAACTCAGATTCTTTTTAGGAATCCAAGTTAATCAAACTCCAGAATGCACCTACATACATCAGACAAAGTATGTTAAAGAACTTCTGAAGAAATTCAACATGTCTGACAGCAAGGTGGCAAAGACTCCAATGCATCCTACTAGCTCACTTGGCAAAGAAGAGGTAAGTAAGAAAGTAGACCAGAAGCTCTACAGAGGTATGATTGGCTCTCTTCTCTATCTTACTGCTTCTAGACCTGACATATTGTTCAGTGTTTGTCTGTGTGCTAGATTCCAATCAGATCCTAGAGAATCACACTTGACAGCTGTCAAGAGGATTCTAAGGTATCTGAAAGGTACTTCTAATGTGGGTTTGTGTTACAGAAAATCTGATGATTTCAAATTAGTTGGATTCTGTGATGCTGACTACGCTGGAGACAGAGTGGAAAGAAAAAGTACTTCTGGAAGTTGTCAATTTCTAGGAAGAAATCTAATCTCCTGGTACAGCAAGAAGCAACCCACAATTGCACTTTCAACCACAGAGGCTGAATACATTGCTGCTGCTGGATGTAGCACGCAGATGCTCTGGATGAAAAGTCAACTAGAAGATTATCAAATTTTTGAGAGTAACATTTCTATCTTTTGTGATAATACTTCTGCTATATGTTTGTCCAAGAATCCCATTTTACATTCTAAGGCAAAACATATAGAAATTAAGCATCATTTCATCAAAGACTATGTTCAGAAGGGAATCATAAATTTAGCCTTTGTTGATACAGATCATCAATGGGCAGATATTTTTACAAAACCCCTTGTTGAAGATAGATTCAATTTCATTCTGAAAAATATTGGTATGGATTTTTGTCCAGAATAATATTTATCAGAAGCAAATTGTTCCAGATGCAAAAATGCTTAATTCATCTGAAGTTATTCTTCTGTTCATTTATTCTATTCTGATTAATATTTCTGATGTGAAAATCTGAACTAATCATCTTTAGAAGATCTGAACGTTGGCTAACGTTTCATTTCTTGAGAGAATTCAGAACAGCATGCAAGCAAACACGTGTCCCACAAAATCTGAAGAGGTGGCGTGTGCACAACTGAAAAGACGTTTGAGGTGAAATTTGAATAGTAAATATCTTGGTTTTCCCCCCAAAATTGTCAGAAGCATTTATTATTTGAAATGATTTTATTCTCTTCATTTAATGCTGCTCAAACGTGCGTTCTTTCTGTCTTTTGGTGTGCCTATGTGATTAGTATAAATACTTGTTGTGTATTCACTTTCACACTTTTCACTCTCAGAATTTACATGCGTTTTCATCTATTGTTCTCTCTGCATAAAAACTCAAAATCTAAGTGTTCTAAAAAGCAATCTTCAATGGCGTCTTCTTCATCAACAACTGCACAGTTTCAATCCACAATGGCTGCTGTGACTTCAGATAACCTAGGTGCTGCTCCATATACTCCTCCAAAGAGAACTCTTCTCACACCTGTTGATAAATTAGAAGTGTTGTGTGAATCCATGGTTGAATTTGATTCTCTGGCTGACAATGGGTTTGATTTTCACTCCATTGTTAGAGCTCAAGGTTGGGTGAAATACTTTGATAGATTGTTTGGACCAGTTTACCCTCTACTTGTGAAGGAATTCTGGATTCATGCATCTGTGTATCCAAAGTTTATTTTATCATCTGTGCTGGGAAAGGAGATCATCATCACAGAGGATCTGATTAGAAGACTGATTGGTTATGAAGAAACAGATGGTGTTTCACATCTGCCAGCTGGGCGTGTGGATATGGATGAAGTTTATGAGGAAGTTATGACTGCTGGATAAGCCTCTAACAGATTCAAAGATCTGAAGCCTGATTACAAGATCTGGGCCAAGATCTTCATGGGATGCATACATCACAGAAAGTCAACAAATCCCCCAGATTATGTCAACAATGAACAAATCTATTTTATGTACTGCCTTAGTCAGAGCAATAAGGTAGATCTTCCTTACATTTTGTTCATGCATCTGTGGAATCACATCAATGCATCTAGAGAATCTGTAAAAGAAAAAGGCCAGAAGATCAGGACTTGGATACCTTTTGGAAGGTTGCTCTCAGATCTTCTCACTGAAAATGGTTTAGTGGCTGCTCTGTATGATGCTGGTGTTACAGAGGAACTAGAGTTCATTATGGGAAAGCCTCTGAACGCTAAAAGCCTTCTGAGACTCAAGATTGTAGATGAACTTACTACTGCTCCAAAGAGGTTAAATATGTCTGATTTGAATAAGAGAGTTCCAGTATCTGACTTTCCTCTATTCTTTGCTGAAGAACCTAGACACATTGTTCTGATGTATATAGAGGAATGCAAAAAGGAAGGAGTGCCTGTTCCAGCTAATGTGTTTCAACTTGTCAAGCAACCACTGCCAGATGCAGCAGAAGAAGAAGAAGAAGTTCAACTTCAGAGGAAAAGATCTCAGCCTGTAGCAGAATCTGAACCTGTCCAGAAGAAGGCTAAGATTGCTGAGAAACCCAAGGATATTTTAAAGAGAAAGGATTCTGGAGAAGCTGCCTCTGCATCTGCTAAGAGGATTAAACTCAAAGGTACAAAAACTTCTGCTATTTCTAAAACTGTTGTTATTAATGATTCATCTATTAAGTCTGTTCCCAAACCACCTGTCACTCAAACAACATCTGTTGCTGCCCCTAGTTCTGTCTCACCTCAGAAACAAACCACTGCCTCTGTATCAAAACCACCTCAACCCAAAATACACATCAAACACTTCACTCCACGTCCATCACCATCAGTTCCACAACCAACAGAACCACAACAAACAGAACCACAACCATCAGAACTACAACAAACTTCTGATAAACAAAACTCTGCTCAACCACAAACAGAAGATCATCCAGAAAAACAAACCACAGAAGATCAACCAGAAAAAGACTCTGTCATACCACCATCAAACTTTCCATCTTCTGAACCTATTGCACCGGTTTCATCTGAACCACCTTCTCAACAATCTGATATTCCTTCAGAACCATCTCATATCCCTGAGACAGAAGTTCTTGACATCACTCCATTAAAAACAGTGTTTCAAGTTTCTTCTACCTCTTGTACACCTACAACATCCTCCAACTCATCAGAATCAGAAATTCATCCTGATTTTCTAATTAATCCATCTGACAAATATCCTGTACATGAACCTGAACCTGAACCTGAATCAACCTTACCTGCTAAAACTTCCATTTCAGACCCTTTGCCTCCACCTGCACCATCATCTGAAATGATTGTTCCCACTTCCAATCCATCATCATCTGGAATATCTTGTGCCCAAGTGTCTTCTCTTTATCATAATTTATCTTATGGTTTCAAACTAAAAGATTTTTATGATAGAGTTGAGCCTTCTGAACCTTTGGAACCTCTGAAACCAAAACTCAGACAGGCCCTTCCATCTGTAATCCTTTCATATATTCAATCTATGAACAATGAAGGATCCTTAGCCACCATATCTGCTACATCTGGTAAAGCTGCTGTTTCAGCTCTGCATCCTGCATCTAATAACACAGTTGCATCTGATAAACCATCAAACTCTGCTTTCATACCATACTCCAATGCATCTTTTGATATTGTTTACCCACGCACAAGACCTCAACCAACTCTGCTTAATGCTTTAAACAGATCCCTACCTCAAAAACTAGAAATTTCATTCATTCCTTATGTTCCCCCTCCTCTGATTTCCATCTCAAAATCACTGATACCACCAATTCCCAAACCTAAACAGATGACTCTGGAAACCTTGCTTAAACCACCACCCAGACTTAATATTGATCATTTATTTCAAACGTTTTTGCAAGAAATACAGATGTCTTTAGGTACTGTTCAGACGAGATGCTCTGAAACTATGGATGCAAATGAGACTGACATCATCTGGAAAGGGTTTATCAAGAGATTCAACACTGTAGCTTCTAATCTAAAGAACATCTGTTCTGATGATGCAAAGCTCAGAGCTGAAAGAACTCAATTCTGGATTGTAAACAAGACTGAACCTCTGCTTTGTTTGGATGCTCCTCCTCCTCCTCCACCAGAACCAACTGCCAATGCATTGACTATGACTCTGGTAGAACCCTCTTCAGGATCTCCAGACCCTATGGCAATTGACTCTGCTCAGGATGCAGAACCTCCATTTCCTTCATCAGAGATAAAGACAGAAAATCCAGATTTTGGAGACAAGATTGCTGCTTTGGAAGCTGGTCAATCTGAAATAAGATCTTGGATGGTGAAGCAAGACAAGAAACCTGAGGACATGTCAGAGTGGATGTCTAAACAAGATGAGAAGACTGAGACAATGACTAAGTGGATGTCAAAGCAAGAGCAATCACAATCTGAGATCACAGACCTATTGAAGATGCTTTTGCCAAAACACTCTTAGATTTTTTTTCTCATATTTGTGCATCTGTTGTTTTGCATCTAAATTTTTATTGTTATATCTTCTGATATTTTCCAATGTACTTTTGCTCTGTTATGATTAAATGAATCAGCTTGTTATTCTCCATTGAATTATCTGCTCTTGTTCCTTTTATTTGTCTTTATTAAAAGTTTTTACTTTTTGCTTATGACAAAAAAGCGGGAGAAAATAAAGATCTGAACTATTTAATATAATTTCACTAGAATGAATCTTCAGACATATCTACTCTTTCTAATATCTAAATTGACTATTTCAGAACATTTGATAAGAACACTCTATAAAAGAATCTCTGAGTTTCTCAGATCATTTATCTTTTATCAAACTCTGAATCTCATATCTGCAAGATAGTCTGATCCTTAATTATTACAAAACAAACAAGATCTGACTCTGAAGATTACTCAAGATAAAAAGGGAAGTTTCTATTCCTTTTTCATATTCAACTCAGGGGGAGATTCATCATCTCAGGGGGAGTTATAATTCTTTATGTTCAATTAAATAAAATTTCTGATACTTTTTGTCATCATCAAAAAGGGGGAGATTGTTAGAACACAGATTGGTTCTTAATAATTACTCTTTGTTTTGATGATAACTGTTAGGAAATTTATATTTAAGAATTATATACTCTAAAATTTGTTTGAGAGTTTTACTGCAGATTGAAATTATATTAACTCTCTAGAAGCAAATCTGCCTTGAATACAAGAAGTTATTCTGACTCTGAAGCGCCAGATGCACCTTACAGAAGAATCTGTTTGGTCCTCACAGAAGATCCTGAGCGTAGTCTCCAGAAGGATCTGAAGCAAGAAGCTCCAGAACATTCTGAATCAGAAGCATCTGAAGATAGTCAGAAGCATCTGAAGCTGAAGCATCAGAACTATAGAAGAATATTGATTGAAGAGTTTCTCAAAGCATTGATCTACAGAAGTTTCTGAAAGTACCTATGCTGCCAAGTACTGAAGTTCTGTGTCAAAATGCTCTGATGATCAACACGCTAGAAGCACACACGCTGCAGAAGACTCTGATACAACACAGTTCTGAATCTCATTAGAAGACTCTAATCCATTCAGACTCTGAAGAACTTGCTGAAACTGAAGAAGTATTTTCAAGAATATATCCGTTGGAACTATTCAACGTCTCTTTCCTTATTTGTGCTAGACACACTTACACAGACAAAAAGGATTTTTCTGTGCCATCTATTTCAAGGAAAGGTCAGTTGATGTGAAGACAAAAAGGCTCAGACCTTTTGGGACTCTCTTTTCAACGTTCAGCTTGCATGATTCAGCTGCCTATAAAAGGAGATCTTCACTTCATTCTTCAGTGCTACACACTTGCTGAAAAGAAATCATAATATTCTAAAAGCTCTCATTCTCATTCTTCATAGAATCTCATTGTACTTAAACTTAAGAGAAAAATTACTGTTGTGATAAAAGCTTTATAGAAGCATTAAAAACTCTTGTATTTAATTTACATTGATTGTAAAGGATATTCCTTAAGAGGATTCAGTTAGAATCAGTAGCTCTTGAGAAGACTAAGAACTGTTGTTCTTAGGTGATACTATTGTAATCAGTTTGATTTAATAGTGGATTAAGTCCTTGTTGAGAAAGGCAAATCACTCTGGAAGGGTGGACTGGAGTAGTTGTTAAACGAACCAGGATAAAAATAATTGTGTGATTATTTTCAAGTCTTAATTTTCCATACTTATTCAATCCCCCCTTTCTAAGTATTATCTCACCTTCACCCGGTGCTACATATCAGAGCTAACCGACAATAGAATGAAGATATACTTCACAAAAGACCTCCAACAAAACCTAATCTGCAATGCCTCATAGAGCATTATAAAACAGCAAAAGGGTGAGAAATATTATCATAGTAATCAATGCATATAATCACACACACACACACACACACACACACACACACACACACACACACACACACACACACACACACACACACACACATATATATATATATATATATATATATATATATACACACACACACACAAGCATAGAATACACATATTCCATATTTCTCACCACAATTCATTATCATCATCATATACATCACAATATATGTATATATATAAACAAATATGGAATGATCATCAAGCATTTTTATCATGCACACATCCATAATCCTCATCAATTCACATAACATACACATATGCATACATTCACACAACATTTATCTCTATGCCATGTGACTCAATGCAACTCAATGCCATGTGGTACCAACACTTGTTATCATTTTTCGGTTTTTACATTTAAACCGGGTCCACCCTTCTAGACAGATAACAACAAAAGCCCGTTTCCTAAGTTTTCAAACCCATCCTTCTAGGTTTGGGACAAGTCACTAGTCTCCACGAAACTAGCAAACATTGCCTCTTGACTAAATTATGCATATGCAATCAACCACCAAATGCACTTAAGACCGTTCTCGCATCTTAACCCCATGCATTCAAATAATTCATAACTCAAGAATTATAATAATGATTGCACACACAACATATCTCAAATAATTAAAATATTCATAATTTAATACCATCACCACAATTATCAAGCAATGCACACATATTCACGATATGCTCCCATGCATTCTTCACATAAAATCGCATACAATCAATATGCATTCATAATATCGTGCCAACGGCAACAAACACAATCACATTCATCATATTCGTCATTCATTTTTAATCAATTTTAAACAATGCGTAAATTTGTCAAAAGACCACATTTCATAATCAATTCCACAACCTAGGATTCACGCCTTACGGCTACCCACAACACATCTTATCACAATAGTACACAAACTATTCAATTCATATAAGGACTAAACATAATCAAACCACACAATCAACATTGGATGGAAAACACAGGAAAAGAAAAATGCTATCACATTCGCTGACCTTCGCCTGGCGAATGCTCGCTACTTCACTCACCTGGCGAACTCACTGGCGAAGGCAGACAGTAGTTACTAGAAGTGTTCGCTACCACTCGCTACCTCCTTTTCCCGGCGAAACCTCTCGCCACCTCCTTCGCCTGGCGAACACACCAACGAAGACTGAGTTTGGCCACTTTAGTGGTTCGCTACCCACTCGCTGGGCTTCGCTTGGAGAACCTTCGCTTCCTGTTCGCTTAGCGAACGCTAGCAAATCTGCGAGCTCAGAACCCCAAACTGTTCAAAATCGTCCAATCCTACCAAAATCAATCGATTCAATTCCAATCAACTCCAGTAATCTTAACCCAACATTACCCGACTAAACTACGCCATTTATTCCCGATTCTAAGCATTCAAACATCGATTTTTACCGATTAATCCATTTCGATCTAAAATGGAAATTGTAGAAAAACATCCAGCAATCCAAACCAATCATACATAATCACAAACATTGATAGAATAACAATATTTCACACCCTTACCTTGATTAATCGAAAGTTGGAAGTTGTTCTTGAAGAATCCAAGTTTTTCCCTTTCTTCCTTCTCTTTTCTCCTCTTCCTCTTTCTTTTCCTTCTCTTTCTCTTATGTTTCTATCTTTTCTTTTCCTTCCACTTTTCCTCTTATATGTCTTTCCCTTCTAATTCTCTCCAATATTTTCTTCTCTCAAAATATCTACCAATTCATTTAATTAAACATCCAATAATTAAAATAATCCAAATAAATCAATTAATTAATATGAATAATTAATTATTGAAAAATTGGGCTGTTACAACCCTCCCCCACTTTAGGAATTTTCGTCCTCGAAAATGTTACCTGTTCCAAACAACTCGGGATACGACTCCCTCACCTGGCTCTCAAGTTCCCAAGTCACATTTCCACCAGCCGGTCCTCCCCAAGCGACCTTCACCAAAGCAATCTCTTTGCCTCAAAGTTGCTTCAACTCCCGATCCTCTATCCGCATAGGTGATGTCTCCACAGTCAGGTTATCTCTCATCTGCACATCATCTACTTGGACTACATGAGACGGATCTGTAATGTATTTCCTCAACTGAGATACATGGAACACGTCATGGAGATTAGCAAGCAACGACGGGAAAGCAACACAATATGCTACCTCTCCTATCCTCTGTAAAATCTGATAAGGACCAATGAAACGCGGCGTCAACTTACGCAACTTCAATACCCTACCAACACCATTCATAGGAGTGACTCAAAGAAACACATGATCTCCCTCTTGAAATTCAAGTGTCTTCCTCCTCTTGTCATGATAACTCTTTTGACGACTCTGAGAAACCTTCATCTTTTCTTGAATCATCTTAATCTTGTTGTTAGTCTGCTGGACTATCTCAGGTCCAACCACATAACTCTCTCCTGACTCATACCAATACAATGGCGTCCTACACCGTCTACCATACAAGGCCTCAAACGGTGCCATACCAATACTCGAATGAAAACTGTTGTTGTAAGTAAATTCAATCAAAAGTAAGTAGCTATCCCAAGCTCCTCCATTCTCCAATACACAAGCTCTCAAAAGATCCTCAAGTGATTGAATCGTCCTCTCTGTCTGACCATCGGTTTGCGGATGGTAAGCAGAACTCAAACGCAACTTCGTACCTAAAGCACTTTGCAAACTCTCCCAAAATCTCGAAGTAAACCTCGGATCTCTATCTGAAACAATGTTAGACGGAATACCATGCAAACTGACAATCCTCTCGATGTACAACTTTGCCAATCTCTCCAATGGGTAATCCATTCGCATAGGAATAAAGTAAGCAGATTTGGTCAATCTATCCACAATAACCCAAATAGCTTCAAAGTTACTCGGCGTCCTCGGTAAACCAGACACAAAATCCATATAAATGCTATCCCATTTCCACTCTGGAATAAACAATGGTTTCATCAAACCCGACGGTTTCTGATGCTCAATCTTTGACTTTTGACAATTCAAACAAGAATACACAAACTCGGTAATATCCTTCTTCATAAGAGGCCACCAAAATACTTTCCTCAAATCTTGATACATCTTAGTAGCACCCAGATGAATACTCAATCCACTACGATGCCCTTCCTCAAGAATAATCTTCTTAAGCTCAACAACATCAGGAACACAAACTCTATCACGACACCTCATGATACCATTCTCATCAATCCGAAACTCACCACCTTGACCTTGATTGATCAGAGTCAATCGATCAACGAAACTCAAATTAGATTTCTGTCCTTCTCGAATTTCATTAAGAATACCACTAGTAAGCTTTAACATACCAAGCTTAACTCCGTAGGAAGTCTTCTCACACACTAAGCTCAAATCGCAAAATTGCTCAATCAATTCCAATTATTTCACCATCATCATCGACATGTGTAACGATTTCCTACTCAATGCATCCGCTACCACATTTGCTTTACCCGGATGGTAATTCAAACCAAAATCATAATCCTTCAGAAGCTCTAACCATATCCTCTACCTTGCATTCAATTCTTTCTAATCAAAGAGATACTTCAAACTCTTATGATCACTAAATATCTCAAATCTCGAACCAAATAAATAACGCCTCCAAAGCTTCAGCACGAATACAACGGCGACCAACTCTAAGTCATGTGTCGGATAATTCTTCTCATGCATTTTGAGTTGTCTCAAAGCATAAGCTACAACTTGTTTATCTTGCATCAAGACACCTCCCAAACCCATCAAGGAAGCATCACAATACACAACAAACGGTTCTTCCGGATTCAGCAAAATCAAAACAGGAGCTGTCGTCAATCTTCTCTTAAGCTCTTGAAAACTTCCTTCACACTTTGCATTCCAAACAAAAGCTTGACCTTTCCTAGTCAACTGCGTTAACAACAATGATAACTTAGCAAATCCTTCAATAAATTTCCGATAATATCCCGCCAAACCAAGAAAACTTCTAATCTCAAAAACTGATTTCGGAGTCTCCCATTGCGATACCGCTTCAACCTTCGACAAATCAATTGCAATACCTCTATTCAAAATCACATGACCAAGGAAACTCACTTCCTTCAACCAAAATGCACACTTAGAAAGTTTAGCATATAACTGTTTCTCTTTCAACATAGACAACACAATCCTCAGATGTTCGACATGCTCTTCTCCACTCTTCGAATAAATCAAAATATCATCAATGAACACGACCACAAACTTGCGATCGCGACTTTCTATGTCTAACAAATCTAACTGCAAGTGCACAGTCTATCGCGTAGTAATAATAGATATCGATCCCACATGGACTCGTAATTAATCTAGTATTATCGGGTGTTACGGTGTTTAGCTAGGTCGGTTTGGTTTCAAGTTGAATAATAATAGAAAAGATGCGTAAACTAAAGGGAACTAAGGTTTTACTTAAGATATGAATTTATGAATCGATATGCAATAATTTTGTTCTTCGGGGATTTGACAACTTATTGGCGTATTAAATGTTTTCAAACTTAGTTTAAGAAGAAAATAGTGATTTAAAGACTTTTGTCTCACGATGGTTGTTGACGCTAGTCGCAACTCTAAGGCGGAACGTATGCTTTCGCTATCCCGTTCGGGGTTAAAGTTACCTTTTGAAAATCTCTAAGTTCTAATCCTTTTTAAAGCGCTTTCGCTGTTTTTAAATCGAATGCCTAGTTTTTACTATCTGGTCTTAGCCTCAGCTGTCGCTTGTTGGTTCGTACCTTAATATGGTTTCCCATTGTCGTGGCAAAACCACCGTAAATAGCTTCTCACTGTCGTGACAAAGATTTATTTAGAATTTTGATTAAAAACTAAAACCATAACTGAGTTTTTGAAAAGAGAAAAACTACGCCAATTATTATCAAATTCCGTCCGAATTATTATTACATATCGATTACTGTAGTTTAGCTAGACATGGAAATAGAAATGGTAATACATAAATAAAAACAGTAATTAATAACATGCATCATAATGAAAACTGAAATTACGATTAAAATTTAAAACCTGTAAATATTCCAATTGGCCTTTGGGCAGATCCTCCACAAATGTTGGCAGGATTTTGGTCTTTGTGCCAATTGATCGTACAAGGGAAATGGGAATTACAAAATATCAAAGAATGCAGAGAAGGAAAAGAGAAATAAATAAGAATAGAATAACGGAAAGGTTGCTCTGAAGATGAATTGGCAGCACTTCGTTGTCTTGAATGCGACCCTCTTTTTCAGGTCCCAACCTCTTCCTTTTATAGAGGGAGAGTATCTAACGGTTATTCCTTCAGGAAGTGGGTTTGAGGCAGAAAAATAGGAGTTAGTGGCCACACTTTTGGTCTTTATGGGGAGAAATTTGCACGTGACTTCATTCTGCCACGTTCTGGCTGCATGACGGTCGTCATGGCTGTGTGATGGTCGTCACACGCATGACGGTCGTAACAGCTGTGTGACGGTCGTCACATCAGTCAGGCTCGTTTCTGCTGGTTTTCACTTGGTTTTTCATCCATTTTCCACTTGTTTTTGCTCCTTTTCTTCATATTGCTTTGCTTGGACATGTTCTTCGAATACCTGCATAATACTTAGACAAATAGCATGGAATGCCTCGAATTTGGATTGAAATCGGTCAAACATTGGTTAAAACGCACGTCATTTTATAGATATATTTTCGCGTTATCAACTTGTCCAAATAAGGATGGAAAATCCTATTCATGTACTCCATAAATACACCTGGTGCATTAGTCACACCAAATGGCACCACAGAATACTCATAATGTCCATACCTCGTTCTATAAGCAGTCTTCTGAATATCCTCAGCTTTCCCACGAATTTGGTGATACCCAGATCTCAAATCTATCTTACTGAACGCACTTGCACCAACCAACTGATCCATCAAATCATCAATCCTCGGAAGTGGATACTTATTCTTGATAGTCACCTTGTTCAATTGTCTGTAATCCATACAAAGTCTCATAGAACCTTCCTTCTTCTTAACCAACAACACTGGTGCACCCCACAGTGACACACTCGGACGAATAAACCTCTTCTCAAGTAGATATTCAAGTTGACTCTTCAACTCTTTCAGTTCCGATGCGAATATACGATATGGAGCCATCGATGTCGGACTAGTTCCAGGAATTAAGTCGATCGTAAACTCCACTTCTCGTTCCGGCGGTAAATCTATTATTTTATCAGGAAAAACTTTTGGAAAATCATGGACAATTGGTAAAGCATCCATTGCTCCACTTTCACCAATACTTAAAGTTTCCATCAACATGAATACCTTCACACCATCTTACACTGATTCCTTCACTTACTTAGCAGTCATAGACAAATCTCCTTCATCATCAGGTTCAGGAAAAATAATCGTTTTGTCAAAATCAGTTAATATAGACACGATTGAATTCCAACTAATTCATCCCAAGAATAACATCGAGTTGATCTTGAAGGTGAGAAAATACTTAGAAGGGGGGTTGAATAAGTATGAAGATAAAAACTTAGAAATAAAAACTCAAGTATTTTTATCCTGGTTCGTTGAACTCAACTACTCCAGTCCACCCTTCCTAGAGTGATTTTCCTTTCTCAAACAAGGACTTAATCCATTATTTAATCAACTGATTACAATAGTAAGCACTAAGAACAACTGTTCAAAGTCTTCTCAAGAACTACTGATCCTAACTGGATCTTCTTAAGGTTTTCTTATAATCAAATGTAATAACAAATACAAGTGTTTAAATTGCTTCTAATAAAGCTTTATCACAACTGTGATTTTTCACTTAAAGTTAAGAACAAAGAAATTAATTCTAGAAAGAATATGAATAGTATGAGAGCTTTGAATATTGATTTCTTTTCAGGTAAAACGTCAACTGAAGAAGATGGGTGAAGACTTGCTTTTATAGGCAGCTTGATCCAAGAGAACTTCACGTTGAGAAGAGTGTCCTAAAAGGTCTGAGCCTTTTTGTCTTCACATCAAGTGACCTTTCCTAGAAGAAGAAAGCACAGAGAAATCCTTTTTGTCTGTGTTCTTGTGTCTAGCATAAATAAGGAAAGAGTCGTTTGGATTATTCCAACGGACATAATCTTTGAATTATTCTTCAATTTTCAGCAAGATTCATCAGAGTCTAATTTGATCAGAGCCTTCTGATGTTGATCAGAGTTTTGCTGAATCAGAGTCTTTGCAGCAGGTGTGCTTTTAACGTGTATAAGTTCAGAGCATATTTGAGTCAGATCCTCAGTACTGGCAGCTTTAGTACTTTCAGAATCTTCTGTAGTAACTATGCTTTGAAAACTCTTCATACAGAATTCTTCTTTGGTTCAGATTCTTCTGACTTGCTTCAGATTCTTCTGGAGCTTCTGCTTCAAATCCTTCTGGAGCTTCAGCTTCAGATCCTTCTGGAGCTTCTGCTTCAGATCCTTCTGGAGGCTACGCTTAGGATCTTCTGTTGGCAGCAATTAGAATCTTCTAATGGATGCATCCGGCGCTTCAGAGTCTAGCATATTTCTTATGTTCAGTTATGATTTGCTTCTGGAGTGATAATTACTTTACTATCTGCAGTAAAAATTCTTAAGCAAATTTTAGAGTATATAATTCTTAATTACAAAATTTTATAATAGTTATCATCAAAACATAGAGACATTATTAAGAACCAATCTGTGTTCTAACAGATCTAAGTGAAGACACACTAAATCAACTCCAAAGTCTTTACTAAAAATACTCAACAGACAATTCAAACACACATACGGGGTAGTCACCGAACCCATAGCAGGAGTATCAATGACCATACCACCACTCATAACAGAAAACTCAAGATTCAACCTCTTAACACAATCCAACGAAATAAAATAATGTGTAGCTCCAGTATCAATTATAGCGATCAAAGGTATACCATTAAAGAAGCACGTACCTCAGATCAATCGATCTTCACTAGCAGTCTCCGATCATGATAGAGCAAACACTTTCCCGCTCCCCTGAGTCTTCTTTGGCTTGTCACACTTGGTACTAATGTGCCCTTGCTCACCACAGTTGTAGCAAGTCACATTCGCACCGCTTCTGCACTCAAGAGCTTTGTGGCCTAGCTTGCCACACTTAAAACATTTCTGCTCCACACTTTTGCACTCAGGAGCACAATGTCCCTCTTCACCGCATCTAAAACATCTCACCGGAGTGGAAACTCCTCCCCCACTTGGCTTCTTCCGTAACCAGCTTTCTGTTTCCCCTTATCAGCAGGAGTCACATACGGCTTTCCTCTAAATTGACCTTTTCCCTTCTTATCATTTAAACTCTTGTAGTGGCTAGACCGAGCCCTACATTCTTCATCATAAATTCTACTCTTGTTCACCAACTCAGAAAATTGCCTAATTTCCTGATAACCAACAGCTTGCTTGATTTCAGGCCTCAAACCATTCACAAACTTGAGACACTTGGATCTCTCAGCATTAACAGTGTTATAATGAGGACAAAACTTAATTAATTCCTCAAACCTTGCGGCATACTCGGCCATAGTTGAGTTACCCTGCTTCAGCTCAAGGAATTCAATTTCCTTCTTACCACACACATCTTCTGGAAAATACTTCTCCAGGAATGCCTCTCTAAAAACATCCCAAGTAACCACAAATACTTCCCCTGAATTAAATATAAGTAAGGAATAAAAACTTCCCTTTTGTCTTGAATATTTTTCAGAGTTAGATCTTGGTTGTTCTTTAACATTTGAGAGTCAGAGTGTCTTGCATATTTCAGAGTCAGAGTCTGATAATTGTCAAATGATCTGAGAGTCTCAGAGTTTCTTTTACAGAGTGTACTTATCAAATGTTCTGAAATACTCAAATTTTATGTTAGATAAAATTGATATGTCTGAAGTTTCATTCTGGTGAAGTTTAATTAAACAGTTCAAATCTATATTTTCTCCCCCTTTTTTGTCATAAGCAAAAAGTAATAACTTTGAAAAGACAAATAAAAGGAAACAATAAATGAGATAAATCATGTGGAGAAAACTTTGAAACATTCATTCATTCAATTCAGAGCAAGAGTACACACATCAAAATACATATGCAAACATCAGATGCAAACAACAGAAGAAAAAAAAATAAACTAAGAGTGTTTTGAAAAAAGCATCTTCAACAGATCCGTGATCTCAGAAGTGGATTGTTCTTGTTTAGTCATCCACTTAGCCATTGTTTCATTCTTCTGATCCTGTTGGGACATCCACTGAGTCATGTCTTCAGACTTCTTATCCTGTTTAGCCATCCATGACTTGATTTCTGATTGACCAGCTTCCAGAACTGCAATCTTATCTTCAAGATCTGGATGTTCTTTCTTGATCTCAGATGAAGAAGGTGGAGCAGTTTCTGAAGCTTGAACATAGTCAATTTCCATAGGGGCCTTGGAGCTAGGAGCATTAGAGCCAGAAGGATATTCTATCAGAGTCATGGCCAGGGTGTTGTCTTCAGATGCAGATTCAGTATTCTCTTCTGATGAGGAAGGAGCATCTGTAAGAAGCAGTGGTCCAGATCTCTTAACAGTCCAGAACAGACTTCTAGCAGCTTCAGCAAATCTGAGCTTCGCATCATCAGAACATACATTCTTCAGATTTGATGCTACAGTGTTGAATCTGTTTATGAAGCCATTCCAAATGACATCAGATTCCTTTGCATCCATTGTTGCTGAACACTTCCTCTATACAGAACCTAAATACATCTGTATTTCTTGCAAAAAACATGTAAATAAATGATCAACATTTAGTCTAGGTTTAGGATGTAACAGAGTTTCCAAGGTTATTGGCTTGGGTTGGGGAGTGGGTGGAAAAATGGATTTATGAATGGAAATCAGAGGAGGAGGATAGTAGGGTATGAATGGAATTTCAGAGGATTTGTCAGGTTTGGATCTGTTTAAAGCATTCATCAGATTTGGTTTTGCTATAGTTTGATAGGAAACCACATCAAATGGTTTATCAGAGTAAGGTTTGAAAGAAGATTTAGCATGTTTATCCAAAATAGCAGGTTTATCAGATGAAACAGGTATGTCAGATTTAGCAGATATAACAGAGTATGGTTTTGGATCTGATGAAGGTACTGCTGACATGGTTTTGATATATGCTTGAAGCACAGATGGTAGAATGATGGTAAGTTTGGGTTTGAGAGGAGTGATGGTTTCAGAGGGTTCAATTTTGGTGTAGAAAATTTTCAAAGTAAAACCAGAAGGAAGTTTGTTAGAAGTGGATAGTTTGCACGAAGCAGAAAGTACATTCTCAGATGTTCTTGGCTTGGGTGCAGGGGTAGGATTGGGAATGATAATTTCAGAGGATGGTTTAGGTGTTGGAATAGGATCTGGAATAATAACTTCAGAAGAAACAGGGGGTTCAGGTTGGTTTACTTCAGAATCTCTGTGAGAGGGGGATACCAGAAAATCTGGGTGTATATCAGATTCTGAGGAATTGGATGATGTGGTTGGTGTGCAAGAGGTAGAGGACACTTGAAAGACAGTTTTGAGAGGTGTAGCATCTAGAACTTTTGTCTCAGGGATGTTGGTTCCAGATGGGTTGGTTGATTCTGAAGGATTTTCAGAAGGTTTTGATGGGGGTTCAGATGTAGGTGGTTCTGATGTGGGTGGATCAGATGTTACTTTTATAGATTCAGAAGTAACTGGTACAAATGCAGTGGGTTCAGATGTGTTTGATGGTGGTTTTTCTGGTTGTTTTTCTTGTTGTTGTGTTTGTGGTTCAGATGGTTTTTGTTGTTGATTTTCAGAGTCTTTTTCTTGTTGAGGTTCAGATTGTTTTTCTGGTTGTTTTGGATGTTGTTCAGATTGTTCTGTAGGTTTTTCTGTTTGAGGTTGTTGTGGTACAGGTTGTTTGGTTGGTACTTCTGGTTGTGGATTCTGAATTTGTGGTTTTGTTGTTGTTGGTTTTGGTGCAGATGATTGTTTTACAGGTGAGATGGAAATAGGATTAGATGATTTTTGTGGAGATGGAACAGAAACATGAGGTGGAGTAGTAACAGATTATTTTTGGGTAGAAGGTGGTTTTGGAATAGACTTAAAAGTTGAATCATTTATAACAGTATTATGTACAGAAGATACAGAAGATTTGGTACCTTTAATCTTGATGCGTTTTGCAGGAACATAAGGAGTGTCTCCAGATTCTTTCCTCTTTAGCAGCTTCTAAGACCTCTCAGCAACCTTGGGCTTCTTCTGAACAGGTGTAGCTTCTGCTTCTGATTGACTTCTTTTTCTTGTGATCTCTTCTCCTCCAACAGGCAATGGTTCCCTTGCTCTTTTTATAATATCTGCAGGAATATGCGTTCCATCTGCCTTGCAAGCATCAATATATCTTACTACAATTTCCCTTGGTTCTTCAGCATAGAACAGAGGGTAGTCATCTACTAGGATTCTCTTCTGACTGAGTTCAGTGATGTTCAGCTTCTTGGGTGCTATTGTGAGTTCTTCTACTATTTTTAGTCTCTGAAGACTCTTTGCATTAAGAGGTTTTCCAAGAATAAATTCAAGTTCATCTGTGACTCCAGCAGCATATAGAGCAGTCACCAATCCATTTTCTGTCAGAAAATCTGAGATTAACCTTCCAAAGGGAATCCAAGTTCTTATCTTATGACCTTTTTCTTTCACAGATTTTCTGGAGGCATTTATGTGATTCCATAAGTGCATAAACAGAATATAGGGAGGATCTACCTTGGTGCTCTGACTTAAGCAATACATAAAGTAGAGCCGTTCATTGTTGACATAGTCTGGAGAGTTTGTAGACTTTCTGTGATGAATGCATCCCATGAAAATCTTTGCCCAGATCTTGTAATCAGGCTTCAGATCTTTGAACTTATTAGAAGCTTGTCCAGCAGTCATCACTTCCTCATATACTTCATCCATATCTACACGCCCAGCTGGCAGATGAGATACTCCATCTGTTTCCTCATATCCAATGAGTTTCCTGATCAGATCTTCTGTGATGATTATCTCTTTACCCAGAACAGAAGATAAAATGAACTTAGGGTATACAGACGCATGTATCCAGAATTCTTTCACCAGAAGGGGGTAGACAGGTCCAAAAAGTCTGTCAAAGTATTTCACCCATCCTTGAGCATCAATTATGGAGTGAAACTCAAACCCATTCTCAGCCAGTGAATCAAATTCCACCATTGATTCACAGAGAACTTCCAGTTTGTCAACAGGTGTTAACAATGTTCTCTTTGGTGTCGTATATGGAGTCACACCCATATTTGCAGAAGTAACTGTAGCCATGGTTGATTGAAACTGTGCAGCAGTTGATGATGAAGTTGCCATTGAAGATGAGTTTGTCAAACGCTTAGGGTTTTTGTGAAGAGAGAAAAGAAGACAAAAATGCATAAACGATTTGAGATGTGAAAAGTGTGAAAATGGTGTGAAATGAGGTATTTATACTAAACACATAGGCATACAAACAGTCAGATAAAAGCACGTTCACACAAAGCATTTAATCAAAAAGAATAAAAATCATTTCAAGCATTTATTGATTCTGACAATTTGGGGGGCAAATCAAGATTTTCACTATTCTAACTTCACCTCAAACGTCTCTTCAGTAGTGTACACGCCACCTTTGCAGATTTAGAGTGACACGTGTTTGCTTGCATGTGCTTCTGAATTCTCTTGAGAAATGAAACGTTAACCAATGTTCAGATCCTCTGAGGATTGTTAGTTCAGAGTTTCACACAAAAAAAAATTAAGGAAATAAATAAGTAATCAGAATAAATACTTCAGAGCATTAAACATTTTTGCATCTGTAAAATTTGCTTCTGACAAATATTATTCTGGACAAAAATCCATACCAATATTTTTCAGAATAAATTTGAATCTATCTTCAACAAGGGGTTTTGTGAAAATATCTGCCCATTGATGATCTGTATCAACAAAGGCCAAATTTATAATTCCCTTCTGAACATAGTATCCGATGAAATGATGCTTAATTTCTATATGTTTTGCCTTAGAGTGTAAAATGGGGTTTTTAGACAAACATATAGCTGAAGTATTATCACAGAATATAGAAATGTTACTTTCAAATATCTGATAATCTTCTAGCTGACTTTTCATCCAGAGCATCTGCGTGCTACATCCAGCAGCAGCAATATATTCTGCCTCTGTGGTTGATAGTGCAATTCTGGGTTGCTTCTTGCTGTACCAACATATTAGATTTCTTCCTAGAAATTGACAACTTCCAGAAGTACTTTTCCTTTCCATTCTGTCTCCAGCGTAGTCAGCATCACAAAACCCAACTAATTTGAAATCATCAGATTTTCTATAACACAAACCCACATTAGAAGTACCTTTCAGATACCTTAGAATCCTCTTGACAGCTGTCAAGTGTGATTCTCTAGGATCTGATTGGGATCTAGCACACAAGCATACACTGAACAATATGTCAGGTCTAGAAGCAGTTAAGTAAAGAAGAGATCCTATCATACCTCTGTAGAGTTTCTGATCTACTTTCTTACTTACCTCTTCCTTGCTTAGTGAAGTGGTTGGATGCATGGGAGTCTTTGCTAGCTTACTATCAGTCATGTTAAATTTCTTCAGAAGTTCTTTAACATATTTGGTCTGATATATGTAAGTGCACTCTGGAGTTTGGTTGACTTGAATTCCTAGAAAGAATCTCAGTTCTCCCATCATGCTCATTTCAAATTCTATCTGCATACATTGAGTAAACTCCTTTCCCAGCATAGTATTGGTAGATCCAAATATGATATCATCCACATATATTTGACAAATTAGAAGATCTTTCTTAAATGATTTACAAAAGAGTGTTGTGTCCACTTTGCCTCTGATGAAATTTTTCTCTAGAAGAAAATTGCTCAATCTCTCATACCAAGTTCTAGGAGCTTGTTTTAAACCATACAGAGATTTCTTTAGTTTGAAAACATGATCTGGAAATTTTTCACTTTCAAAACCAGGAGGCTGGTGGACATAAACTTCTTCTTCTATAATACCATTTAGAAAGGCACTTTTAACATCCATCTGATACAGAGTGATGTTATTTTGTGCAGCAAATGAAATAAGAAGGCGTATAGATTCTAACCTTGCCACAGGAGCATACGTTTCAGTATAATCAATACCTTCTTGTTGACTGTACCCTTGAGCAACAAGCCTTGCCTTATTTCTTTCAACTTCTCCTTTCTCATTAAGCTTATTTCTGAAGACCCATTTTGTTCCAATTATATTGAATCCTTTTGGTCTTTGAACTAAATCCCACACATCATTTCTGGTGAATTGATTTAACTCTTCTTGCATGGCAATAATCCAATCATTGTCTTGCAGAGCTTCATCTACAGAAGTTGGTTCAATTACTGACACCAATCCAAATAATGATGCTTCAGATGATCTAAGAAAAGATCTTGTTCTGATAGGATCATCTTTCTTTCCAATAATAACATTCTCTGGATGAGAAGCTTTGATTTTGGAAGATGATCCTCTAACAGTTGATTCTTCAGAAATGTTTAAATTGTTCATCTGAGAAGTTAAAGGAATTGCATATGGCGTTGCTTCTGGTTCCTTCACTTGAGCTTTGTCTGCCTCTGAGCCTTCAGAGTCTGTGAAGACTACTTCTCTATCTGCAGAGTTTTCAGACTGCTTTGACTTTTTACTGCCAAGCTTATCATCAAATCTAACATGAATAGATTCTTCCACAATCTGTGTCTCAGTGTTGTATACTCTGTAGCCTTTAGAGCGTTCAGAATATCCAAGCATGAAACACTTATGTGCTTTGGAATCAAACTTGTTTAGATTTTCTTTAGTATTTAACATATAGCAAATACATCCAAAAGGATGAAAATATGAAATGTTGGGCTTTCTGTTCTTCCACAGTTCATATGGAGTCTTCTCCAGAAGAGGTCTTACAGACACTCTGTTCTGAATGTAACAGGCTGTGTTGATTGCTTCTGCCCAAAAGTGTTTTGCCAGATTAGTCTCATTGATCATGGTTCTGGCCATTTCTTGCAGAGTTCTGTTTTTCCTCTCTACAACTCCATTTTGTTGTGGAGTTCTAGGACAGGACAAATCATGAGCAATGCCATTTTCATTAAAATATTTTTCAAAATATTTATTTTCAAATTCACCACCATGATCACTTCTGACTTTTATAATTTTGAAATCATTTTCATTCTGGACTTGTTTACAGAAGTCAAAGAATACAGAATGTGACTCATCCTTGTGTTTTAAGAACTTTACCCATGTCCATCTACTATAGTCATCAACAATGACTAACCCATACTTCTTGCCTCTGATGGATGCAGTTTTCACTGGTCCAAACAGATCAATATGAAGTAATTCTAGTGGTCTGGAAGTAGAAACAACATTTTTTGATTTAAAAGATGATTTTGAAAACTTCCCCTTTTGGCATGCTTCACAGAGAGCATCTGAGGTGAACTTCAGATTAGGAAGTCCTCTGACAAGATTAAGTTTATTAATCTAAGATATACGTCTCATATTAATATGCCCCAATCTTCTGTGCCAGACCCATTGCTCTTCATTAACAGACAAGAGGCATTTAACATTCTGAACCTTAAGTTCTGAAAGATTTATTTTATAAATGTTGTTTTTCCTCTTTCCACTAAATAGGATAGAGCCATCCTTTTGACTAATAGCTTTACAACAATTTTGATTAAAGGTAATATCATAACCATTGTCACTTAATTGACTTATGGACAATAAGTTATGCTTTAACCCTTCAACAAGTAAAACATTAGTAATAGAGGGAAGTTTACCATTTCCAATGGTGCCAGATCCAATGATCTTGCCCTTCTGATTCCCTCCAAATTTCACATCACCTCCAAATCTAATCTCCAGACTTTGGAACATAGACCTTTCTCCTGTCATGTGTCGCGAGCATCCAGAGTCCAGGTACGATGATTGGCGTCCTGACCTTGCTGCTAAGAACATCTGCAACAGGAATTATTTTACTTTTAGGTACCCAGGTCTTCTTGGGTCCTTTAGGGTTAGTTGTTCTGAAGGTTTGTCTAAACTTCTATTTTTCAACATAAGGTTTATTCTGACTAGCCTTAGATTTAAACACATGAATATTCTTTTCAGAACGTGTTTGTTCAATATCATTTAAGTGACCGAATTTAAAGTGGGAATATAAAGGAGTTTTCTTGATGATAATTTTATCAACAGGTTTTGGATTTAAATCATTTCCAGAGGAAAATTTATATCCAATTCCTTTTCTGCTATTTCTGCTAACTCCATAGATCATATAAGCCATTTTGCTTCTGTCTATGCTTTTAGCAAGAAAACTCTGAAAGCTATAATCATATTTTTCCAAAATATTTTTGCATTCAGATTCAATTTCAGAATCAGAGTTTTGTTGAGCTAATTCAGAATCATTTTTCAATTTTAAATTCTTTTCATTTAGCTCAGCTACTTCTGATTTGAGAATATTATTCTCAGATACAAGATTGCTTTGACGCTTCTTGTATTTGAGCTTAATATTGTTATAGCTCTTCAGAACTTCTGATAACACTTTGATAAGTTCTTCTTTAGTGAGTTTAGCCATTACCTCTTCAGCGTCAGAGTCAGATTCAGAGTCAGATTCAGATCCTGAAGTTCCTTCCTCCTGATCTTCTATGTCTTCCATCAAAGCTACATTGGCACATTCCTCTTCTGACTCAGATTCAGATTCAGATGTATCTGAATCATCCCAGGTGGCCATTAGAACCTTTTTCTTCTTATCAAATTTTCTTTTAGGCTTTTCTTTCAGCACCTTTGGACATTCATTTTTGTAATGTCCAGGTTCTTTACATTCATAACAGACAACCTCCTTTTTGCCAGATCTTCTGTGTCCAGAAGATTCTTTTCTTTGGTCAGGCTTCCTGAAGTTTCTGAACTTCTTTCCTTTATGCTTCCAGAGTTTGTTTATTCTTCTAGACAGCATGGATAGTTCATCTTCATCTTCAGATGAGGATTCTTCAGAGCTTTCCTCTATTACCTGCAATGCTTTAGCAGATTTATTAGATTTTAAAGCAACAGATTTACCTTTCTTTTGAGGTTCATCTTCCTCAAGTTCAATTTCATGACTTCTTAGTGAACTGATTAGTTCCTCCAAGGAGATCTTGTTCAGATCTTTAGCCATTTTCAGCGCAGTCACCATAGGTCTCCATCTGGTAGGTAAGCTTTTGATGATCTTTTTCACATGATCAGCAGTAGAGTATCCTTTATCCAGAACCTTTAGTCCATCTGTAAGTATTTGAAATCTGGAGAACATAGCTTCAACAGATTCAGAGTCTTCCATCTTGAAGGCTTCATACTTCTGGATTAGAGCCAGAGCCTTTGTTTCCTTGACTTGAGAGTTTCCCTCATGAGTCATCTTTAAGGACTCAAACATGTCAAATGCAGTTTCCCTATTTGTAATTTTTTCATACTCAGTGTGAGATATTGCATTTAACAATATTGTTCTGGCCTTGTGGTGATTTCTAAATTCCTTCTTCTGAGCATCTGTCATAGATTTTCTGTCTACTTTCTTTCCATTCCCATTAGTGGGATGAACATATCCATCTATGACCAGATCCCATAAATCAGCATCATATCCAAGGAAAAAACTTTCAATCCTGTCTTTCCAATAATCAAATTTCTCCCCATCAAACATAGGGGTTTTGGTGCTGATTCTGTCCCTTTCTTCATATTTGTTGTTAGTGTTAGACATTGTATTATCAGCCATAGTAACAACCAAATATATATCAAAGTTTTTCTCACTGGATCTTTACTGTCACTGTGAAGTGGTAGCACACACAGAACCGGAGCTCTGATGCCAACTGAAGGTGAGAAAATACTTAGAAGGGGGGTTGAATAAGTATGAAGATAAAAACTTAGAAATAAAAACTCAAGTATTTTTATCCTGGTTCGTTGAACTCAACTACTCCAGTCCACCCTTCCTAGAGTGATTTTCCTTTCTCAAACAAGGACTTAATCCACTATTTAATCAACTGATTACAATAGTAAGCACTAAGAACGACTGTTCAAAGTCTTCTCAAGAACTACTGATCCTAACTGGATCTTCTTAAGGTTTTCTTACAATCAAATGTAATAACAAATACAAGTGTTTAAATTGCTTCTAATAAAGCTTTATCACAACTGTGATTTTTCACTTAAAGTTAAGAACAAAGAAATTAATTCTAGAAAGAATATGAATAGTATGAGAGCTTTGAATATTGATTTCTTTTCAGGTAAAACGTCAACTGAAGAAGATGGGTGAAGACTTGCTTTTATAGGAAGCTTGATCCAAGAGAACTTCACGTCGAGAAGAGTGTCCTAAAAGGTCTGAGCCTTTTTGTCTTCACATCAAGTGACCTTTCCTAGAAGAAGAAAGCACAGAGAAATCCTTTTTGTCTGTGTTCTTGTGTCTAGCATAAATAAGGAAAGAGTCGTTTGGATTATTCCAACGGACATAATCTTTGAATTCTTCTTCTTCAATTTTCAGCAAGATTCATCAGAGTCTAATTTGATCAGAGCCTTCTGATGTTGATCGGAGTTTTGCTGAATCAGAGTCTTTGCAGCAGGTGTGCTTTTAGCGTGTATAAGTTCAGAGCATATTTGAGTCAGATCCTCAGTACTGGCAGCTTTAGTACTTTCAGAATCTTCTGTAGCAACTATGCTTTGAAAAATCTTCATACAAAATTCTTCTTTGGTTCAGATGCTTCTGACTTGCTTCAGATTCTTCTGGAGCTTTTGCTTCAGATCCTTCTGGAGCTTCTGCTTCAGATCCTTCTGGAGGCTACACTCAGGATCTTCTGTTGGCAGCAATTAGAATTTTCTAATGGATGCATCTGGCGCTTCAGAGTCTAGCATATTTCTTATGTTCAATTCTGATTTGCTTCTGGAGTGATAATTACTTTACTATCTGCAGTAAAAACTCTTAAGCAGATTTTAGAGTATATTATTCTTAATTACAAAATTTCATAATAGTTATCATCAAAACATAGAGATATTATTAAGAACCAATCTGTGTTCTAACAGATCTAAGTGAAGACACACTAAATCAACTCCAAAGTCTTTACCAAAAATACTCAACGGACAATTCAAACACACATACGGGGTAGTCACCGAACCCATAACAGGAGTATCAATGACCATACCACCACTCATAACAGAAAATTAAAGATTCAACCTCTTAACACAATCCAAGGAAATAAAATAATGTGTAGCTCCAATATCAATTATAGCTATCAAAGGTATACCATTAAAGAAGCACGTACCTCGGATCAATCGATCTTCACTAGCAGTCTCTGATAATGATAGAGCAAACACTTTCCCGCTCCCCTGAGTCTTCTTTGGCTTGTCACACTTGGTACTAATGTGCCCTTGCTCACCACAGTTGTAGCAAGTCACATTCGCACCGCTTCTGCACTCAAGAGCTTTGTGGCCTGGCTTGCCACACTTAAAACATTTCTGCTCCACACTTTTGCACTCAGGAGCACGATGTCCCTCTTCACCGCATCTAAAACATCTCACCGGAGTGGAAACTCCTCCCCCACTTGGCTTCTTCCGTAACCAGCTTTCTGTTTCCCCTTATCAGTAGGAGTCACATACGGCTTTCCTCTAAATTGACCTTTTCCCTTCTTATCATTTAAACTCTTGTAGTGGCTAGACCGAGCCCTACTATCTTCATCATAAATTCTACTCTTGTTCACCAACTCAGAAAATTGCCTAATTTCCTGATAACCAACAGCTTGCTTGATTTCAGGCCTCAAATCATTCACAAACTTGAGACACTTGGATCTCTCAGCATTAACAGTGTTATAATGAGGACAAAACTTAATTAATTCCTCAAACCTTGCGGCATACTCGGCCACAACTGAGTTACCCTGCTTCAGCTCAAGGAATTCAATTTCCTTCTTACCACACACATCTTCTGGAAAATACTTCTCCAGAAATGCCTCTCTAAAAACATCCCAAGTAACCACAATCTCATCTTCTTCAAACCTTTGGCGAGTATTACCCCACCAGTCCTCAGCTTCTTCTTCAAGCATATGAGTGCCAAACTGCACCCTCTGCGCATCCGAACAGTTCATGACTCGAAAGATCTTCTCAATTGCTTTCAGCAATACTTGTGCTTTGTTAGGTTCATGGGTTCCCTTGAAAATCGGTGGATTATTCCTTTGGAACCTTCCCAAACTCATCATCAGCGTTATTTCCAACATTCACATTGGCTTGAGGATTCTGCCCAATCACTCCAGCCAACCTCGTCAAAGCCTCAGCAATCACTTCATCATTCCGACCTGCAACCATTGCTCTTGATTGCCACAATAAATCCTCGTTAGAACAACCATATTGATAGTGCTACACACACATACCAAATGCATAAGGGAATGAACACATTAACAACTTGGTCAACTGACTGACCTGCTCTAATACCACTTAATGTAACACCCCCTTCTATACCCCTAAATAAACAAATAAATCACTTAATAAAATTTCATCAGAGTAAATTTGAAACATGGTATAAAAGAAGTATGCCACATCATGCACAAAATAACACACAACACCTGCTCTATAAAAGACATGTAACAGTGGGGTAGCTTCAACAAAGGAACTTAGTCCTTACACCCATATCTCAATATTTAGAATTAAAGCGAAAAATCTAAACATTGAATCACTTAAAACATGTAATCATATAAATACATATCATTCAATTTGTTTCATCACATCATTCGTGTTTACATAAACGTTTACCATCAGATACATATAAAAAATGTATCCCAAAAGAATATTATACAATCCTAACTACCCGGTGCTACATATCAGAGCTAACCGACAAAAGAATGAAGCTATATTTCACAAAAGACCTCCAGCAAAACCTAATCTGCAATGCCTCATAAAGCATTATAAAACAGCAGAAGGGCGAGAAATATTATCATATTAATCAATGCATATAATCACATATATATACACAAGCATAGAATACACATATTCCACATTTCTCACCACAATTCATTATCATCATCATATATATCACAATATATGTATATATATAAACAAATATGGAATGATCATCAAGCATTTTTATCATGCACACATCCATAATCCTCATCAATTCACATAACATACACATATGCATACATTCACACAACATTTATCTCTATGCCATGTGACTCAATGCAACTCAATGCCATGTGGTACCAACACTTGTTATCATTTTTCGATTTTTACATTTAAACCAGGTCCGCCCTTCTAGACCGAACAACAAAAGCCCGTTCCCTAAGCTTTCAAACCCACCCTTCTAGGTTTGGGATAAGTCACTAGTCTCCACGAAACTAGCAAACATTGCCTCTTGACTAAATGATGCATATGCAATCAACCACCAAATGCACTTAAGACCGTTCTCGCATCTTAATCCCATGCATTCAAATAATTCATCACTCAAGAATTATAATAATGATTGCACACACAACATATCTCAAATAATCAAAATATTCATAATTTAATACCATCACCATAATTATCAAGCAATGCACACATATTCACGATATGTTCCCATGCATTCTTCACATACAATCACATACAATCAATATGCATTCACAATATTGTGCCAACGACAACGAACACAATCACATTCGTCATATTCGTCATGCATTTTTAATCAATTTTAAACAATGCGTAAATTTGTCAAAAGACCACATTTCATAATCAATTCCACAACCTAGGATTCACGCCTTACGGCTACCCACATCACATCTTATCACAATAGTACACAAACTATTCAATTCAGATAAGGACTAAATATAATCAAACCACACAATCAACATTTGATGGAAAAAATAGGAAAAGAAAAATGTTGTCACATTCGCTGACCTTCGCCTGGCGAAGCATCTGGCGAATGCTCGCTGCTTCACTCGCCTGGCGAACTCAATGGCGAAGGCAGACAGTAGCTACTGGAAGTGTTCGCTCCCACTCGCTACCTCATTCGCCTGGCGAAACCTCTCGCCACCTCCTTCGCCTGGCGAACACACCAGCGAAGACTGAGTTTGGCCACTGTAGTGGTTCGCTACCCACTCGCTGGGCTTCGCCTGGAGAACCTTCGCTTCCTGTTCGCCTAACGAACGCTAGCGAATCTGCGAACTCAGAACCTCAAACTGTTCAAAATCGTCCAATCCTCCCAAAATCAACCGATTCAATTCCAATCAACTCCAGTAATCTTAACCCAACATTACCCGACTAAACTACGCTATTTATTCCCGATTCTAACCGTTCAAACATCGATTTTTACCGATTAATCCATTTCGACCTAAAATGGAAAATGTAGAAAAACACAGCAATACCAAACCAATCATACATAATCATAAACATTGATAGAATAACAACATTTCACACCCTTACCTTGATTAATCGAAAGTTGGAAGTTGTTCTTGAAGAATCCAAGTTTTTCCCTTTCTTCCTTCTCTTTTCTCCTCTTCCTCTTTCTTTTCCTTCTCTTTCTCTTATGTTTCTATCTTTTCTTTTCCTTCCACTTTTCCTCTTATATGTCTTTTCCTTCTAATTCTCTCCAATATTTTCTTCTCTCAAAATATCTACCAATTCATTTAATTAATCATCCAATAATTAAAATAATCCAAATAAATAAATAAATTAATATGAATAATTAATTATTGAAGAATTGGGTTGTTACACAAAGCATCAAATAGGCATCAAGCATAGATGAACATGTAACATCACAACATCAAGTTAAACATGCATCAAAGATCAAAGAATCAACAATGGACATGTCCAATAACCAAGCATAAACATGCGTCAAAAGAATTTAACCAAAGCATACCTCCACATTTAAACAAATGCACATGAATTTCAAGGATCAATTATAGACATGTATCAAGTAAGATCGATTATTGAACATGTATCAACAATTAAGCACAAACAAGTTTCAACAAAATTGCACAATTAAGCATTCAACAAGAACTACATAAATATTCATCAATAATCAAACATCTTAAACGAACATGTATATGAATCATGCATCAATAAAGTAAGCATCAAGAACAAGTAAACATCAATGTGCAAGTGATTATGCAACATGAACAATGAATTAAGAATGCAAAACAAATAAATCATGAACATGCATCTGTAGCACCCCAAAATTTGCCTCACCGTTTCTTGATCTACTGGCTTATGTTTCTCTGCATTTTTGCATTTCTGCATATCACGACATTGGTTCTCGAGACATGAGATCAAGGTGTTTATGTGGCTTAGGTCTCTTTTTCATTGCAAGAGTTTAAACATCGAGCGTCAGAGGCTTCAACATTTATTTTTCCCACTAATCGAGCGGTCGATTTTATTTTATTTAGTAGGTTACTTTTAGCACAGGAGACAGTTCACAGGATATCTCAGGTATTCTCACAGTTATAATGTCAAAGGGCAAGTTTCAGAGGCTTAACAGGGCCCAAAAGAAGGATCTATAATCACTCTAAAGTTTGTTTAACTTTTAAAATCAATTCAATTTCCCTCCAATTTTTCATTCCTAATCCCATTTCAATTTTCATAACCTCACTACAAACCATAATTCTACTCCTAACCAAGAGCCAATTTAAGTGAATTTTCTCCAAACCTTACCATTCACCCTCACTATTTCATATTTCACACTCATTCTTGAGAATTTGCTCTCAAAATTCTCTCAACTTTTCTACACTCCAAAACCTTCATTAAAGCTCTTTTTCACTTGAGTACTTTAATTCTTCATTGGAATCAATGAAGTCTAGAGCTAAACCTCCATCATCTTTAATTCATCATTTGATTTTTGTTTGGATTTGGATATGATCTTGGAAGCAAGTTTATAAGTGATTCTTGGATCAATTTTGGCTTTTTCTTCATTTCTCTTGCAAGAAAGCTCTTGGATCTTGAAGATTTCTTGGGTTTCTAACTTGGATCTATCAATTTGCAGTAGATCAACACTTACCAAAGCAAATCTCAGTGTCATACCCCAAAGTTTGACCCCTATATTCCATTATCATTCTAGGTGCATCAAGCATATGTTATCTAACCCTAACCTCTGTCAAGTTTATCTTTGTCAAGATGCAGATGAATTAGGGTTTCACACTATTAAAATCAAGAATCCTGTGGACTGATCAGTCAGGGTTTTGGATTGATCTTCTACATATAAAGTCTTCACATCATCAAGAGGATCATATCTTATCAAGAACAAGTTCTATTTGAGGTTCTTACCAAGAGAATTGAAGCAATGATGTGCAAAACCCTGATTAGGGTTTCTAGTTGAAAAAGTCAACTATAGTTTGACTTTTGGTCTAAATGGGTTTCCAAAGCTTGAACCATGGTCCATTATGTTTTTATGAATTATTGAAGTCCCATCAAGAAGTATGAAAGGTTCAAAGAACCCCAAAACACTAAGGATCGATCATGAAGATTTCAATTGTTCGGATCGTCTGTTTGGAAAGTCAACTCTTTGACTTTTAGGATTTTGACCCCAAATTGAAGCAATCAAGGTTTCCAACATCATTTTATACATAAATAGTGAGTTTAGTAAATATTTAATCAAGAATTGATGGATAACTTTTGAATCAAGAAATTAGGGTTTATGAAAAAACCCTAATTACAAGCTTATTTAGAATGGTCATAACTTTCAAGCCACACATCCAAATTGAGTGATCCAAATCTGGTTGTAAAGCCCTTGAGAAATCTTACAAAAGTTTCCTAGAGGGTTGAAGTCCAAAAATGCATAGGTTTTAAGTTGTGAGCTCATCAAGCTGTGAAGGATTTCCACACTTAGTGAAATTTCTTGTTTCTTGACTTGTAAGTGAAGTTTTGCAGCCAACTTCATGAGGATATTTGACCTAGTTTCCTTTGGAATATGAAATTTGGCCAAATATGAACATTGTAGAAAATATTTGGGGCTTTTTAAAAAGTACAGGAGCATTTTCATAGCCTTTGTGGTTAGGGAGAATCGAAGAGATCAAGTTAGGGGTTTTCCATGTCACAAAACCAAGTTCAGCACTTGCATTTTGATGCATAAACCACTCAAACCTCTTCTAATCACTTGTTTAACTCATTCTATGATGTTTAGGGACATAATTGATGAGATTAAAATGCATTTCCACGAGCAAAAACCAGAGGTTGGATATTTTGAATTGTTTATTCAAGTAAGTGGATGCAAGTGGCAAGGAGAGAGAAACTTTTTGCATTTTCTGCTACACCTCAGCTATTTCCTCAACTAATCTCTTTCCTTCAATTCATGTCAACTATTTTCAGGCTATTGATGATGTTGAAATACATAGGAAGGTGGCTCATGCTCAGAAAATAAATCCCAAGTTGGATTTGCTCATTTTGCCTCCAAAAAGGGCAAACTTGGCAAGTTGGCACAATCTTCCCATACCTCTCATTCTCCAACATCCAAACAAAACCAGAATCAACTAGAAACCAAGTTGAATCTCTCTCATTTCTCTGATCACCTCTGATCGCGACTTTCTATGTCTAATACAACTAACTGCAAGTGCACAGTCTATCGCGTAGTAATAAAAGATATCGATCCCACAGGGACTCGTAATCAAACTAGTGTTCTCGGGAGTTACTATGTTTAGCTAGGTAGAATATGTTTTAAGGGAATAAGATTGTCACTAAAAGAGGGAACTAAGATTACTATTTAGATTTTAATTAATTGAATCGATACGTAGTAATTGTGTTCTTCAGGGATTTGATAAATTATTGGTGTATGAAATAGTTTTCACAGTTTATTTAAGCAGAAAGTGGAGATTCGAAGACTCTCGTCTCACGATGGTTGTTGACGCTAATCATAATCCTAAGGGCCAAACGTACACTTTCGTATCCCGTTCGGGGTTAAAATCATTTTTTGGAAATCTCTAAGTTCTAATTCATTTTAAAGTGCTTTCGCTGTTATTAAAACAAATGCCTAGTGTTTACTATCTGACCTTACCGCAGCTTTCGCTTGTTGGTTCGTATCTTAATTAATTTCCCACTTTCGTGGCAAAACTACTTTTAAATAAGTTCTCGCTTTCGCGACGAAGTTTATTTCGTGAATCAATTTTAAACACTTAGACCATAGATTACTTTTGTGAAAAGAAAGTTTTCAAACAAGAGTTATCAAATCCCATTCGAATTATTACTACATATCGATTGCCTAAGTTTAGCTAGACATGGAATTGGGAAAAACAAAACATAAATAATAATAATAAATAATAAATTGCATCATAATAAAACAGAAGTCGATCAAAATGAAAACCTGTAAATATGCCAATTGGCCTTTGGGCAGATCCTCCACAGATGTTGGCAGGATTCTGGTCTTTAGTGCCAATTTGATCGTACAGTACAATAGGAATTACAGAAGAGCGGAAATGGAAATGAGGAAATGTAAAGGGAAATGAATACAAAATAAAAAATGAAAAGTAATTTGCTCTGGAAATTAAATTCGGCAACACTTCGTGGTATGAATGCAACACCCTTTTTGAAGTCCCCTGCTTCCCTTTTTATAGAAGTGGAATCCCAACGGTTATCTCTGAGGATGATGGACCTTGAGGCAGATAATTTAGGGAGTAGTGGTCCACTTAATGGGAATTGGAACTGCTCTTTTGACGTGTAATCTGAGTGGGGCGTTTTTGCCTGCATGACGGTCGTCACAAGGTGTGACGGTCGTCACCCGTGTGACGGTCGTCATGCATCTGTGACGGTCGTCACATCAACAAAAACTGATTGTTGCGCTTTTCATTGTATTTCCACTCCTTTTTCGTCCATATTTCATCTGAGATTGCTTCTTTTCTTCATGTTGCCTTGGTTAGACGTGATCGTTGAATACCTGCAAAAACATCAGACAAATACACGGAAATAACCCGAAATCGGATCGAAAATGGTTAGACTTTAGTTGAATTATGCATGAAAATATCTATATGATTTCGTGTTATCAAACTCCCCTAAGCTTGAATCTTTGCTTGTCCTCAAGTAAAACATGGAAAAGTCGGCAAGCACGAGGCTGCTTCTTCGTTCGCATAGTTTGGAAAAGCCGGGATTCTTGGTAGGAACAAGACGAGTATCACGACGACACTGGACTACGAGTTTCCGGAGGTCTCCTTTTTATGCAAATCGGTCTCAGTCATGCTACCGTATCTTGGTGTCAAGGTTCTCGTGGCAAGTTCACCCTGTTTGTTCTAGCGCAATCACATTAAGCCCGTTGTCCGCACACTTTCATGGCAAGTCGATCTGTTAGTGAATATGATCTCATTTCTATTTTTGATCTTCTTCATTGATCATAATTTGATGTCATTGATTTTTCAATGAGTTTTTCGTGCCGTTGGGCTAAATGCTCGGGTGAGGAGCACCTAACTTAGAAGGAAACGTATCTTATATTCTTGGGCTTTTTAGCTCTCTTTTCATGATTTTTCATTCTTTTTGGAGATCATACACTTATTTGCATCGGTCGCTCGCTTAGAAGTGTTTTTAGGATGGTGCTGACTGCTAGTATAAACTACTTGGGGTTGAGTTTGCGTAGACACTTGAGACTTTGGTACACGTAGGTGGTGAAACCGACTCGCATAAACTAGAGATCTAAGGTGTCTGGATGATACTGGTTTTGTTAGAACTGTTGTTTCCTCGGAGTTTCAAAACTTGTTTTGAACTCAGGTGCATTCTCGTGATGCTTTTGCTTTTGAGGAACGAACTAAAATTTTTGTTTACGTTGAATAATGTGGGGATTGTTTGCGTAACGTGAAAAATATATAGACGAGCTTTATTTGCTAGAAATAGAAAGTGTAAAAATAGATATTACTAAAATTCAAAGTGCAGTGAAATGAAAATAAAGGAAATAAAGGAAGTTCAGAGTACAGTGGAAATAAGGCTCCGCTCCCACACTATCTCGATCAGTGTCCTCACTGATTCTTGAAGCATGCGAGAGGGAGATACAACTGAAAATGAGAATACAGAATACTGAAATATAGTAAACAATGAAGGAAAAAAATGAAAATCTAGTCCCGGCCTCTGTCACGTCTGCGCTGGCGTCCTCTAGCTCTAGCAAGGGCTACTCTATCCTCATAGCTCATGGCTCCGGTGTGGTAGACCGTGTCTCGGAGTCCTTCGACCTGCAGGGTCAGATTCGCTAGACTCTCAGTGATCGTAGCTTGGCCGGTGTGAAGTTGTTGCATTTGAGTGCGGTGCCAAGCCTCGAACTGGTCAGCTCGCTGATTCTGCTGCTGCAGCATCGTGAGTATCTGTGCCTGCTGGTCTAGGGAGCGACGGAGGTCCTCTTCCGTGTAGTCTGGCACGGGATGATGACGACGGCGGCGAGAAGATGTACCTACTGGAGGAGGAGGCTGCGATGCCTCTGGCTGCTCGGACCTGTCCAACTCAGCTTGGATTTCATCGTCGGAATCATGAGTGGGATCCTGAGTGGGAACAGCGGCAGCAGGAGGGGCAGTGAGGTCGAACAACCAGTTGGTACGGTCCTTTGGATGGATGCGGGTGCGGGACGGAAGGATGATGCTTCGGACGGTCTTGCCACGTACAACCGGATGGTATTTCCCGTCAGCTCGGGAGCGGATGAGATGGGAGGCCCTGCAGTGGTCGGTGTCAAGGAACACCGAGGGGATGGAATGGAGGTGCTGGAGGCGGTCGCCAAGGTTCAGCCCAAGTGCGATAGCCGTGACAATCCCGCCAAAGTAGAATGGCTTCGAGCCACGGTTGCAGTTGGCCTGAATGTGAGCCAGCAGAAACGGGGCAGCGTTGACGGGTTCATTGTTGAAGACGCAATGAAGAAAGAAGAGCTCCTTGGAGTTCACTTTGTGGTTGCTGTCTCTGGCGAAGATAGTGTTACTCAACGCTCTGTGAAAGTACCTGATGGTGGGGTTATGGATGTGAGTGGCGTGCAGGGAGTCCCAACCATCGGCATTGAGGCCGGTCAACTGATACCACAGCGTGAAGGCTTCGTGCTGGAACTGATCAGTGATGCGGCAATGAGCGTTGTCGCCGCGGGGTAGCTGTAGGATGCCGACAATCTGGTTCTGGTGCATCTGATAGTTGACGCCAAACATCCGGAAGCAAGCGGCACCTGAATGCTGGTTGAGTTCGCCGCTGCCTGTGACGTAAGTGAACGAACTCAAGAACTCAAGAGTGAGTTGTTCGTAGGTTGGCTGGGGGTTGGTGCAGAGGTTCCAGATGCCTGCTCGTTGAAGCATCCAGGTTACACCTTCAAGGAGTCCGAGCTCCGTAAGCGATGGGAGGTGCGGGTAGTGAGTCGGCTGGAGTGACCTCTGATGAAATGCAATGTACTGTGCTCGTTGTCTTTCGCCTAACTCGCCCTCAGGGAAGGAAATGTTGCTGACATCTGCGTTTCCGGCCATTGTTGAAGATGGAAAGGTTTCTGAGGTTTTGGGGTTTTTCGGCAGAGAGGGAAAAATGACAGAACGGTGATTTGGAGGTTGAATTTGGAGTTGAAGTTTATAGTTTAATGTGGGGAGGATGAAAATTCGTAGTGGGGTAGGAGTTTGGATGTTTGAAAGTGATAATGGGGGGAGTGGAAGGGAACACGAACCCTGTTTTATCAGATAGCAGTTCTGGACTACGTGACGGTCGTCACAAATGTGTGACGGTCGTCACCCGCGTGACGCTCGTCATGGGGCTGTGACGGTCGTCACAGCAGCAAAATCTGCAGAACATAGAATTTTGCTCTGAGGGCGTACTCGTGGTGATTTTAAAGCTTAGTAATGATACGGTGATGTACTATAACAGCCAACAAGCAACAATTAATGCGAAAATAAAATAATTGAATAAAAACTAGAATTGAAATAACATAAAATGGAAACAATTGTATGTAGTACATAATGAAAACTAACAATGCGAAAAATCCAAATGATTAAATTAAACTAAACTAGACTAGACTAAACTGAAACTACTGCTACGAGCTAATAACTAATCTTTTCGTGCCTTCAACTCATCGAATTTCTGTGAATAGTAGTCGAGTTGGTCGCAGACTAGATCCATGAAGCCTACCAGTTCGCTGTGCATGCCTGCGATATCAGCTTTTACATTAGTCAGAGCTTTATCAACGTCGTCCAATCTGAGTAACACGGTATCCATTTTGTCGGTGGTCTCCTCAGGGATAGGCTCAGGATAAGTATTGTAGTGTGGAGGAGTCATAGGGTCTACTTTAGTTTCAGAGGCAGCGTCCTCATAGTACATATAGTCGTGTGCCTCAGAGATGTGGTCACTGTCATACATATAGTTCTGGGGTGTTGACTGAGGTGAAGGAGGTCCCATAGGCTCATCCAATTCGTAGAGCCAGTTATCCTTGTTGTGGATGCTTGTCATCAGATGATCAGGCAGTGTGAATAACTGTACTGGTTTTTCGTTAATAAGGTACTCATACGGTCCAGGTCCCATAGTCCCTAAGATGCGCCTGTTAAAGCAGAATTGTATGTTCATGGGTCTGATGGTACCAAAACGAGTGCTGGCATTTAAATGGAATCTAAGGCCAAGCTCGTGGGCAATCATTGTTACTAGGCCTCCTATGAGAATAGGTGTCTGAGGTTCCAGCGTGAGGCGTTTGAAAGATCTCATCATGAAAGGCACTGCATTTACTGTCCGTCCCTGAGAAGCACAGAACATGATGAATAACTCCTCCTTAGACACTGTGGTGATATTTTCTTCTTTCCCAAACAAGGTGTGAGCTAGTATCTTATGGAAGTATCTGAAGGCTGGGTTATGTATGTCATCATTGTACATTTTGTCTGGTTCAGGGTGATAGTCGCCTGTGATTCTACCCCAGAAGTGATCGAGTTGCAAATCAATATCGTCATCTTCTGCACTGATGAACACATGCGGTCCGCTAGGGAATCCTAGGAGGTTAGCTAGTGACATCCGGCTGTGGGTTTGGTCCATTCCAAACAATCGGAAGGTAATCAACTCTGTGCTGGATCCAAAACCATAGTTGGGTGTGTATCTGAAAGAACTAAGGAATTCGTAGGTAAGATCCTTGTAGGTAGCGAAGCGTGTCTTTAGAGCAGTGTTCTCCCAACCCAGTTGATTGAACAGGTATTGAATGCTATCTGTGATCCCTAATTTATCCATAGTAGCCTTATCATAATACAACGTTAAGGCGAATTCTCTTTCGGTCAGTGCTGCAAATCTTGCCTTTTGAGCGAGTCCTCTGAAGTGAACCTTTGTGAAGTCGTACTCGGCCATATTCGCAGGTAATTTGGAGAAAACAGAAGGAATGTTTTGAAGACTTTAAAAATCCTGAAAAGTTTGAAACAAGAAATTGAAGTCAGGATTTTTAGAAACGAAAAGTGGTAGAAACAAAAGACAAAAGAGAAAAAAATAAAATAAGAATAAAAGTACGAAAATGAACGAAAGTAGAAAGTAGTAGTAATTCTAGAATTTTTGTTGGATTTTTGAAAGTAGAATTTTAAAGAAAAATGAAATGCAATAACGAGGGAAATTTGGGTTGCCTCCCAGTAAACGCTGTTTTTAACGTCTAAAGCCTGACGATAGCTTGGTGAGAAGCTATGCGGGTGTCTGAGCTGGAAGCTCAAGCAATGTTATATTGCTGACTTGAGGACTGTTGTCGTTCTTATTGTAATGTTTTAGACGTTGCCCGTTTACGATAAACGGTGCATTTGTCTTATCGGTAATTTCAACAGCTCCACTCTGAAGTACTTTAATCACTTCATAGGGTCCAGACCACCTAGATTTTAGTTTTCCTGGGAAGAGTTTTAATCGTGAATTGAAGAGCAATACGATGTCTCCCACACTGAATTGTTTCCTGATTGAACGTTTATCATGCCACTTTTTAGTTCGTTCTTTGTAGATACGGGCATTTTCGTAAGCGTCTAATCGAAGTTCTTCCAACTCGTGTAAGTTCAAGATTCGCTTTTCTCCTGCCTCGGTGTAGTTGAAGTTGAGTGTTTTAATGGCCCAAAAGGCCTTATGCTCTAACTCTATAGGGAGATGGCAGGATTTACCGTAAACTAATTTATAGGGGGTAGTACCTATTGGTGTCTTAAATGCGGTCCTATAAGCCCATAAAGCTTCTTGTAGCTTCGATGACCAATCTTTTCTCGAGGTAGCGACAGTCTTTTCCAAGATCTGTTTTATTTCTCTGTTCGAGACCTCTACTTGTCCGCTAGTTTGCGGATGATAGGGTGTAGCTACTCGGTGCCGGACTCCATATCTAGAGAGAAGTTTATCGAATATTCGTGATATGAAGTGAGATCCTCCGTCACTAATGACGAGTCTGGGTACACCGAATCTAGGAAAGATTGTGTTTTTGAAGAGTTTGATTACTACTCGTGCGTCATTTGTTGGAGCAGCTATGGCTTCTATCCATTTAGACACGTAATCGACAGCGACGAGTATGTAGTTATTTCCAAAAGAAGGAGGGAAAGGTCCCATGAAATCTATTCCCCAGACGTCGAAGATTTCTACCTCTAAGATTCCTTTCTGAGGCATTTCATCGCGTCGTGAGATGTTGCCAGTTCGTTGGCATCTATCGCACTTTTGCACAGCGATGTGAACGTCTTTCCAGAGATTATGCCAGAATAGGCCGGCTTGGAGAATCTTAGCGCACGTCTTGGATGTACTAGCATGACCACCGTATGGTGCTGAGTGGCATTGGGAAATAATATTTTCTATTTCTTCCTCTGGGACACAGCGACGGTATATGTTGTCGGCCCCTCTCTTGAAGAGTAGGGGTTCGTCCCAATAATAGTGTTTCAGATCGTGGAAGAATTTCTTCTTTTGCTGATAAGTAAGATCTGGTGGAAGCACGCCCGCAGCGAGGTAATTAACGATGTCAGCATACCAAGGTAATGTGACTTGGGCATAGACGGCTTCTACAGTTTTTTCGAATTCTAGATCTTCCGAGATTGAGTTGGGTATGTCACTTTCTAATTTGGCTATTATACGTTCGTACGGGAAATCGTCATTTATCGGTACTGGTTCGTGTCTGATGCCTTCTATTCGGGATAAGTGATCCGCAACAACGTTCTCGGTTCCTTTCTTATCTTTGATTTCTAGGTCAAACTCTTGTAATAACAGGATCCATCTCAATAGTCTTGGTTTGGCGTCCTTTTTGCTTATTAGGTACCTTATGGCAGCGTGGTCTGTGTATATTATAATTTTTGCTCCTACTAAGTAAGAACGAAATTTGTCAAGCGCAAATATAACTGCTAGAAGTTCCTTTTCTGTTGTAGCGTAGTTCATTTGGGCAGGATCTAAGGTTCTACTGGCATAGTAGATAGCATGGAGTTTCTTGTCCTTCCTTTGTCCTAGAACTGCGCCTACAGCTTAATCACTCGCGTCGCACATGATTTCAAACGGTAGTCTCCAATCGGGTGGTTGCATGATTGGTGCGGTGATAAGGGCTAATTTTAATGTTTCAAATGCTTTTAAACAGTCGTCGTCGAAGACGAACTCGACATCTTTTATTAACAGGCCGGTCAGAGGTTTTGTGATTTTCGAAAAATCTTTTATAAATCTTCTGTAGAAACCGGCATGTCCTAGAAAACTCCGTATTTCTCGTACGGATTTTGGAGGTTGGAGATCTTTTATAATCTCTATTTTAGCTTTGTCTACCTCAATCCCTCTATCTGATATGACGTGTCCTAGAACTATTCCTTGTCGGACCATAAAATGGCATTTTTCCCAATTTAGGACGAGGTTTACTTTTACACAACGTTCTAGTACCATTTCTAAGTTTTGTAAGCATCCTTCGAAACTTTGTCCACATACCGAGAAATCGTCCATAAACACTTCCATAATGTCGTCTATAAAATCTGCGAAGATTGCCATCATGCATCTTTGGAAGGTTGCTGGAGCGTTACAGAGTCCGAACGGCATTCGGCGGTAAGCAAAAGTACCGTAAGGACAGGTGAATGTAGTCTTTTCTTGGTCATCAGGATGGATGGGAATTTGGAAGAATCCTGAGTAACCATCTAGATAGCAGAAATATGAATGTTTGGCTAGTCTTTCCAACATTTGGTCTATGAAGGGTAACGGGAAGTGATCTTTGCGCGTAGCCTTGTTAAGCTTCCTATAATCAATACACATCCTACTTCCAGTCACGACTCTTTTTGTTATCGATTCGCCTTTTTCGTTTTTAACTACTGTGACTCCTCCTTTCTTTGGTACGACGTGAACTGGGCTAACCCATTCACTATCGGAGATCGGATAGATGATTCCTGCATCTAGTAATTTCTTTACTTCATCTCTGACTACAGTGCTCAGGATGGGGTTCAGTCTTCTCTGATGCTCTCGAGAAGTTTTAGAGTCTTCCTCTATTGTAATTCGATGCATACAGATTGAAGGGCTTATACCTTTTAGATCGCTTATGTTATAGCCTAACGCGGTGGGATACTTCTTTAGGACTTCTAATAACTTTTCGGTTTCTGGTTGTCCTAAGTCGGCGTTGACTATCACTGGTCTTTTTAGTTCATCGTCTAGAAATTCATATCTAAGGTTTTTGGGTAGTGTTTTAAGTTCTAAAGATGGGTTCTTCGGACCTGGCATATGGTTTGGGGTCAGTGCTAAGCTTTCGCTTAGGCTGTCGTCTTTATATGGTTTACGCCAATTGTCGTCTTCAGAAATGTCGGGTATTTGAATCTTTATTATTTCTGAATACGTGGTCTCTTCATTTTCAAGTTCTCTTATGCATTCGTCGATTTCGTCTACTAAATAGCAGGTATCGTCTATTGTTGGTGCTTGTAGGAACTTGGTGAGAATGAACTCTATCTTTTCTTCTCCTACTTCGAATGTTAGCCTTCCTTTCTTCACGTCTATAATCGCTCCGGCTGTAGCTAGGAATGGTCTTCCTAGGATAATTGGGGTTACAGTGTCCTCCTTGATGTCCATGATTTTGAAGTCGGTTGGAATGTAAAATTGTCCTATGCGTACTGGAACGTTTTCCAGTATTCCGACGGGGTATTTTACTGATCTGTCAGCTAATTGTACGGACATTTTGGTTGGCCTGAGGTCTCCCATATTCAGCTTTTTGCATATAGATAAAGGCATAACACTGATACTGGCTCCTAAATCGCATAGAGCTTTGTCTATTACAAACTTTCCTATGACGCAGGGTATGGAGAAACTACCTGGGTCTTTTAATTTAGGAGGCATGCGGTTCTGAATAATAGCGCTACACTCTGCAGTAAGTGTAACTATTTCGTTATCCTTGATCTTTCTCTTATTCGACAGGATTTCTTTGAGAAATTTAGCGTATGACGGCATTTGAGTTATCGCTTCTGTAAAAGGAATAGTAATATTCAGCTGTTTGAGGAGCTCTACAAATTTCTTAAACTGTCCTGAAGTTTTAGAGTTTATTAGTCTTTGCGGATAAGGAATAGGTGGTTTATATGGCGCTGGAGGTGCTTGAGTTTTTTCACTTGCGGTATCCTCCTTCTCGTTGTCCTCCTTCTTCTCTAACTCAGATTCCTTTTCTGCTTGTTCAGTTGGTTTCTGTTGCATGGTTGAGTTTTCGGTCCTCAGATCGATCGGTTCGTCCAGTTCTTTTCCACTTCTTAGTATCACAGCATTTGCTTGGCCTTTGGGATTCTGTTCGGGTTGTCCAGGAAATGTGCCAGCAGGTGCGGCAGCAGATGCTTGTTGTTGAGCTACTTGTGATATCTGAGTTTCTAACATTTTGTTGTGGGTGGCTAAAGCGTCTACTTTTCCTGTCAACTGTTTAATTTGCTCGCTAGTGTGTATGTTTTGATTTAGGAACTCTTTGTTCGTCTGAGCTTGAGTAGCTATGAACTTTTCCATCATCAATTCGAGGTTTGATTTCCTAGGTGCATTCTGAGCAGCTGGTTTTTGATATCCTTGCGGAGCAGTAGGCATTTGCAATGCATTTTCGCTTTTGTAAGAAAAGTTTGGATGATTTCGCCAACCTGGGTGTTAGGTATTTGCGTAGGGATTTCCTTGAGCATAATTTACCTGGTCTGGCGGGATTCCGGCTAGCAATGGGCATTCGAGTGCATTATGAGTGGTACTTCCGCATAACTCGCAATTTGGAGTTACTGCAGCGACAGTTGCAGTGGGGTTAACGGTCAGACTATCAATCTTCTGCGCTAGAGCATCTACTTTAGCATTGAACTTTTCAAGGCTGCTGATTTTGTACATCCCACCTTTCGCTGTGGTTTTCTCTATTGGAGTGCGTTCACCTCCCCATTGGCAATGGTTTTGTGACATGTTTTCTATTAATTGATAGGCTTCATCGTATGGCTTATCCATAAGTGCACCGCCCGCGGCAGCGTCTATTGTCAATCTAGTATTGTATAGAAGCCCATTATAGAAAGTATGGATTGTCACCCAGTCTTCTAGACCGTGGTGAGGACATGTTCTCATCATATCTTTGAATCGTTCCCATGCTTCGTAAAGAGATTCAGTATCTTTTTGTCGAAATCCGTTGATTTGAGCTCTAAGCATAGCAGTTTTGCTTGGCGGAAAATATCTCGCTAAGAAGACGTTCTTCAATTGCTCCCACGTCGTAACGGAGTTGGATGGTAACGATTGTAACCATGTCCACGCTCTGTCTCTAAGAGAGAACGGGAAAAGACGAAGTCTTATCGCGTCTGGAGTTACTCCATTTGCTTTCACTCTGTCTGCGTATTGTACAAACTTCGTTAGATGTTCGTTCGGATCCTCAGTTGTGTTTCCTGAGAATTGGTTTTGTTGTACAGCCGACAGCAATGATGGTTTCAGCTCAAAATCATTTCGGGTAATAGCTGGGGCAGCAATGCTACTTCTAGGCTCCATCTGAGATGGTGTAGCGTATGCCTTCAGCGGTTTGTTCGGAGGTCCTTCAGCCATCTCTGGTTCTTCTTCTTCTGATTTGGGAATGGGAGTGAGAGGTTCGGGAGTGTTATGTTTGAGTTGTTTGAGTTGGTACTCAATGATTCTACTTCTTAAATGTAAGAAGCGTTCTAGTTCTGCGACTGAAGGTTTTACGATATCGCTTTGCGGGCGATTTCTTGACATACAATCGACAGAACTAGTAAAGGAAAAATGAAAATTGTTTACCTAGTCTATACGGCGTAACAGAAGGTTACACTATTGACTAAACGGGTCCCCGGCAACGGCGCCAAAAACTTGATTGCGACTTTCTATGTCTAATACAACTAACTGCAAGTGCACAGTCTATCGCGTAGTAATAAAAGATATCGATCCCACAGGGACTCATAATCAAACTAGTGTTCTCGGGAGTTACTATGTTTAGCTAGGTAGAATATGTTTTAAAGGAATAAGATTGTCACTAAAAGAGGGAACTAAGATTACTATTTAGATTTTAATTAATTGAATCGATACGTAGTAATTGTGTTCTTCAGGGATTTGATAAATTATTGGTGTATGAAATAGTTTTCACAGTTTATTTAAGCAGAAAATGGAGATTCGAAGACTCTCGTCTCACGATGGTTGTTGACGCTAATCATAATCCTAAGGGCCAAACGTACACTTTCGTATCCCGTTCGGGGTTAAAATCATTTTTTGGAAATCTCTAAGTTCTAATTCATTTTAAAGTGCTTTCGCTGTTATTAAAACAAATGCCTAGTGTTTACTATCTGACCTTACCGCAGCTTTCGCTTGTTGGTTCGTATCTTAATTAATTTCCCACTTTCGTGGCAAAACTACTTTTAAATAAGTTCTCGCTTTCGCGACGAAGTTTATTTCGTGAATCAATTTTAAACACTTAGACCATAGATTACTTTTGTGAAAAGAAAGTTTTCAAACAAGAGTTATCAAATCCCATTCGAATTATTACTACATATCGATTGCCTAAGTTTAGCTAGACATGGAATTGGGAAAAACAAAACATAAATAATAATAATAAATAATAAATTGCATCATAATAAAACAGAAGTCGATCAAAATGAAAACCTGTAAATATGCCAATTGGCCTTTGGGCAGATCCTCCACAGATGTTGGCAGGATTATGGTCTTTAGTGCCAATTTGATCGTACAGTACAATAGGAATTACAGAAGAGCGGAAATGGAAATGAGGAAATGTAAAGGGAAATGAATACAAAATAAAAACTGAAAAGTAATTTGCTCTGGAAATTAAATTCGGAAGCACTTCGTGGTATGAATGCAGCACCCTTTTTGAAGTCCCCTGCTTCCCTTTTTATAGAAGTGGAATCCCAACGGTTATCTCTGAGGATGATAGACCTTGAGGCAGATAATTTAGGGAGTAGTGGTCCACTTAATGGGAATCGGAACTGCTCTTTTGACGTGTAATCTGAGTGGGGCGTTTTTGCCTGCATGACGGTCGTCACAAGGTGTGACGGTCGTCATGCATCTGTGACGGTCGTCACATCAGCAAAAACTGATTGCTGCGCTTTTCATTGTATTTTCACTCCTTTTTCGTCCATATTTCATCTGAGATTGCTTCTTTTCTTCATGTTGCCTTGTTTAGACGTGATCGTTGAATACCTGCAAAAACATCAGACATATACACAGAAATAACCCGAAATCGGATCGAAAATGGTTAGACTTTAGTTGAATTATGCATGAAAATATCTATATGATTTCGTGTTATCAACCTCCTTCTTGCAAGTGGTAGAAATTGCTTCCTTGTGAAGAAAAATCTTCCTTTGCAAAAGCTCTGCATAACTCAATACATCCACCAAACACTTGAACCAAAACTTTAAACACATCACATATGGTGCATTGAAGCTGTCCAAATCCTCAGATGCACTAGAAAACCTCACATTCCAAAAGTCAACTCTCACACCTTGAGATTTTGACTTTTCTGCATCTTCATAGATCATAACCAAACCAGGCCTTTTCTAATCATTCTAACACTTCAAACACTCTCCATATAAGTTGTTTGAACTACCCAAGGCATCAAAAAAGTTCTGTAACACCATTTCTTAGAGTTTCACTTTGAAGCTCTTGGTGTTTTCTTGCAAAAGAAGCCATTCTGTCAAGGCAGTGTGGTTGGGGGAGTTTTCATCATTTGAACACCTTGTTTGAAGCATTTTGGAGCTGCTTGGATCATCATCCATCAACTGGTTTTATTATTTGGTGCATTAACTTGAAAAGGCTATAAGAGGTAAGTGTTCCAACTTGCTACTTTTAAGAGCATGATGAATATTGATGTACACTGAGTATGAACATGATAGATATCATTTATAGGTCATTTTTGAATCTTTTCTTACTCACAAACTTGTGTATTCATGACTGTCCTTTTGGTTTAGTTTGTTAGCTTACTTTTTATGTCATTTCCATATGCAACTTGTTGATTCTGGTTAGGCATAGGTAATTTGTGTTTGTAAACATCATTTATAGGTCATATGTGATATGTTTGAACATTTAATTGATGCTGAATTGGTGCACTTCTGTTTGTTGCCTTGCTCTTGCGCAAACTTGCTATCTTGGCCACTTCACATGCCATCTGTTGATTTAGCTTGTCTATTGATGTATGATGCTTTTAATCACTCTCTATATGTCTCATATGTTGTGTTTGAATCATTTCTTGCTGCTTAAAACATGTACATTGGACTGTCACATTGCTCTTGCACATAACATATCATTTTCAATGATGCTATCAAAATTTTCACATAATGCATGATCTGAGAAAACCACAACAACCATTGTATTCCTTGTGAAAAAAATACACAATTTGATTTTTTATTTCACCTAATTTGGTTAAGTTTTGAGTGAGTTATGATCCTTCTTGCAAATCTGCCTTGCCTTGCTTTTGCCCTAGTTTCCTAGTTTTGTGCCTAGTTTTCAAATGTGCATAAATTCTTTGATTTTTATCATTTTGATGACAATATTTTTTCACTATGCTACTTCATATGTCTAGTTTCAATGTGTGGAGAAAGAATTCAAAATTTTTTATTTTTGAAACACTTTGGTCCACTTGAATGAGAAGGCCTTATTAGGGTTTTTCTTTGGTTTTCATGAACTTTCTTGACACGATACTTGATTTTTCTTGTAATTTTGATCTTTTATGAGTCATTTAGAATTTATAACATGTTTATATGTTTGAAAACACTTGTCTCTTTGCTTTACCATGATTATACTTGCCTTTGTGAATGCATGAATGTGAAAACTATGCCTTGAAACTTCTTTGTGAACCATGATTTGTTTCTTGATGTTGTAACCTCATGAACATGATCCTTCACCCCTATATTACTTGTTTATGTGTCTTGTTAGAATCATAACATGCTTAGGGTTGTTCCTTTCCTTGGTTGTTACCATGAACCTTGTTTATCTTTCCCTTTGTGAAGTTTGAATCCATGCTTGAATTGTTGTTACTTTTCTTGCCTATCCCTGATTGATTGTCATCAATATATCTTGAATATGATTAAATTTTCTACATTTTGATTCATATACCATGTTTGATTCAAGTTGTAACTTGTTGGCTTGAGTTTTGTTTGAATACCATTGATGAAAATGTTGTTGTTACACATGTTTCATGCTTGCCCTTGTTGTTTATTACCTTCATGATCTTTGAACATTGTAATGTTAAATCATAAAGCCTTGGTTGTTACCATGATTTTTGTGTTCAATTTGTTAATTGATCCTAATTTTTTATCTTTATCTTTATCAAGTTTGTTTCCCCTGTGATGGAACTTGTCAGTTCTCATCAAGTTGTCTTGTTATCATCTTTTGCTTAATGCTGTCACAGGCTTGCCTTTATCTTTCTTGGTTGTTACCATGAATTTATATCTTCATCATGTTTTAATGAATACATATATGTGTTTAGGCTTTGTTAAGTTTCCCAAGTGATGTAGCTTATTAGCTCTCATCCAGTTGCCTTGTTTTCCCTTATTCCAAAGGAAAGCCTCTCTATTGACTTCACTGTCATAAATAGCTCATTACCCCTCCCCTTGACTTGGTTAAGTCATTAGGTCCTTTAACTTAGTTAAGTTAGAACCTATATCCATTATAATTTGCTTTAATTCTAAAGACCTACTCCTTGTTAGGAGTATCCTTCAATTAGAACTTTAAGATAGAGTTTGTTAACTCTATGTAAGGATCATTGTCATGATTACTTACTCCCCTCTTGGCTTTTGTCAAAGTAAAACCCCTTGAGTGTTAAACTTAGATCTAGAGAGTTTTGTCAAACTCTATACAAGCGTTGTTATATTTGTTCCCCCTTGGAGTCTTGACCATAGTCAAGCACTCCTCAACCTCAGTGAGGAGAACTACGGTTGCTCTAATTCCATCCTAGTAAGGATACGTAGGCACAAGATGCAATATCTTTGCGAGAAAACTTAGAACTATCCTTAGGCATTTACCTCACCTTTACCTTAACCTTGATCCTATGACCCTAGCAAACAACTTAGATAACTTAGCATACATACACACAAAAGATTCCTGTAGAGTACTACAGATATTTAGGATGTGAGAACTACCCTAGGCATAACCAACCCCTGTTCCTCGAAACTCTAGCGTTGTTGTTACATCGCGCAAAAGGTTTCTTTAACCTTTCCTTGGATAAATCAAAGCTCGGTGGTGAATTTCAGTGAATTAAGATTCAAGTTAATCAATAGCTTGATATCTGATTCTCACCGCAACACTCAGCTTTGAAGGTTGGTTAATTCTAGATCCATTCTTGTTTTAAGCTTATTTGAATAATCATAATGTATATCTTCAAGTTTTGATTGATTTTAGTAATTTTGATCTTTGTGATTTGTGATCTCAATGCTTTATTATGTTTGATTGATGATTGATCACTGATTTATGGGGTTAAATTCGTGCATAATTGATTACATGATCATTTGGATGATTGCACATTGAATTAATTGTTGAAAGTGCTTTTGAATTGTTGTTTTTCTACTTCTGGTGCAGTGTTAATCAATTAACCAGTTGCAGTACAAAACTAGTTAGTTGATTTTAGGGACGATGCCTGTTTGCGGTAGAACGGAAAAGTAACGTACTCTTTTCTGAAAATTAGTTTGAAATATAAATCCCGAAGGATAAAAAGGTTTGAATTTTGTTTGTGAGTTTTAGAGAAGTGAATTGAACTTGTTTGAGATTCACGTTATACTAAAGACTATGATATATGAGCGAATGTGTCACATATCGCCTAAGTGGCATACACTAAACACTCTAGATAAGTGAGGAGAAACTCCTCACTCATTATTTCTCATATGCTTAAGGTTCGTGGCGCACAATGTTCATCGTCTTTATTAAGTGTTTTGAATTGTTTTGAGATGAGAAGAGAGACGCACAAAAGGTCTAAAGGAAACTCGGCCCTAACGTTGTCATCCAAAGTAGTCCTAAGGTCGGGAAGCGAAAGGAAACTCTATCCTAATGTTAGCATGCAAAAGATGGACCTAAGGTTGAGGTAAAAAGGGAATAGCCTACTTGTTATCATACATGGATTGCACTCCTAATATCTATCCTAATCCAATACCTAATTGAATATTAAGTTGGACTAGGAATCCTAAGGGAGCATGAAAAGGCAAGGCAAAAAGCAAGAAAACAAAGCCAAAACAGCAGCTACAACAGCGCTTCCTACACAAAACAACAATAAAATCCAACACGGTGGCACAACGACATACAACAGCTACTAATTCAGCATAAAAGTAGGTGTAAAAGGCAGACAACAAGCAAACAAGCAAAGACAACATGCAAAGTTCAGAATAAGACAACTGTGAAAGCAGGGTGGCAAGCATGTTTCAATGCAATTAACATGAGCAAATACCAATCGTGAACAAGCATCATGCAAGGATGGACATGCATCAACAATCAAACACAAATGTTCAACAATATTACCACATCAAAAATCAACGAGATCAAACATGCTTTTCACATCAATTACACCATTTAAACGGTCATGCGACAAGTGGAATTAGAAGCAAATACAAACATGTATCACAAGTCTAGTCAGATAATCATCAACAATTAATCAATAACATGATACAAACAAGCAAAGCAAATGGTCATCATATCAATCAAACAACATGAACATGTTAAGCATTCAATCGTAAACAAAAAGTCACGCGTCAAAGAATCCAAGTCAAACATTCAAGCCTGGTGAAACAGGTCAAAAACATTCCACACAAATGTATCATATCAATCCATGAAGTCTAAGGATGAAAAAGAACCTAAACAAGCAAGAAAATGCAAGAAAAAGGCAATCTTCCCTAGTGGTAACCGATTACCATGATCAGGTAATCGATTACCCCTTTGAAAAATGACCAAAAACATGAAAAATAGGCAGGGCAATGGATTACCTGATAGTGGTAATCGATTACCACTGAGATAAAGGCAAAAAAACAGCTTCCAAAAGCACTTTTCAGCAGCAAACGACTTATTTGATCATCCAAATGAACAAGTAATCAGTTATGCACGAAAATTAGGTCATATCATAACAATTAAACACCAATTACATCAAACAAACAATAAGATCAAAGATCAAATTAAAGCAAATGGGTCAAAATGCAGCAACAACCAAAGATCTACATTGTATCGTGCAAGATTAAGCAATATCAAAGCTAGATCTAGAAATTACTAACCAACAAAGCTGAGAATTGCTTTGGTAAGTGTTGTTAAGTTGCAATAAACAGATCCAAGCAAGAAATCCAAGGATCAATGAAGCTTGAGAAAGAAAACTTGAAGATCCAAGCAAGAACCCACAAATAAGCAAAAAGTCTTCCAAAAGTAATTCCAACAACTTCATTCAAGATCCAAATGAACTGTAGAACTAGAATTTAACTAAGGATGAAGATGCAATAAAGGTTTAGCTCAAAGGTTCACAAGTTGCAATGCATAATTTGTGAAGCTTTTTGGTTATGGAGCTTTGGTGGAAGGTTGAAAAATGAGAGTGAATGAGTGTGGTTTGGAGTAAATTTGATTAAATAACCCCTAGGTTAGGAATCAAAATATGGTTTGGAGTGTGGGTTAGTGTTTAGAATGGAAATTAGGAGTGGAATTAGGAATGAAGTGTTTGAAATTTGGAGGGAAATGGTGAAAATGAATTAATTCTAGATCCTTCCATGTGAGATCAAGGGTTGAAAATGATTGGAAATTCTGCAGTGCTGAAATTTGAAATACTTTTGCAAATTGTGCATGAGGTAATTGATTATCCATATGTGGTAACCGATTACCACATTCAAAAATTGCCAATTTTGGCGCCATATGGAGGGAACTTGCGTAATCACGCATTGCCATCTCTTCTGAACCTTGTTAACCCTCTGAAACTTGTCATTTGGCATTGCACCTGTAAAATGCCTAAAATAACCTGTGAATTGCCTCCTGTGCTCAAAATTACTTGTTGAAGAATAATCGGGGTGCTTGATTGCAGAGCAAAACAAGTGTTGAAGCCTCTGAGGCTTGTTGTTCTAAAAACTTGCAATAAAAGGAAACCTCGAGCCACAAAAATACTATGATCCCATGTCTCGAGAGCCAATGCCATGATATACAAAAATGTGAAATGCAGAGAAACACAAGCCAGTAAATTGAAAAACAATGAGGCAAATTTTGGGGTGCAACACATGTTTACTTAGGATTTTTGTTCGATCTTTTCTCCCTTCCCTTGGAAAAATAAAAATTTGGTGGCGATATCTTATTTTTACGAGTCAAGCTAATCCAATAGCTTTGGTCTCCGATTCTCACCACGACACACATATCACCTAAACTGTTATCCAATATCTGCTTTAGTTTCTAATGCATAGACTCAATCCTAAAAACAATCAGTATCATTATTATTAAGAAAAACAAACTATGGATAAAATCAAACACCTTACTTGTTAGTCGTGGTGTTGCCCAAATGCAACACTTTATTGGTCAAGCTTCAACAAATCTATGCCTGTGAGGCGTCAACCATGTGTCTTTCACATAATCAATAAATTGTCTAAAATCCATACAGGCATGCTCAAGTTGTTGCAACTGTTGATGGTACTCTACCTCATCATTAGCTCTTACAAGTTCATACCATAACTTCTCTGTCGATTCTCACATATCATTCAAAACATACTCCTTGCACTTTGCTTTTATATTTTTGTTGATGTGAAATCAACAAAGGAAATTAATTGTCCTAGGAAATACTGTTTCAATTGCTTTCATCAAATAAAGATCTCTATCTGTTAAAATCACTTGTGGCCATAACCCTTGCTTAGTGAACAACCGTTTCAACTTATCCAGTACCCAACACAAATTCTCTATTTCCTCATATTCCATATATGCAAATGCAACAAAAAATATTAGTTCAGTTGATGTCATACCAACTACTTCAAACAAAGGTATCTTGTAGTATCCATAATCAACATATTAGGAAACATATTCAACAACTTCATTGATTCTGGATGGGCCCTATTGTGGTAAGAATAAGATATCAAGCTATTGATTAACTTGAATAAAAAATCTTTGAAACTCACCACCAAACTTTATTTTATCCAAGGGAAAGGGAAAATATTGTATAAAATCCTAAGTTTGCAATGTAACAACAATGCTAAGAGATCTAAGGTTCGGGGGTTGGTTATACCTAAGGAAGGTGTTAGCATCCTAAGACTCTATAGGAACCTCTTGCTAGTATTTGAGTTATTGTTTGCTATTTTATTTGAAATGTCTTGTGTATGGGTTTTATTGGTGAGGATATGAACCTAAGGGTTTATTACTAAGTATACTCACCAAAACTTCGCGGTCCTGTGCCTATATATCCTTACAAGGATGGAATTAGAGCATTTACAGTTCACCTTACTAGGGATGAATGAATACTTGATTATGATCAAGGTTCAAAAGGGGAGGTAAGTGTTATAGCCTTAACACTTACATGACTTAACAAAGTCAAAAGAGTTGTGAATTCTACCTAAGTATATGTTGTAAAACCTAGTGACTCTAACAAGGTCAGAGGGGAATTGGGTATTGCTAAACTAATTATGACATTGACTCAATGAAGTATTCTTTCCCTTGAATTTAGGAACAAAAGGTAACAAAGGAGGATGAAAGCTGACAAGCTGGCATCTCTTGGGGAAATAACTTGACAAAGTTAAAAAAGTATGAACAAAGGATGAGATGAACAAGTATGATATTCAAACATAATATCAATTGCATGTATTCAAAGTAACATTCAAACATGACGTTAATTATGGTATGACAAAGTTAAAGCACATGGTTACAACCAAAGCAAGAGAGTGGATGTGACAACATCTAAGGTAAAGACTTGATAAAGTCATAAAAGAACAAGGTAACAACCAAGAACATTTAAAGTTTAATGAAGTTATAAATCAACATGGGGACAACCAAAGTAAGTTCATACAAGCAAAGATGTTAAAACATCTAAACATACATGAGGTATAGTTCTAACAAGACTAAATCATCATGGATGACAGGTTTAAGTATACAACTTAAGGTAGTCAAAGATTAGAGTTTACTAACACCACTTAATCATGAATACAAGACAAATTGTATCAACGCTCAATCATGAATACAAACCAACATTCAAAGTTTAATGAAGTTACAAATCAATATGGTGAAAACAAAAGTAATTTCATATAAGAAAAGATGTTACAACATCTAAACATACCTGAGGTATAGTTCTAATAAGACTAAATCATCATGGATGACAAGTTTAAGTATACAACTTAAGGTAGGCATGAATTAGAGTTTACTAACACCACTTAATCATGAATACAAGAAAAATTGTAACAACACTCAATCATGAATACAATTTAACATTCAAACATGGATAAGTCATCACAACACTTAATCATGAATACAATTTAACATGGACAAGTTATGACAACACTTAACATGGTAAGATTCAATGGAACATGTGTGACAACACTTATTCAAGGATTCAATTAAAAGTTCAAGTATGACATGTATAAGTTATAACAACACTTTAACATGGGTGAAAACAAAGTTCAAAGCTAACATGTATAAGTCAAGACATTACTTAACATGAAGAACATTCAAGGTTGAAATAAGGCATGTATAAGTCAAAACATTATTTAACATGATAACAATCAAGATTCAAGGTAAACATGTATAAGTTAAAATATCACTTACTCATGAATACAATTTAGGACCTTTAAGACAAATATAGGTAGCAACCAAAGCATACTTGAGCAAAGAGACATGTTCATGACAATAACACGTGGATGAAGATGCAAACATATAACGGATGACATGTGAGCATACATATGGATGACAAACCATAATTCAAGCATCACGTGAACAAGTTAAGACATTACTTGAGTATTCAATCATGGATACAAGTTTAACATGTTTTAAAAAAGTAGGTAACAACCACACATACATGTTAGGGTTCAAACATAGTTTTAAATAAAGTGAAAACATCACAAAGGTTTAGACATACAAACATGTATTCAAAGTCACATTTAAGACAAAAAAACAAGTGTTTAAGAACACCTAAACTTGGTATGATCAACACAAAGGTATATATGCACATCAAGATTCATGTAAACATGGAAGAAAGACACATGTTAAGGACAAAGTGAACAAGCAAAACTCATGGTATGAACAAAGTTTCAACATACATTTACATGTAAACATACACTTGAAAATATATTAAACTTCAAGTTAAAACACAATGTACAAGTCAAAGCATCATATAAGGTCCATACAAGATGCATAAGATTCATACAAGTCAATGTGCACAAAGGAAATCAAAGTAATAAATCAAAGAACCAAAAGAAGTCCTTAAGAAACCCTAACAAATCACCTACTTTAAACACACACGAGTGCAAGAAAAATAATTATTTTTGGAAATTTATTTTCACCACCAAAAACTAGACATGTTCATAAGCCTTTAGCAACAAAAAAAAGATCAAAAAGGTTTTAGGATGAAGAAGTTATGAGGTTTTCAAATTGTAAAGTAAAATGAGAAAAATAAAGTGGTAAAAATAAGGGAGTGGCCTTGGTGGGTGTTGAACCCAAGCCACTAAGTATGCATCTCAAAACATAACCAACCCATCTACCACGCGCGTGGTAAATAATGGTGGATGCACAATATAATATATGTAACCTACTTAAAAATGAAAAGAATTAAAAAAAACTGGGGTGAGAGGGATTCGAACCCCAGTTTTTTCAGTCAATCACACAAATGCAGGCCTTGAACCACTGGGGTGGTGATACATCCATTTTATCATCCCCATCCATTAAAAGATAAACCAAGTCTTGACCTGAAAACAGAACCAAATGTGCCATGGCTGGACAACATCATCTTCATCATTTTTAATTTGCCAAAGGGATCATAACTCACTGAATACTCAATGGATTGTAATGAAATAAAAATTAAACCTGTCTATTTTTCACAAGGAATTTAGTGGTACCAATAGTTTTGTCTAAAAATGCCTCTAAATTAAAACACGATAGTGAAACCTCAAAATAGTACAAACTTGCAAGTTCAATGGCACAATCTCATATAATCATTATAAGCAACAACCAATGGATCCAAAACATCATATACATCATAACAAAGAAGTTCATACTCAATGTACATCAAAATAAGGCATGGTTTGAAAAGTTCAAGTTCAAAGTGAACTTATCTCTTGAAGCAAAAAGCCAAAATCCTCCAAAGATGTTACAGAGCAGTTTTGATGATTTGGATAACTTCACCGGACCTCCTATGAACCTTTAGAATGCTTAGAAACAGTTGGAAACACTTGGAACAAAATATCCTTTCCTTCTTGCAAAATATGAAAAAGTGGCCAAAATTGAACTTCAAGTAAATGAATTTAAAAAAGCAAAACAAGGTTTGGAACAATTTAGGGGTGATTTATGGAGTGTGGTAGAAGTATCAAAGTGATTAAAACTGGTCAAAATCAAGTTTTAGGTAGCAAAATGCAAAAAGTCAACAAAATGAGGTTTTGAGGGTTGACCTTCTGTTCTTGCAAGTTTGAGGTAAAGATGAAGGTTTGAACACATTCAAGGGATGATTTGTGGTGTGCTTGAACAAGTGTTTGAGTGGTTTGAGGTGTGTAAAATGCGGATGATATGTTTGTGGAAGTTGAGGTTTCTTGGCACAAAAGGGAAGTGAGCAAGATGCTGGTTTTTGGAGCTTTAAAGGATGGTTTTATGAGATTTTTTTTTGTATGTTAGAGGCTTGAAATGAGCCATTATTTATAGGGAAAGAGTGAGGGATAGGAGATGGTCAAATTATCAAGCTCTTGGAGTTTTTGCAAATTGGTTTGGTTGGAAGTGAACTAAGTGGTTTCATACAAAATCATGGTTCCAATGTGCAAGTACACAACTTTTCTAAAGTGGTTAGGACTTCAGAAACATTGCTTTTATCCATGGAAAAGGTTGAGTGCAAAAAGAACAGGTGAAAGGCTTAAGGAAAGTTAACTTTGTGATTAAAGTCACTTTTCTAAAATGGAAGTGAAGCCTTTCTTCCCAAAATGGCAACATCTCTTAAACAATGGCTTAACCACTTGGATAATGCTCCATTTTTTCGTGAAAACTTATGATTACAGATTGATTTAGAGATAATAAGGAATGAAAAGCAATTTTGTAGCATGGCTTGGAGATTTGATCAAAAGCAACTTGTGGAAATAGTATGAAAATTAACCTTGTGACACCAATTTCATCCCTTCGAAACTCTCAGCTCAAGAATGGGATTGAGGAGTTCTATTAATTTTTGAAAGTCCCCAAATATGCTCTACGACTTTCATGTTTAATGAATCTCTTGATCCTTAATGGATCATAGTGAAAACGGGCTCCAAAGTTTGGTGCTTTTTGTGAACAACAACTGTCTAAAAATCTTTCTAAGTGTTTTAAGTTTTTCACAAACTTGATGGCCTTATAACTTAAAATATATGCACTTTTTGGAGATTTAACCTCATTACAAAGTTTTAGTATGTTATAAGGGCTTCAATTTGATCTTTGGAACACAAAAAATGATGGTCTAGATTGAAAGTTATGACCTTTCAAAGTTGGCACCAAATTAGGGTTTTTTCTCCCATACTTAAAAAGAATTCAATTCTTCCACTTTACCCCTTATGCAAGAAACCTATAAATTCTTGATTTTTCATGATCAAAATAATTTATCAAACATTTTTTCATGAAATTTAGCTTGAGGGCTTCAATTTTGACCAAAAATCTCAAAAGTCAAAGAGTTAACTTTGCAGTTAAAAGCTTGTGTATCAGATGAATCCAACTGTGTGATCTTCAATGATCTTGAATTCTTGAATCTTTCAAACAACATGAATGGATTACAAGGATGTATTTGAGCATATTGAATCCTATCCCAAGGTATGGGATCATGCTTTTATCAAAAGTCAAAGGCACGGTTGACTTGCCAGACAAAACCCTAATTTAGGGTCAGATGAAATTGAGCTTCAATGAACTTGTAACAAGACCAATTTGCATTTGATTCTTGATGGAGAGAGGCCTCTTGAGTGTATGCACACTTGGTAGATTGATGATTAATCCAAGACATTGACTGATCAAATAAAGATCCTCTTGATTCTCTTGATTCAAAACCCTAATTCTCATATGAAACCAAACAAAGAAGAATTGCACAAGGTTAGGGTTAACAATACAATGTATGATGCTTCTAGAATGACGATAAAATCTAGGATCAAAATTTGGGGTATAACAGGCCCAAAATATATCTCTCACAACTTCAGACTTGTCTTTTTTCCTACTCCAATAACTATAATCAGAATCCTCTATCAGCTTAAACAAATGTTGCATTTTTGTTCTAGGACCCCTGATGTTTTTCTGAATCTTACTCTTATGTTTATATATTTGGGTGATTCGTGTCACATTCTCCAGATCTCGTTCTTGCAATGACAACAATACGTGTCTTGGTGGAACATGACGTTTTGTCGAGAATATCTTATTTGCATCTACACATGTCTGATTTTTATCACATATCATCAAAGGAATATCCATACCTGTAAAACATAAGTGTGACAAAATTAATTAAAAAAAATTAAAAATTTGTGTTCCAGAACTCTTTGTACCATGAAATCCGGTATTAAAAAAAAATTGGAACTCTTTGTACCATGAAATTCAGTTATTAAAAAAACAAACCAGAACTCTTCCTAGAAAGTTATCCAAAAAATCAAATACAACAACCCATAAAACCCAAGTCGAAGTAATCTGGAAGAATACTGTGAATTGGATAACTAACATACAAGTTATCTGGTTTGATAAATACAACATCCAAATTTCATTTTTTTATATTTTTCGGTTTGATCAAAAAACACTCCGGATTTCTTTACCTAAAGTTATCCGGTTAGTGTCGTGTAATTCGCAACAATGTTTTTTTAGCTTTTATTACTGCATAGTAAAAAGTAAAAAAATAAAGAAAAATTAACAAGGGTATTTTTAAAATATTTACAAAAGTGTAGGGGTATAGGAATAAGTATGGGGGTAAGGAGTAAAATTTTCCAATCTAATTTTAATACAAATTAAGAATTCGGCTGTAAATAAGATTTTATAAGTCAGTCTCTCATTTTACATTTTCAATCTCCACAATTATTAACGTCAATTATTGGATTTAAATTTATTTTGATTTTTAAAATAAAAAAACCAAAAGATGCAACACAACAATACATAATCACATACCAGCAGAGACGAATCTAACAAATTTGAGTAGTGGGGGCAATATTACATATAAATTTATAAATATTTTTATTTCTTTTTAGGTGTAAAAATATTGTACATGCATGATTTAAAAAATAAACTAGGAAAAATAAAAATAAAATAGAGAGGTATATATATTATTAATTGTATGTTTTTTTTCTAAAAGTGAAATGTCTGAAATATACATATGACTTTACAGTTGCACATGCATAATGGTGTGTGTGGTTTTACATTATTATACTTATATATGGTTATTAAAACACATAGTAGGATAGGACTATTTTGAAACCAAAACTAAGTGGGGGCATATGTCTACACTGTTGTCAACGTGGCTCCGTCCTGCACATATGAAATTCATTAACAAACTTTTTAGTAATATTCCAAATGGATTGTTTACTACTATTCATCAACCACAACAGGTGCGCCTTCAATTTATTTTATCTATTCGAACGAACAAGTTATATTTTACAATTTTTTGTAATTTTTTTAAATATAAATGCTCACTAGAAATATTATATTTTTCTATGGATATTTATTTTTTTGCGGTGGGTAATTAGCCTAACAAGTAAACTGCAGGAAAGAATGGCAGGTAAATCCACACAAAAATATTCGTAAGTAAGTTCACAGTAAATTTCGTAGGAAACATCCGCATGAAAAACCTCAAATAAATTTGTAGATAAGACTGTAGGTAATTGAAGTTTTCGCAGAAAAAGTCGCAGCAAATTTAAAACCCGCAGATAAGTCTGCAAGTAATTCCTTTCTCAAATTATTAATTTAATTATTGATTATGTTTAATTCACTTTTTAAACATTATAGTTAATGTTAAATATAAAAGAAACAATAATATAAAAATAAAATAAAAATCTAATTTGAATAAGACAATTCAAAACTAATCACATTCAAGCTGTTAAATATTACTATAAAGTCAATAACAAGTACTTCTAGAGTTACATTACTAAAAATGACACAACCAATCAACTAATAATCACTTTTCCAACTAAGCAAATAATAAAAAATTGTGAGATGTTGGATCAAACTCTAGTATGGTCGAAGGGTAGCTTCTGGTTCGACATGAATTAAGCATGAGGTCAAAGTCTGTTCGCATGCTGCTGTTGGAGTAATGCGTGTTGTAGTCGAAGTTTGTTCTAACATGCATTAGTCAATATTGTTAGGTTTGTTAGCATATTGAATTGGGTCTTGCTTGTAAGCCCAATTGTTTAAGTTAGCTTGTACCCTAAGTTAACTTGTAATGGGTAATTGTTTAAAAGCCCATTAGGTTAGTGTGCTATTTTTCTTATAAATAGGATGCTAGTTTCTCAATCTTGGCATAAGGAAAAATAGGAATATAAAATCCTAATTTCAAGTGAGAGAGGTTATTTGTTATTCTTGTATACTTGTAATCTTGTTCTAAGAGAAAGGAAAGAATAACGGTTTATAACCAATCCTTGTTGTTTTACCTTGTTTTCTTTGTTAACTCTAACCCTTGTGTGTTTCTTGATAAGGAAGAAATCGTTTATACTTTGTTTCAAGGTATCCGATTCACAAAAAATTGGTGCGTTGAGCGTGGAGAAGATGCCTTCACCAAAGTATGAGATTGAAAAGTTCACCGGAGTGAACGACTTCAGTTTGTGGCGCTTGTGTCGCTTTCGCGAAAATAAGGTGCCGGCACAACAGAAGAGTCGCCACCTTTCGTTATTTATCCCTCAGAGTGGGAAAGGAAACGATCGGAAAAACCTGACGAAAAAAGGGTAAGACAAGGTCATCGCAACCATTGTCTGGGTTCGGGAGTCGGTTACGAAAGGGCAAGGTATTAGCACCCCTCACGTCCGTCGTACTCGACGGGATCCACGCTTGTTATGTTTACTTGGACGGGTTGTTTGTCTATCTACCTATCAAGGCTGGCTTAAAAAAAAAGAAAATGAATCGGCAAAGCGTCGCACTTTATGCCTACGTATTCTCATCAGAGAACGAGAAATCAGAGTCAACGTAGTTCGACCTACGACGGGTTATGGGGAAGGTAGCTCGCCAATACATCAGTGTTGTGCCTACGTACTCTCAACAGGTATGAGAGATCAGAGCTTACGTAGTTCGGGACACTACGGTTTATTTCCTGTCTTTTACGAAAGAAGTCTTTTTTATTGTGTTGGCAATTTCAATCGCACTAGAGACTATGACCTGAGAGTGAATGCGTCGCATGTCACCCAAAGGGTACCATACTAAACATCCAGACTGTGGAAAAGAAACTCTCCCACAATCCTTTCTCAGATAGCTTAAGGCTCGTAACGTACGAAAGAAATCATTCATGATTACTGTATCTTAAGCTGTTTTTGAGATGAGAAGAGAACAGGCCCAACTAGGAGGGAGACTATCAAGTCCTACTGTTGTCATGCCAAGGATTCATCCTATGGTTGAGGTTTGAACAGGGAACTCCTAGAAGTTGTCATGCATAGGTTTCAACCTAAAGTTCTATCATCAATTCCTTATCAAAGGAAATGAGAGTCCTAAGGGATCATGTCAATGATACACCGAAATAGATAAAGCATCAGCTCAAACTGTAAAATGCATGCAATGCAAGTGAGGGAGGAAATGTGTGTGGGGATTCAGCCTCCACAAGCTCATCTCAACCTCAAGCCAGAATGGATAACAGTAATCATACTGAAATATAAAACATGCTATCAAGCGAGAACAGTAAACTGCAATCATACAGAAGAAATGAAATATGCTATCAAGCAAAACAAACCACATGGGCAAGGGAGCAGGGCTCTACCGAATACCCGCAAGCAAAGCCACACAGTAACAATACAAGCAGAGGGAGCAACTCAACCTCTAGTGCAATCATGCTCCTAGATTCTACCTAGTCTAGATATGAACTTATTCTAATGCATCAAGCAAGTCAAATAAAACACATCAATACAGAGAAGAAAACAGAAAAGAAAGCAGACCAACTCCTCTCTCAACTTCAAGCTTCAGCTCTTCCAACAGCAACTCAGTCTTCAGACCTCCATCACTCTTGACAAATATCAATTTGCTCTCCCAGGTTTCAACCCTTTAACATAAGTTTCAACTTATCTTCTCCAAGCTTCAGCTCCTTAATCAGTTCCACCTTCAGGCTTCACTATTAACCACCAGTATCAACTGGGTTCCTTCAGGATCTCCAAGCATCAAGGTAAGTATCAACTTCCTTTGTTCTTCAAGCTTCAGCTCTTCAGAATCAATCTCAATTGAATCCTCTTCCTAAGTATCAACTTAGTCTTCAAGCTCTCAAGCTCTTCTTGCTTTACCAGTCTCAACTTGGTATTCTCCTTCTGCAAGCTTCAGCTTCACAGAGTAACCTTTAATCACTTAAAAGTATCAACTTCATCCTTCAATCTTTTCTTCAAGCCTCAGCTTCTCATTCAGTCTTTACTGGGTCTTCATTGAGTTTTCAAGTATCAACTTGCTCTTATTGCTCTTCAAGCTTCAGCTGGAATGGCAATGCTCAAGGAATCATCCTCTTTCATAGTCTTCAATGAAGTCTTCATCTTTACACTCGAGCTCAACATCTCTCAAGATATTCAAACCAGAGGAAATCACTTAACTGGATAAGCTGGGGTGTTAAACTGCTTATTGACCACCAAAGGTGACCTATAAGGGTTCAACATCAAAGGAATGGTTCCCTCAAAAGTTCTACTTCCTAGGTACAGTCACTTATCCCTCCCAAGGAGAGAGGTGAATACCATGGAAGGACTTTGAATCATAGGGAGGAATGGAGGTGAAAGATACCATCCATGTTTAAGAAAGAAGTTAACTAGGTCTAAACTCTTCCTCATTCCTAGCCCTAAAACAACAACAAAACAAACAAGGTTCTCATGCTCTCAAGCTCCTCAATCAATCTTCAAGTCTTCTACTATGCTCCTCAATGCTCCTCAAAGCAAGACCAAGCTCTCCAAGCCCACAAAGCAAAGCAAACAAAAATAAAGGCCCACAAGGGCAACACAAACAATCATCAACTACAAAAATCAATCAAAAATAGTATACTATTATATTAAAACCTAATATAATTTCTAGGGGATCCTATATACCTACCCTTAATACCCTATATGTCCCAACATCTATCTTGACCTAGAAACCCAAAATTCTAAGGTTATTGTGGACCTATGTTAAGGATTACCCTAATTCTACACAACCTAAAATCATCCAAGAAAAGCTAATCAAAAATTCATCACAAAATCATGGAATAAATCCAGAGAGGAGCTAAAGTCCTAATCTAATTATCCTAAAAAGAATGGCCTAAAAATATGAAGGGGACTATCTAAACAAAATTCTACAAATTCATGCATCAACATAAAAGAATTAAAATGCTATTAAAAGAGAAAATACACAAAAAATATTAAAAATGCATGAAATGCAAATATTATAGTTTTATAATTTTCTAGACATTATAATGAAGTGGGAGAAAAAATCCCCATGCAAAAATCATTAAATTCCTATTTATTATGATTTTTCAAAGATGGAAAATAAAATGGAGAAAAAGAAATTAAAATGAGAAATATTTGGTGCAGATAGCAACTATGCTCAGTTCAAATCATGAATAGGCCCAACCATTTAATCAGAAATTAAATCAGAAACCTAAAGAAAATGACAAAGCAACGGTGCAGAAAGTAAACAAAATCAGTACAAAAACCAATGGGCCATGAAAGTGGGGTGTGGTTAGCAACTGAGCCCAAATCCCTTTTAATGAAACGATGCGTTTCATGTTGGCTTCAGATTCCCTCTTCAAATGAAATTGAACCTCAGCCCTTGGATCTTGGTCTTAGTCAAGGGTTCTAACATGATCTGATGGCCACGCCTTCTTCTTCTACCTCCAGCTAGGGTTCCAACTGAAACATCCATGGAAGGAGAGCTTCAAGCTCCATCTTCATCAGACTCGAACCTTATCAATTCTCCATGAAAATTTGAAATTCAAAACCCTAACCTGCCCAGAATTTCATGCTGAATCTAACCATGGCCTTGAAATCAATTGAAACATCCTAAATCTCCAAACCCGGTCCAAGCTCAAAGATATGCTCAAACATCAACTCTCACAATTCTTGAAATTAAATACCTCAGATTGATCACCAACTCACACTGATTGATTCTTGATATCTAATTCATTCTATATCTCAATATAACTCGAGTTCTTGGTCCAAACAAAAATGGTGACACCAACTGAAACCTCGCAAATTGCTCTCAAACTGCTCAGAATCCATCTCCTATTGGTCTCTAACAGTTCTAACCTAACCATTCTTGCTAATCATGCCTAAATCATGGTGTAGAAGAAAAGTTACTAACCTGTTGAATCTTGATTGACAGATGGTGTAAACCTTCACTGCAAGCCTTCAAACCCTTCAGAATCACTCCCTGAATGATGATCTTGCTACTGTTTGCAAAAGATTTGATGGAGAATGCTTGAATCTCAGAATTCGATGGTGACTTGCAATCTTGAAAATCCAAATGCCAATTCTTCAAATCTCCATGGTTTTGATCTCAAATTGATCTGCACATCTTCACTATGATCAGAGGAATGTGTTTAGATTGAAAGAATGGATGGAATTGAATCAGAATGTGGATTTTGCTTTCAACTTGCAATGGAAGTAAGTGAAATGGCCAACTCTCTCTTCTCTCAAATCTTACACCAACCTTGCATCTGAGCAAGTTCCATACACTATATAGAGTGGTTTAGAATCATCTAGAACCATCTAGAACCATCCCATGAGAAATTAGGATTCTCATGTCATGAGTTTTTGAAATCATCCATCTCATGCCTTACCTCATGACATAGCCCTTGCAACCCTTGTAACTGACCTGAAATTCTCCTCATATGAGATATAGGATGTGTTAAAACCCTTAACTAACTTGTACATTGAGTTTCTTTGAGTTTTGCATTTGAACCTTATTATGCAAGCAACCAATTTCCAAAGCAGCCCCATGATCTAGGCCTCAATTCAAAAAAGTGGTTGAACCATTGTCTTTAGAATGTCTTTTAGAGTCAAAATGACCTATTATATGACATGGTTTGGATGTGTAACTTGGGATTTCCAATTTCCAACTTGAACTTATTTAACTTATGCCTCCATTTTAGGCCATTTTTAACACTTTTTGCTACAAGCCTTTTTAACATCTCATGACCTCCTTAATAGCCTTAAAACATAATTCTAAGCAAGTTTGATGTTGAAGATTTTTCCATTTGAAGCTTGGAAATAGGAGATATGGCCTTATGCTTGAAATGACCTATAACATCCAAATGACCAAAATGCCCTTGACTTGTCAAAGCCATAAGCTGAGTTCTACAAATCCTATCAAGGACTTCTAGTACTCTATAGAAAGCTAATAAGATGAGTAACAACATTCATGTTGACCAAGAGTTCATAGGAATCATACTTATAGGGAAAAAATTGGATGCAAGTTGGGTGACTTTCAAGGACCTAGATTCACATACCTCAGATGACTTGTAACTTGTCAAAGTCATAACTTGAGCTCTACAAATCCTATCAAGGACTTCTAGTACTCAAATTAAAGCTAAGAGCAAGCTCTACAACATTCATGTTGGGGGCAAGATGAGATGACAATCACATCTTGAGCTAAACTGCCTTGAAGATAGGGATCAAACTAGGGGATTTTATACTGTCAAGCCTTAGAAACCCTAGCTTGAAACTTCTCAAACTCATCAATCATGATGAGTTGATCCAGGAATCATCCTTATAGCATCTCAATGCATCAATTCATGATCACATGGCTCTTGGATTAGGTCTCAACCCTCTCCAAATCATCAGTTGACCTAGGGTTGACCCAGTCAAACCCTAATTCCACCACTCATGGCCGAGTCTTCTTATTCTTGTACAATGACCTTTCTAGGCCTCATGATGGCTTTCAAGACATCTCATAAGCTCTCTCAAAGCTTCAAGTCCATCCTCATAGCCTCAGAATCATCTGAGGAGCTCCCACAACTCTCAAGTTATGAGGCATACACCCTTGGTTTCAACCAATTTTCTGAGGATCTTTTGAGTTCTCTGACAAAGGTATCAACCTTTGAACACTTGAACAACCTTCTTGGCTAGCTTCCAAGTCTCATATAGCTCTTGCTGAGTAGTCATACCTCTTGATGAACACAAGCTAGGTAAATAAATGTTGGTCAAATTTTGGGGTGCAACAGCTGCCCCTATTCAAACGGCTTGAACCTGACTGGGTGAGGAGAGAACGACTCTCAGCCAATCAAGGTGCAAGACGGTTGAATACCGATAAACCCGGAAATTTGCCAACTGCGCAAGTACACGGTACTCTGGCGGAAACAAATCTTCGGAAACTGGAATAATAGCTGCACGACAACTAGCTGGAGAATTGGTCACACGGTAACCGGTAGTACATGGTCGATCATGCCATCAGGCATCACGATTCCTCGGGACTCATCAGGTCAACCATCAGGTTGATCATGCCATCAGGCATTCAAAGAAAACTGTCGGGCATCAGCCGGACTTCATCAGGTCAACAATCATGTTGATCATGCCATCAAGCATTCGAAGAAAACTGTCGGGCATCAGCCAGACTTTATCAGGTCAACAATCATGTTGATCATGCCATCAGGCATTCGAAGAAAACTGTCGGGCATCAGCCGGACTTCATCAGGTCAACAATCAGGTTGATCATGCCATCAGGCATTCAAAGAAATCTGTCGGGCATCAGTCGGACTTCATCAGCAAGTCGGGAATAGAATTCTTGGTCAATCATGAGCCAACTGGGAATATCTAAACCTCTTCCATCAGGCACTCCGCATCAGCTGAGAGAACTGCTTCATTAGCACGGTCGGACTTCAATCATGAAGTCTTCAAGGGAAGTTTCAACTTCGCTGCTTAGAAACCTGCTGGGGACGTCACATCTTCGCTGGGGATTCTGGAGAACTATCAAGTAACTCCGATTCGGGGATCCAGAAATCATTCCGGATGAATCAACTCTGCTGAGGACTTCAAGAATCATCTTGGACAAATATCTCCGCCGGGGACTTCAAGACTCATCTTGAGCCGATAACCCTGCTGGAGAGTTCAGGAATCATCCTGAGAAAACACTCTGCCGGGGACTCTAAGTATCAACTTGAGCAACTACTCTGGAGACTGCACTGGGGATCTTAAGAATCATCTTAAGCAAACGACCCTGATGGGGAATTCAAGAATCATCTTGAACCGAAGACTTCACTGGGGACTTCAAGAATCATCTTGATCAAGCGACTTCGTTGGGGAGAACTTCAGTTGACTGCTGCATTCAATTCTGCGGCGGAACACCTGCAAAACAAGAACGGTAACAACCTAGATCATGTTTATTATGCGTATGCTTCGACAATGGCGCAATGCTCCACACGGTGGAAATGCTATGCGTTTATGATAAATGCTATGCAGTCATGCAAAATGATGCGATCCTGTCAGCAAAATAAATGCCGAAGGGAGAATCCTCCTGTCAAGGAGAAAGAACTACTCAGATAGAGGAATCATCCTGCTGAGGAGCACAAGGTCACGCCAATCTCAATTGGACTCCGCAGGGGACACAACTTCAGTTGACTGCTGCAGGGGAAACAACTTCAGTTGACTGGTGCAGGGGAACGAAGCTCTACGAGAACCTGGACCTGCTGAGAGAAAGCGATGTCGATCGCGGGAATAAACTGCACGGCCTTCACGGCTACTTCTCTGAAGATAACGACTCCGGTGGGGAAACACAGCATCAGCTATTCCAACACGCTACTGCGGAAAACCAATCATGGCTTGAGCAGCTTCCACGGATTCGGCTCTCTTGGGTATCTGCAGACTCGGCTGAGGAAGGAGAAATCATTCTGCTTGCCGGGGAGAGTACGACTCTGTGGGGGAATCTCAATTCCGCTGGGGAAGAAGGAATCATCCAACTTCTAGGGATAGTACGACTCTGGTGGGGAATCTCAATTCCGCTGAAGACTTCAGTCTTGGACCATCAGTTGCTGCACACTTCGGTATGACTCAGCTGAGGAGATGACATTCCTTCAGGATGCATCTGATCGGGGGAGAGAATCATCTCTGCCTTGGGAGACATATCAATGCTCATTATCTCGTGTTCAGACTCTGCAGGGAGAGGCTGCTGAACTTTGCTGGAGAAAGAGGAATCATCCTGCTTGGGGATACGCACGACACACTGTCTGGAATATGCTACACCTGTAACAACACAAACAAACAGACAAGATACCCTTCTCAAAGGGACCTATCAAGGTTATCATCTTGTGACAATGTTTAAGCAATTCATTGTTTCAACAATCAGTGGCTTAGGCCAGTAAGTTTATGTATGTGCATTTTATCAAAAACATCGGAGTTCTTTTTCGCAAACAAAACAGGTAGATGCTAAACAGGCAAACAGGATTGCTGAATAGTATGCATTTTATTGATAACGAACCCCTGAATGGGTAAAAATGTTTTACAACAGATGCAAGCTCCTGAAATGAGGAAGCCGCGCAAAAAATAAATACACATCAGTATATACAAATGTCGGCAACGAGGCGTAGACGAACACCATGAGTTGATCCCTCTATGACCCACTCGACTTCGATACTTCTCCGATGCTTCAGCTTCGAAAGAGATTGATTCAGATAAATGGCCCTCAGGTCTTCCAAACCACTAAACAAAGAAAGTCCATACGCGGAACGCAGTCATTTGCTTTTCAAATCCCTAACTTTTGCGTGAACCGCCCTTTGCGGGTTTTCAGTTCACCGGGATACCCTTTTTTGCCGAAGCCGCCCAGTGTAGGTTTTCGACTTCGCGGGTGCACACTTTTTCAAGTTATATCCCTAATTTTTGCCCGAACCTTTTATTCTGTTTTTATAGTTCGCCGGGATGCCCCATTTTTGCCTGGACTCTCTTTTTACTGTCCAGCGGGTCGCTTTTAAGCAAAGTATTTTTTAAATGCGTCCGCGTTCACCGGGGATGCAAAATCTTCACCATCCATCGTGGATAACAATAAAGCTCATCCCGAGAAGACCTTGCTGACGACGAACGAACCTTCGTAATTCGGAGTCCACTTGCCCCGGTGATCGGAGTGTGGAGGAAGAATCTTCTTCAGGACGAGATCACCCGTCTGAAAGCTTCTAGGATGCACCTTCTTATCCTAAGCTTTCTTCATTCGGCTTTGGTACAGACGACCAAACGCAATCGATGCTAACCTTTTCTCGTCCATCAGGCTGAGTTGGTTCAGTCGGTTCGTAATCCATTCTACCTCGTCGAGTTTCACATCAACCAAAACTCCCAAAGAAGAGATTTCCACTTCTAACGGTAGGACTGCTTCCATACCGTACACCAAGGAGAAAGGAGTTGCCCCAGTCGACATACGCACTGTCGTACGATAACCGTGTAGTGCAAATGGCAGCATCTCGTGCCAATCTTTGTAGGTCACCACCATCTTCTGAACAATCTTCTTTATGTTCTTGTTGGCCGCTTCAACGGCGCCATTCATCTTCGGCCTGTAAGGAGATGAGTTGTGGTGTTCAATCTTGAAACTCTGGCGCAGCTCCTTCATCATCTTGTTATTCAGATTCGAACCATTATCGGTAATGATCCGCTCGGGAATTCCGTAATGATAGATGATGTCCCTTTTTATGAATTTAGCCACCACCTGCTTAGTCACATTAGCATACGAGGCTGCCTCCACCCACTTGGTGAAGTAGTCGATAGCTACTAGAATGAAACGATGACCGTTAGATGCGGTGGGCTCAATCTTGCCTATCATGTCGATGCCCCACATGGAGAACGGCCACGGGGAGGACATGACATTCAACGGGCACGGCGGCACATGAACTTTATCAGCATAAATCTGGCATTTATGACATCTCTTCGCGAATTTAAAGCAATCTGATTCCATCGTCAGCCAGTAGTATCCTGCTCTCAGGATCTTTCTCGTCATAGCATGCCCGCCGGCGTGCGTACCAAATGTGCCTTCATGGACTTCTTCCATGAGCATACTCGCCTCTTTCTCATCTACACATCTGAGTAGCACGAGATCGTGGTTTCTCTTATACAACACTCCATCAGGATTGAGATAAAAATTTCCAGACAGCCTCCTCAGAGTCTTCTTATCTTGGGTTGACGCACCCGCAGGATACTCCTTAGTCATAAGGAAAGTCTGGATGTCATGGAACCATGGCTTGCCGTCGGCGGCTTCCTCGATCGCAAAGACGAATGCAGGTCTATCAAGACGAGAAAGGACAATTCTTGGAGCCTCATTCCAAAAATTGAGTTTATACATCGAAGCCAACGTGGCTAAGGCATCAGCCATCTGATTTTCAGCCCTGGGCACATGATGGAGTTCCACTCGATCAAAGAACGGAAGTAGCCTTCTGGCATAGTTCATGTACGGCACCAAATTCGATTGACGAGTTTCCCACTCCCCTTTAATTTGGTTGATCACAAGCGTCGAGTCACCATAAACGTCTAGATTCTTGATTCTCAAATCAATTACCTCTTCTAGACCCATGATGCATGCTTCGTACTCCGCCTTATTATTGGTGACTGGAAACGCCAGTCTCGCAGTGAACGGGATGTGGGATCCGTGGGGAGTCGTGATGACCACCCCAATGCCACTTCCGTAGGAATTAACCACCCCGTCGAATATCAACTTCCATTGGGATTTCCTATCTGGCCCCTCGTCGGGCAACGGTTCATCGCAATCCTTCGCTTTGAGAAACATGATATCCTCATCAGGGAATTCAAATTTCATCGGCTAGTAATCCTCGATCGGCTGCTCGGCAAGGTAATCAGACAATACGCTTCCCTTGATGGCCTTCTGGGACACGTACTGAATATCATATTCAGTCAACACCATTTGCCATCTGGCAATCCTGCCCGAAAGAGCCTGCTTCTCGAAGACGTACTTGATTGGATCCATCTTTGAAATTAGCATGGTGGTGTGATTGAGCATGTACTGTCGTAGACGTTTGGCAGCCCAAGCTAGTGCACAACACGTCTTCTCCAGCATCGAGTAGCGAGATTCACAGTCAGTGAACTTTTTACTCAAGTAATAAATGGCATGCTCCTTTCTGCCCGTCTCGTCGTGCTGACCGAGAACACACCCCATACTATTCTCAGGAACTGTCAAGTACATGATTAATGGCCGTCCAGCCACTGGGGGTATCAAGATTGGAGGTTCCTGAAGATACTGCTTTATCTTGTCGAATGCCTTCTGGCAATCCTCATTCCAGATAATCGCCTGATCTTTCTTTAAAAGCTTGAACATCGGTTCACACGTGGCCGTGAGCTGAGAGATAAACCTTGCAATGTAGTTTATTCGGCCCAAGAAACCACGAACTTCTTTTTCTGTTTTCGGCGCTGGCATTTCTTGTATGGCTTTTATTTTTGCAGGATCAACCTCAATGCCTCGTTCGCTCACGATAAACCCCAGTAACTTTCCGGACCGTACTCTGAAAGTACATTTGTTAGGATACAGCCTCAACCTGAACTTCCTAAGCCTCTCAAAAAGCTTCAGCAAATTGAACAGATGTCCCTCCTCCGTTTGGGACTTCGCAATCATGTCATCAACATAGACTTCAATCTCGTGATGAATCATGTCATGAAACAAAGTAACCATTGCTCGCTGGTAAGTGGCCCCTGCGTTCTTCAGACCGAAAGGCATTACCTTATAGCAAAATGTTCCCCAGGGAGTGATAAACGTCATTTTCTCCATGTCCTCCGGCGCCATCTTGATCTGATTGTAACCGGAGAAGCCATCCATGCACGAAAACACGGAGAACTGGGCTGTGTTGTCGACCAACACATCGATATGAGGCAACGGGAAATCATCTTTAGGGCTCGCCCTATTCATATCCCGATAATCGACGCACATGCGTACCTTACCGTCCTTCTTCGGTACAGGCACTATGTTGGCAACCCACGGAGGGTAAGTGGTGACCGCTAAGAAGCCAGCATCAAGCTGCTTTTGCACTTCTTCTTTGATCTTAACGGCCATATCTGGTCTCGTCCTCCTAAGCATCTGCTTAACAGGAGGGCAATCTTCTCGTAGCGGCAAGTGGTGGACCACGATGTCCGTGTCAAGTCCGGGCATATCTTCGTATGACCAAGCAAAGACGTCACTATACTCTCTCAACATCTCGACTAATCTCTGCTTGACATCACTCTGCAGTGCAGCCCCTATCCTGACGTTTCTGACAAGCTCTTCAGAACCCAGATTTACGATCTCGATCTCCTCCTCATGAGGCAGAATAACTTTCTCCTCTTGTTTCAACAAGCGGGCCAACTCCTCAGGAAGGTCTTCGTCTTCATCAATCTCTTCTTCGGCTTAATAGATCGGGCAATTGAAGTCGAAGTGAGTCGTAGAAGGTCCAGAGTCGATGTCATCTGTTATGTGGATCCTGCAATAACAAGGGTTAAGTTTAAAACAAGGATGTGCAGGTTAGCACAAACCTCATTTCCATTTTATTGTTTTTCAAAACAAATATAAAACAGGAATAACAGAGATCACAATATTTGAATACGAAGAAAACGCCTTTGATTTATAAACAAAATGCATGTACATAATCCAACAAGGCCCTGACAATAAAACCACTATGCCCCGGGTAGGACATAGGATCGTACAATGATTGGAAAAAGTAAATCATTACTCTTCACTTGTCATCTGGATGATATCCTTGATGGACCAATTGGTAAGGCCCTCGCCTGGCTTGCTTGGCTGAATCCAAGAGTCGAGGTCACAGTCGTTATCTCCGCTGTCTTCAGACACCGCGTTGATGCTTTCGAAAATCACTCCGCCGCTGGTAAACTGGATCGACCCTTTACCTCGAGATGCACTGCTAGAAGAAGAAGAAGCTTCAGCTCCGGGAGAATATCCCAACCCAAACTTGTCCTGCTTGTTGGGTATCTCCAAAATTCGCCCCCAGCCTGGGGTAGATCCGGCCTGGACAACGGCCTGAGCTTCCTTGAAGGAGGAGAGATTCATCTCTGGCTTTTCATTGACTACAGGAGCTACGTCTTTCACCTTGACAGCTTCGAACGCTTGGCAAAGAGTCTCATGGATTTCGCCATCCATTTCCACATACTTGAAGGACGACAAATGGCTCACCATTATGTCTTCCTCGCCACACACGGTTACAATGCTTCCCCCGACAGCATATTTGAGCTTCTGGTGTAACGTGGAGGTCACGGCACCAGCAGCATGGATCCACGGCCGGCCCAAGAGACAGCTGTAGGCAGGCATGATGTCCATAATATAAAAGACCGCGTCGAACGTTTCCGGCCCGACCTGGATCGGCAGGATCACCTCCCCGAAAACGTGTCGTTTAGTCCCGTCGAACGCCTTCACAACCAGATCACTGGGTGTGCAGATTACTCCACGAGTATCTAACTTCATTAATGCCTTTTTCGGGAGAACATTAAGCGAAGAACCTGTGTCCACCAGCACGTGCGACATAATCGTGCCCCTACACTCTATCGAGATGTGCAGGGCGCTGTTGTGATTCCTCCCTTTCGGCGTCAGCTCCAGGTTTGTGAAACCTAACCCATTGCCAGCATTTACATGGGCTACAACCCCTTCTAGCTGATTTACCGATATTTCCTGCGGTACGTAGGCGGCGTTCAACACCTTCAGCAGCGCATTGTGGTGTGCTTCAGAACACAGCAACAAGTTGAGAATGGAAATCTTCGAGGGCGTCTGATGGAGATGATCTACAGTCTTGTAGTCACTCTTTTTAATCAACCGCATAAACTCCTCGGCATCTTTAACAAGCAAATATTTTTCTACCCCACACGGGACCTCTTCAACGACTTTGCTTTTACCCTTATCGGCCGCATCAGCTCTGACCGCTTTATCCGCCACGACCTCTGGCGGTGCAAACACTCTTCCGCTGCGAGTAATACCACTGATTCCCGCAAGGTTCTCCACAGTTGACCCATACGGTTCTAGCTCCAACCTATGTCCATTGCAGTAGACTTCAGCCCCATAATGCCACGGAACGGTGTTAGTGCTCTCGAAGGGTATCGGCCCAGCTTTGGTGATTGTAATTGTAGGTGGTCTGGGCGCAGAAATGGTTATCGGCCGGCCAGGGATGGTGATGGTGGCAACTTCATCGGCCTGCTTCAGCACTACCTCTCCTGATCCATCTTCAGCCCTCCGGCTAAACTGCAGAATCCCCTCGGTCATCAGACTTTGAATTCCTTCTACCAACTGCTCACATCCATCAGAATGCGTGGCACAGTCCATACATAACTCTCCGCAACCTGGAAAGAACCCTCTTTTCAGCAACTTAGCTTTGACGAAGCTAAGCGGCGTCTTCAGATCTTTGACGTTAGTCAACAAATCTGCACTCTCCTCATCGATAATGGCGTTCACTCCGCCTCCCCTATGATTCGGCATAGGATTCTTCGTGACATTGGGCACATTATCGGAGAAGTTGATGATCTTGGCATCCACCATGTCCTGCACCTTGTGCTTGAAGGCTTTGCAGTTCTCGATTGTGTGGCCTGGTGCCCCTGAATGAAAATCACAAGTGGCATTGGCGTCGTACCCCGGCGGAGGTGCCCCTGTCAAGGGAGCCATCGTCCTCTTCTGGACCAACTGTAGCTGAAGCAAAGTCTGCAAGAGTTGCGCGTACGACATGGGCGGTGTCTCGAAGTGACGGTTTGCCAAAGATGCCCAATTCTGGTACTTCCTGTATCCCTGTTGACTCGGTTGCTGCTGCTGCTACTGCGGAGCTGCCGGGATATTTATACTGGCCACCTGCTGCTGAGGGCCCTTACCTTTTCTTCGAGCGTTGGTCACAGAGCTCGTCTCTCCTTCTCGCCTTTTGCCAGCATAAGGTTTCTTTCCGCCTCCTCCAGCTGAGGATGACTCACCTTGAATTTTCCCTATCTTGATCCCATTCTCGACGTGCTCACCCATGATAATGAGAGCTGAGAACGTCCCAGACATACCGCTGACTAACTTCTCATAGTAAACCCCTGGGAGGGTGGCAACAAACATCTGCACGAGCTCGCGTTCAACCATCAGCGGCTGAACCCTAGCTGCCAACTCACGCCACCGCTGGGCGTACTCCTTAAACCCTTCATTATTCCTCTGCGACAGATTCTACAGCTGGACTCGGTTCGGGGCCAAGTCGCTATTGTATTGGTAGTGGTGCATAAATGCTTCAGCAAGATCCTTCCATGTGCGCACACTAGTGGGCTCCAAACCCATGTACCACTCGAGGGATGGCCCGGAAAGACTGTCTTGGAAGAAGTGCATCAGCAACTTCTCATCTTCGGAATGAGCAGACATCTTCCTGTAATACGATCTCAGGTGGACACGAGGGCAAGTGGTGCCCTTATACTTCTCAAAGTCAGGTACCTTGAACTTAGGAGGCACCTTGAAATCAACAATTAATCCCAGCTTGGACATATCAACACCCAAAGTATTCTGATTCTCGATATCTCTCATTTTATCTTCCAGTGCCTTGAATCTAAGCCGCGCTTCAGCATTCAGCTACCCTTCAGCACCTCTCTGAGAGAACACATCATCCTGACGATCCTCTAGCCATGGCTGGGGCACAAACAGATTCCCGGCGCCTGCATTGCTGTTGCCCGGCCCGATATTGACATTAGCTCCCAGACTCCCGTTACTGACGCCCGTCGTATTGAGTCCGATGTTGGTCATCACGTTGCCATTAGCACTGCCGTTGCCCCCGGTCACGGGAACACCATTCTGTGGAGTTTCAACTGGTGGAGGAGTAGGCACGGTCCCACCGTGGAGTACGCCGTTGCTATCAACCCTGGAAATCAAAGGCTGAACCAAAGTTCTGAGCTGATCCTGGCCATTAGCGACCGCTTGCATGAGATCCATGAAGCGATCCATCCTTTCGCGGAGTTCCTGAACATCGGTTTGCACTTGCTCCATGATCCTGATTTGATTAGCTCTCGTAGGATAGCGATGAATAGGTCTCTGATCAATCCTGGAACCACTTGAAACAACCTGAAACAACCTGCGACCACCTGAAATAACTTGTAAGCACAACGGGGTTAGGAAAAACAACAAAATGCTCGTCACGCAAATGCTTCATGCAAATGCATGCACGTATCTGTGTATTAGGGAGTTCCCCCCGATCCTAGTGCCTGAGTGCCAGTGCTGATAATAATAAGAAGAAGTCCGAGTCCAATCATGGAAATAACAATCTCATATAAAGAAAGCCTATCAAGGCAGTACATAGCATCAGCGAGTACAAGATGAATCAATAGCGTGACCTCAGCCAACAAGCCTGGTGATGGTCAGCATACAACAATGATCAAAACAAAAGGAATACAAATAGTCAGGTACGGCCACGGGCGCGATACTCTTCTAACAACTCCTTCGTTTCTGGATGATCAGGCAAAGTGAGTAACCCCTCGACGAGTAACTCCCTTCGCACAATGGTATACTGAAGTCCTTCGACCGAATCTTCCCATGCTCCTTCGCCGAAGCAATCTTCTAATTTCCACTTTTTGGACTCAAACATCAGCTTGTGCTCCTTCAGGTTAGCGAGAGCTTTGTTGAGCCGACCTTTAGTGGCGTATCTGCGGGCGGTTTCTTCATCAAACCTCTTCTCACTGTCCTTCACCTGGGCTTCCAGTTTGGAGATCTGTAGCATCAGCTTATCCTCCCGCTCTTTCCTGGTGGCCAGGGAAGCCTTCCAGTGCTGGTTGAACTTGGATATCCTCCGATATGCTTCGTCCAAGTGCTACTTCTTCGTAGCCAGTACGTCGTTGACAGCTTTGAAGTCTTGACCCATGCGTTCACGCTCGGCTATCTGCTTAGTCAGGTCTGTTCCCAGCTGGTTCACCAACTCTGTTTGCCTTTTGAATGAATGAACGACCTCGTTCCTCTCGCTTCGAAGCTGAGCCAATTCCTTCTCTAGTTCTTCGTTCGCCCGCTTCAATTCATCTCGCTCAGCCAACACCTGGTTATGCTGCTGAATGGACACAATAGTAGGCTCTTCAATCATTGGAGGGCTTTCTGGCTTGGCATGAGGAAACGGCATCCCTATAACATCCGCCCTGGTTCTGATCCAATTCAAATACGGAGGGTAGGCTTGATTATTGCTTTTTCCCAGCAATGACTTTCCTCGCTTACTGATGCTATTTCAGGCGCGCTGAAGCTTGGATAGCAGATCCCCTTCCAGAAGACCAGTGAGGTACAGAGATTCCTGCACCTCTTCATCCTTTGGCGGAGCTCTCAAAGCATACGCGAACTGTCGAACCAGCAACAATGGATTGTAGTTTATACAGCCCTTCCTGCCTATCAAAGGCACGTTTGGAAACCCGCTGCAACTGAAGATCACCTCAGTACCCAACTTATCTCTGTCAAACCAATCAATATCATCTGTAGACAAACTCATCATACGCTCGGACCACTCAGCTGAGGCTGCAGACGAAACAAAAGGACCCCTCTTGGGCAGATGACTATCAAGCCATTTGTAAAGCAAGGGTACACAGCATGAGACATTCTTACCCCTCCTGTTCTCGTTTTTGTAGTGAATAGAATGGTAGACATCTCCTATCAAGGTAGGGACTGGATTCCCTGAAGCAAAGATGTGAAACGCATCAAAGTCTACAAAATCGGGCATATTGGGGAACAGAATGATGCCATATATGCACAGAGCGAGGATGGCATTGAACGCAACCCAACATCCGTCTTTGGCGCACTGCTGAGCCTTTCCCACTAGAAACTGCAAGGAGAACCCGGGAACCTTGTTCCAACTAGTCAATACTAACTCGGAGGCATCCAGATGAAGCGAAAGGGCTGAACCGGCCAGATCGGGCTCAGCGTCCATGTGAACAAAAGGCATTTGCCTCTTGATAGGCACACCTAGCAAATTGGCATATTCATCCAGCGTGGGTGCGAGAACAAAATCCTGGAAAGTGAAACATCTCAACGGAGGGTCGTAGAACTGCAGCAGAGCGTGCAACCCATTCAACTCGAACACAGAAGGTTTATGAACCAAACTGAGCAACCTGCCGTAAGGTTTTCTGAACTCATCCATCACTGAATCATCTGCTAAAGCTATCAAACCAGTCAGCTTAACCACATCAGGGGCAGGGAACTTGTAAGCCACGATCTTCCTCAGAGAGCCCATAACAATACAATAGGAGGCAAGAAATCCTGGATCGGGGAAAATGGTACCTGCAACACAGACACACGTTAATGAAATGCAAATGAGTATGCGAACTAATGCAAAATGCAATCATGCAATAGGAGACCAAGGCAACTGCTGTGGAGATTCTATATCAACAAAATCATAACGCTGCTCTATCCAGAACAACCACTGATGAGAAGAAAACCCTGGTGTAGGACCACAAATCTGCTCTGTCAAGAACAACCATCTGATAGGGCCATATACACAAGATCATAATTCTGTTCTGCTGACGAGATCTTCAGACCCCAATCAAAAATATGCTCTATCAAGAACAAACATACATCTGCTGATGAGATCTTCAGACCCCAATCAAAAATCTGCTCTATCAAGAACAGACATACATCTGCTGATGAGATCTTCAGACCCCAATCAAAAATCTGCTCTATCAAGAACAAACAACTGATGACGAAAACTCTGCTCTATCAAGAACAAATACACATCTGATGATAAGATCCTCTGATCAACACCTGCTCTATCAAGAACAAATACACATCTGATGATAAGATCCTTTGATCAACACCTGCTCTAACAAGAACAAATACACATCTGATGATAAGATCCTCTGATCCAACAAAACTGACTCGCTGTCAAGAAAACCAGGTGGTCTGAAGGTCAAAGTTTCTTGCAATGAACCCAACCCTGCTCACAGGTATGGACCTAAACTGACTCAAGTTCGGCATCATATGCGTTCATCAGCGTCATAGACATTCAAGAGGGGTGATACGATACCCAGAAGGTGTGGCATCACCAGCTCATGAAGCGGCCTCACTCGGCTGAATCACAAATGATCGGTCCCCAGAGTCGACAATCCACCAAACCAGCAATCGTCTCAACCCAAAGGGTTGAAAGAGAAGCCAACCGGGAGAACCTCGTCTGAGCGTGGATTTCATGAGACACTAGTGCCTGCAAAGCAAGCACGCGCCCACTAATTTCCACAACTAATTCTATGGTGCACTCAAGCCTGGGTCTGGATTCTCACTCATCAGAATGCCCCTTCCCACAACAACACAAATGATCATATCATACTGAAAATAAAATGCGGGAAATAAAGTGCGAGAAGTAAAATGCGATAAATAAACGCAACCCAACAAGTAATCATACAAGCACTAGGATTGACTCTCGCAGGGGAACCGGAGAACCTGAAGTCCCCAGCAGAGTCGCCAGCTGTCGCTTTCGCGAAAATAAGGTGTCGGCACAACAGAAGAGTCGCCACCTTACGTTATTTATCCCTCAGAGCGGGAAAGGAAACGATGATCGGAAAAACCTGACGAAAAAAGGGTAAGACAAGGTCATCGCAACCATTGTCTGGGTTCGGGAGTCGGTTACGAAAGGGGAAGGTATTAGCACCCCTCACGTCCGCCGTACTCGACGGGATCCACGCTTGTTATGTTTACTTGGACGGGTTGTTTGTCTATCTACCTATCAAGGCTGGCTTAAAAATAAAATAAAAATGACTCGGCAAAGCGTCACACTTTATGCCTACGTATTCTCATCAGAGAACGAGAAATCAGAGTCAACGTAGTTCGACCTACGACGGGTTATGGGGAAGGTAGCTCGCCAATACATCAGTACTGTGCCTACGTACTCTCAACAGGTATGAGAGATCAGAGCTTACGTAGTTCGGGACACTACGGTTTATTTCCTGTCTTTTACGAAAGAAGTGTTTTTTATTGTGTTGGCAATTTCAATCGCACTAGAGACTATGACCTGAGAGTGAATGCGTCGCATGTCACCCAAAGGGTACCATACTAAACATCCAGACTGTGGAAAAGAAACTCTCCCACAATCCTTTCTCAGATAGCTTAAGGCTCGTAACGTACGAAAGAAATCATTCATGATTACTGTATCTTAAGCTGTTTTTGAGATGAGAAGAGAACAGGCCCAACTAGGAGGGAGACTATCAAGTCCTACTGTTGTCATGCCAAGGATTCATCCTATGGTTGAGGTTTGAACAGGGAACTCCTAGAAGTTGTCATGCATAGGTTTCAACCTAAAGTTCTATCATCAATTCCTTATCAAAGGAAATGAGAGTCCTAAGGGATCATGTCAATGATACACCGAAACAGATAAAGCATCAGCTCAAACTGTAAAATGCATGCAATGCAAGTGAGGGAGGAAATGTGTGTGGGGCTTCAGCCTCCACAAGCTCATCTCAACCTCAAGCCAGAATGGATAACAGTAATCATACTGAAATATAAAACATGCTATCAAGCGAGAACAGTAAACTGCAATCAAACAGAAGAAATGAAATATGCTATCAAGTAAAACAAACCACATGGGCAAGGGAGCAGGGCTCTACCGAATACCCGCAAGCAAAGCCACACAGTAACAATACAAGCAGAGGGAGCAACTCAACCTCTAGTGCAATCATGCTCCTAGATTCTACCTAGTCTAGATATGAACTTATTCTAATGCATCAAGCAAGTCAAACAAAACACATCAATACAGAGAAGAAAACAGAAAAGAAAGCAGACCAACTCCTCTCTCAACTTCAAGCTTCAGCTCTTCCAACAGCAACTCAGTCTTCAGACCTCTATCACTCTTGACAAATATCAATTTGCTCTCCCAGGTTTCAACCCTTTAACATAAGTTTCAACTTATCTTCTCCAAGCTTCAGCTCCTTAATCAGTTCCACCTTCAGGCTTCACTATTAACCACCAGTATCAACTGGGTTCCTTCAGGATCTCCAAGCATCAAGGTACGTATCAACTTCCTTTGTTCTTCAAGCTTCAGCTCTTCAGAATCAATCTCAATTGAATCCTCTTCCTAAGTATCAACTTAGTCTTCAAGCTCTCAACCTCTTCTTGCTTTACCAGTCTCAACTTGGTCTTCTCCTTCTGCAAGCTTCAGCTTCACAGAGTAACCTTTAATCACTTAGAAGTATCAACTTCATCCTTCAATCTTTTCTTCAAGCCTCAGCTTCTCATTCAGTCTTTACTGGGTCTTCATTGAGTCTTCAAGTATCAACTTGCTCTTATTGCTCTTCAAGCTTCAGCTGGAATGGCAATGCTCAAGGAATCATCCTCTTTCACAGTCTTCAATGAAGTCTTCATCTTCACACTCGAGCTCAACATCTCTCAAGATATTCAAACCAGAGGAAATCACTTAACTGGATAAGCTGGGGTGTTAAACTGCTTATTGACCACCAAAGGTGACCTATAAGGGTTCAACATCAAAGGAATGGTTCCCTCAAAAGTTCTACTTCCTAGGTACAGTCACTTATCCCTCCCAAGGAGAGAGGTGAATACCATGGAAGGACTTTGAATTATAGGGAGGAATGGAGGTGAAAGATACCATCCATGTTTAAGAAAGAAGTTAACTAGGTCTAAACTCTTCCTAATTCCTAGCCCTAAAACAACAACAAAACAAACAAGGTTCTCATGCTCTCAAGCTCCTCAATCAATCTTCAAGTCTTCTACTATGCTCCTCAATGCTCCTCAAAGCAAGACCAAGCTCTCCAAGCCAACAAAGCAAAGCAAACAAAAATACAAGCCCACAAGGGCAACACAAACAATCATCAACTGCAAAAATCAATCAAAAATAGTATACTATTATATTAATACCTAATATAATTTCTAGGGGATCCTATATACCTACCCTTAATACCCTATATGTCCCAAGATCTATCTTGACCTAGAAACCCAAAATTCTAAGGTTATTGTGGACCTATGTTAAGGATTACCCTAATTCTACACAACCTAAAATCATCCAAGCAAAGCTAATCAAAAATTCATCACAAAATCATGGAATAAATCCAGAGGGGATATAAAGTCCTAATCTAACTATCCTAAAAAGAATGGCCTAAAAATATGAAGGGAACTAACTAAACAAAATTCTACAAATTCATGCATCAACATAAAAGAATTAAAATGCTATTAAAAGAGAAAATACACAAAAAATATTAAAAATGCATGAAATGCAAATATTATAGTTTTATAATTTTCTAGACATTATAATGAAGTGGGAGAAAAAATCCCCATGCAAAAATCATTAAATTCCTATTTATTATGATTTTTCAAAGATGGAAAATAAAATGGAGAAAAAGAAATTAAAATGAGAAATATTTGGTGCAGATAGCAACTATGCTCAGTTCAAATCATGAATGGGCTTGAAATGGGGGTGGGGATAGTGAGGAGCACTAGGCCCAACCATTTAATCAGAAATTAAATCAGAAACCTAAAGAAAATGACAAAGCAACGGTGCAGAAAGTAAACAAAATCAGTACAAAAACCAATGGACCATGAAAGTGGGGTGTGGTTAGCAACTGAGCCCAAATCCCTTTTAATGAAACGATGTGTTTCATGTTGGCTTCAGATTCCCTCTTCAAATGAAATTGAACCTCAGCCCTTGGATCTTGGTCTTAGTCAAGGGGTCTAACATGATCTGATGGCCACTCCTTCTTCTTCTACCTCCAGCTAGGGTTCCAACTAAAACATCCATGGAAGCAGAGCTTCAAGCTCCATCTTCATCAGACTCGAACCTTATCAATTCTCCATGAAAATTTGAAATTCAAAACCCTAACCTGCCCAGAATTTCATGCTGAATCTAACCATGGCCTTGAAATCAATTGAAACATCCTAAATCTCCAAACCCAATCCAAGCTCAAAGATATGCTCAAACATCAACTCTCACAATTCTTGAAATTAAATACCTCAGATTGATCACCAACTCACACTGATTGATTCTTGATATCTAATTCATTCTATATCTCAATATAACTCGAGTTCTTGGTCCAAACAAAAATGGTGACACCAACTGAAACCTCGCCAATTGCTCTCAAACTGCTCAGAATCCATCTCCTATTGGTCTCTAACAGTTCTAAACTAACCATTCTTGCTAATCATGCCTAAATCATGGTGTAGAAGAAAAGTTACTAACCTGTTGAATCTTGATTGACAGATGGTGTAAACCTTCACTGCAAGCCTTCAAACCCTTCAGAATCACTCCCTGAATGATGATCTTGCTACTGTTTGCAAAAGATTTGATGGAGAATGCTTGAATCTCAGAATTCGATGGTGACTTGCAATCTTGAAAATCCAAATGCCAATTCTTCAAATCTCCATGGTTTTGCTCTCAAATTGATCTGCACAGCTTCACTATGATCAGAGGAATGTGTTTAGATTGAAAGAATGGATGGAATTGAATCAGAATGTGGATTTTGCTTTCAACTTGCAATGGAAGCAAGTGAAATGGCCAACTCTCTCTTCTCTCAAATCTTACACCAACCTTGCATCTGAGCAAGTTCCATACACTATATAGAGTGGTTTAGAATCATCTAGAACCATCTAGAACCATCCCATGAGAAATTGGGATTCTCATGTCATGAGTTTTTGAAATCATCCATCTCATGCCTTACCTCATGACATAGCCCTTGCAACCCTTGTAACTGACCTGAAATTCTCCTCATATGAGATATAGGATGTGTTAAAACCCTTAACTAACTTGTACATTGAGTTTCTTTGAGTTTTGCATTTGAACCTTATTATGCAAGCAACCAATTTCCAAAGCAGCCCCATGATCTAGGCCTCAATTCAAAAAAGTGGTTGAACCATTGTTTTTAGAATGTCTTTTAGAGTCAAAATGACCTATTATATGACATGGTTTGGATGTGTAACTTGGGATTTCCAATTTCCAACTTGAACTTATTTAACTTATGCCTCCATTTTAGGCCATTTTTATCACTTTTTGCTACAATCCTTTTCAACATCTCATGACCTCCTTAATAGCCTTAAAACATCATTCTAAGCAAGTTTGATGTTGAAGATTTTTCCATTTGAAGCTTGGAAATAGGAGATATGGCCTTATGCTTGAAATGACCTATAACATCCAAATGACCAAAATGCCCTTGACTTGTCAAAGCCATAAGCTGAGTTCTACAAATCCTATCAAGGACTTCTAGTACTCTCTAGAAAGCTAATAAGATGAGGAACAACATTCATGTTGACCAAGAGTTCATAGGAATCATACTTATAGGGAAAAAGTTGGATGCAAGTTGGGTGACTTTCAAGGACCCAGATTCACATACCTCAGATGACTTGTAACTTGTCAAAGTCATAACTTGAGCTCTACAAATCCTATAAAGGACTTATAGTACTCTAATTAAATCTAAGAGCAAGCTCTACAACATTCATGTTGGGGGCAAGATGAGATGACAATCACATCTTGAGCTAAACTGCCTTGAAGATAGGGATCAAACTAGGGGACTTTATACTGTCAAGCCTTAGAAACCCTAGCTTGAAACTTCTCAAACTCATCAATCATGATGAGTTGATCCAGGAATCATCCTTATAGCATCTCAATTCATCAATTCATGATCACATGGCTCTTGGATTAGGTCTCAACCCTCTCCAAATCATCAGTTGACCTAGGGTTGACCCAGTCAAACCCTAATTCCACCACTCATGGATGAGTCTTCTTATTCTTGTACAATGACCTTTCTAGGCCTCCTGAAGCAAGCCTTCTATTCATTCAAGATGAGTGAAGACAAAGTGTTGGCTGAGCAGTTGGATATGTTCAACAAGCTGATTCTTGATCTTGAAAATATTAATGTGAAGATTGATGATGAACATCAAGCACTGTTGCTGCTGTGTGCTTTGCCCATAATACATGCTCACTTCAAAGAAACTCTCTTGTATGGAGGGAGTCCCTGACCTTTGAAAAAGTTCAATCAGCCCTGTATTCTAAGGACTTGAATGAGCGAAAGGAGCATAAACCTTCGACGGTGGGCGAAGGTTTGACCGTTAAGGGAAAATTATTGCAAAAGGACGGTAAGTTTGACAAGAAGAAAGGTAAAAGTCAACAGAAGTCTTATAGTGGCAAAACATCTGGTATTCGATGTTATCACTGTAAGAAGGAGGGTCACATAAGAAAGGTGTGCCCTGAATGCCTGAAAGATCATGGAAGTAATGGCAACGCAACCATTGTTCAAGATGACTTTGACTCATCTGATGTTCTTGTGGTTTCAAGTGGCGACTCGAGAAAAGAGTGGATTATGGATTCAGGTTACACTTGGCACATGACTCTAAATAGAGAATTGTTCAAGGAGCTATGTGATCAAGATGGTGGATCTGTGCTGCTAGAAAACAACAAATCTTGCAAAATTGCAGGTATTGGATTTGTGAGATTCAAGCTCCATGATGAGTCAATAAGGTTATTGACTGAAGTCAGGTATGTACTTGACTTGAAGATAAATTTGATTTCTCTTGGTGAATTCAACAGAAAGGGATATGTTTTTCAATGAGAGAAAAGTATCCTAAGAGTCATGAAGGGGTCGAAGGAAGCCTTGAGAGGCGTGAAGAAACAAGGCTTGTATACCCTTGAGCCTGAGGTTGTAAGTGGTTCGACAAATGTTGCATTCATGAAACCTATGTCAAAGATAGAATTATGGCACATGAGATTGGGCCATGTCAGCGAAAGAGGCCTGGTCGAATTGGGGAAGCAGAACCTGCTAGGAGGTGACAAAGTCGAAAAGTTGGATTTTTGTGAATCTTGTGTATTTGGTAAATCCTATAGGGAAAAGTTTAACAAAGGAAACCAAATAACACATGGATCCTTGGATTACATTCATGCTGATCTTTAGGGGCCTGCAAGGAATCCTTTACACTCAGGTGTAAGGTATTTTCTATCCATCGTTGATGACTATTCCAGAAAGCTATGGGTATTCATTTAGAAGACGAAGGATGAAACTTTTGAAAATTTCAAAAGTTGGAAGATTCTGGTCGAAACTCAAACTAGCAAAAAGGTTAAGAGGTTCAGAACCGACAATGGTCTTGAATTCTACAACAAAGCATTCGGCAGTTCTTGTGTTGAGTCTGGGATTGCAAGGCATAAGACTGTAGCAGGTACTCCTCAACAAAATGGCTTAGCTAAAAGATTCAATCGAACAATCCTTGAAAGGGTTAGATGCATGTTGGTTAGTGTTGGATTGAAGAAGGTGTTTTGGGCGTAAGCTGTTTCAGCAGCAGCTTACCTGATAAATAGATGTCCCTCGGCTGCCTTGGGAATGAAGACACCTGAAGAAGTTTGGTCGGAACACCCACCTAGTCTCAACAGACTGAGAGTATTTGGCTGTGTGGCCTATGCTCATATTAGGCAAGACAAGGTCGAACCTAGAGCTCTAAAATGCATGTTTATGGGATACCCTGAAGGAGTCAAAGCTTATAGGATATGGTGCCTAGATCTAGGTCACAGGAGGTGTGTCACCAGTCGAGATGTAGTTTTCAATGAAGTAGAGATGGCTTTCAAGAAAACTGATGATGCTGACGAAGAGCTGGAATAGGGAGAGATTCCTGTTGAGGTGGAGCATGTTGGTTTGCGTATCCTAGATGAAGTCGAAGAAGACGTAGAAGATATTGTTGAAGATGAGGAGATTGATAATGATTACCTGCTAGCAAGAGACAGGTCGAGGAGAGTCATCAAGCCACCTTAGAGACTTGGGTATGTAGATCTTATAGCTTATGCCTTAATATCTGCAAGTGAGGTTCTAGATGAAGAACCTAGAGACTATAAGGAAGTTATGAGGAGTCGAAAGAAGACCGAATGGATGAAGGCCATGAATGATGAAATGAAATATCTTCATGATAACAATATCTGGGAAATGATCAAGAAACCTGTTGGAGCCAGGTTAGTCAGCTGTAAATGGATTTTCAAAGTTAAGGAAGGAATTGAAGGAGTGGTGTCGAAGAGATACAAGGCAAGATTGGTTGTTAGGGGGTTCACTAAGAAAGAAGGTATGAACTTCAACGATGTGTTCTCTCCTGTTGTGAAACACATATCCATTCGAATGTTGCTTGCCACAGTGGCACAATTCAATTTTGAACTTGAACAGATGGATGTGAAGACTGCGTTCTTGTACAGTGATTTAGGTGAAACAATCCTGATGAGGCAACCTGAAGAGTATGTCAAAAAAGGGAAGGAAGATTATGTGTATAAGCTGAATAGATCCTTATATGGACTGAAACAATCTCCTCGACAGTGGAATAGAAGATTCGACAAGTTCATGGCACATATAAGTTTCATCATAATTCATTTCGACCACTGTGTTTACTTCAGATTTCGACCGGGTAATTCATTTGTTATTTTGTTTCTCTATATGGATGATATTCTAATAGCAAGCAACAATGTCGAAGATGTAATAAGGGTGAAGGTTGAACTCAATAAGGAGTTAGACATGAAGGATCTGGGAGTTGCGTCCAGGATTCTTGGGATTGACATCCGAAGAGATAGAAAGTAGTCAAAATTATGCTTATCTCAAGAGGCATACCTACGGAAGGTCCTCGAAAATTTTGGTATGTCGAATTCAAAGCCTATTGTGACTCCGACAAACCCTTAATTCAAGCTGAGTATTGATCAGTGTTCCAACACTAATATTGAAAGAACTTATATGAATAGTATTCCATATGCTAATATAGTGGGTTCTTTGATGTATGATATGGTATGTACTAGACCCGACATAGCATATGCAGTAAGTCTTGTATGCAGGTACATGGCGAATCCTGGAAAGGCTCACTGGCAAGCATTAAAGTGGATTCTAAGGTACATAAACGGGTCTCTGAATAGAGTCCTAATTTATGGTGGAGCCTTGGGTGAAGATAGTAAAGCAGCAATCGAAGGATATGTCGACTCTGATTATGCAGGTTGTATGGATTCCAGAAAATTTATTTCTGGATATATGTTCACTATGTTTGGGACAACAATCAGTTGGAAAACGACACTTCAAAAGGTCGTTGCCTTATCAAACACTGAAGCGGAATATATTTCCCTAACTGAAGCTATGAAGGAAGCATTGTGTCTTAAAGGTTTTGCAAAGGAGTTAAAACTTCAAGGTCGAGTTATCACTGTTAAACGTGATAGTCAAAGTGTAATACACCTATCGAAGAATTCAGCCTATCATGAGCGAACCAAGCACATTGATGTGAGGCTGCATTTCGTCAAAGGGGTAATCGAGCATGGAGAAGTCCAAGTGCTGAAGGTTTCGACAGATCATAATACTGCTGATATGATCATCAAGACGTTGCCCAGCTGCAAGTTTTTCCACTGTATGCAGTTGATAAAGCTGCATGAAGAAAGCTAGTTCCTTAATGTTATAAAGTTAGATTCGAGGTGGAGATTTGTGAGATGTTGGATTGAACTCTAGTATGGTCGAAGGGTAGCTTCTAGTTGGACAAGAATTAAGCATAAGGGCGAAGTCTGTTCGCATGCCGTTGTCGGAGTAATGCGTGTTGTAGTCGAAGTTTATTCTAACATGCATTAGTCAATATTTCTAGGTTTGTTAGCATATTGAATTGGGCCTTACTTTTAAGCCCAATTGTTTAAGTTAGCTTGAACCCTAAGTTAGCTTGTAATGGGTAATTGTTAAAAACCTCATTAGGTTAGTGTGCTATTTTTCTTATAAATAGGATGCTAGTTTCTCGATCTTGGCATAAGGAAAAATAGGAAGATAAAATCCTAATTTCAAGTGAGAGAGGTTATTTTGTTATTCTTGTATACTTGTAATCTTGTTCTAAGAGAAAGGAAAGAATAACAGTTTATAACCAATCTTTGTTGTTCCTTGTTGTTTTACCTTGTTTTCTTTGTTAACCCTAACCCTTGTGTGTTTCTTGATAAGGAAGAAACCGTTTATACTTTGTTTCAAGGTATCCGATTCACAACAAAAACAATCTAAATTTTAGACATGTTAAAAAGAAAAAACAATCCAAACCAAAATTCAATACTAATATTTTCATCTAATTCTTCAAAACCATCTTCATTTGGGTGATCAGATTCATTATTAGTTTGGGATGGATGAGAAGAAGATGCAACAAATCCTAAATGATTCATTAATAATTAAAGTTTATTGTTTATTTCAATCATCTCTTTTTATTGTTGTTGCAATTGTTGCTTCATCTCCAACTTCTCTTGTTCTTGTCTTTGCAATGATGCATTAAGAGAATGGACTTGACTTCTCAAATTAGCAACCTCTTAAGAGTTACTCAAAAGACTTGGTTGAGTTGATAATGGAATCGAAGTCTTGGCTATGGTCCCAAGAGCAAATAACCACCATTTATTCTTTCCAAACGACTCTACCCATATATCCAAATCAAGCGGCATAATAATAGTAGGTTGACTATTAGCTTCATCCTCTCCTGAAATGGTTGAATTCTGAGAAGAAATCTCCAACTTTTTTTGTTCAAATGTATCCTAAAATAAAATTAAAAAAAAACATAACAAGTAATTAAAATTTTACAGACATAACAATAAGCTTCATCTCATATGAATCAAAAAGCAACTATAAACACACAAAAATTAGCCAAATTTCCATGCAAAAGGAAACCCGACTAATGAAATATGCCAAACATCATGAACTACCACAGGAAAAATCTTGAAAAAAAGATAGTTTTGTAATTAAAAGATGGAAACTGAAAAAATAATCATAACTAAATGATGAAATTTTTAAAAGAAGACTTAGTCATAGATTTGAACTTGTGGTCTAACTTATTGGTCTAATTTCAAAGGGAAATCCAAAAAGCTAACCTAATAGATAATTAAAAATCCATAGCTAAAGTGGATAGAGCAAAACCGGTTGTTACATTAGTATATCCCTCCCTATACTTTCAACGAACTAAATTCAAAGGGAATACACATTTTCACTATTTTCTCAATTTCAACAAGAACCAAAACCCTACAATCTTAACCATAGTCAAAAACCCCAAAAAAATTGAAATTTGCAAACAAATTCGCAAACACCACATCTAAAGGAGAAAATAAAACAATCCAAAAATAAACTACGCAGTTTGGACAATAATTGTAGAAAATTGAAAATACTAAATATGCATATTTAAAAATCAATTAAATGAACACTTTTCGTAGTACTTACATACGCAGATTTAGTGTGAACACTCACCCAACTTTAATCCTTTTTTCGATGGGTACGAAAATAAAACTCAGATAATGATGAATCGACACCCTTTTCCTTTTTCTATAAATTACAAAAGAATAGTGTTATTTATTATAAATACTAATTTATGAAATATAAAGAAAAACTTATAATACCATTCTTTTCCAATGCAACAATGAGAAATAAATCCTCCAATGTGAATAGATGCGCTGTAGTGAGAAAATTTGAGAATAAACTATCGATTAACTTAACTCATAATTCAAGAGTCGCCACCATACTTTTATTTTTCCAAAGAAATAGGGAAAAGAAACAAAACCCAAAGAAGTTTTAAAACAAACTAATAAAACAGAGACAAGGGTCATGGGGTTGGTTATGAAATGGGAAGGTGTTAACATCCAAAACATATATTGTACTCTATAGGAACCTCTTGAAAATCTATGTTTGACTTAAAAGGGTTGTTTGCAAAAGATTGGAGGGATGAGAAGAGAAATATTTTTTAAAGTATTTTTGTGTTTGACAAGACTTCCTGAGTTTCGTGCCTACATACCCACAAAGTGCAATGGAGGATAAAAACCTCGTAATTTGTGGTAAAAATAAAAAAATATATTTGGTTTTATTGATTTCAAAATGGACAAGACAAGTTGTCATTTTAAGGAGAAAACTAAACTAGTCATCCACAAGTGTATGAAAATGGACCTTTGCATCACTATTGAAAAGGGCTCCAACTTGGATTGAAATCAACAAGTATGTCACTAACTCTCTCAAGTGGAAAAGAATCAACATTAAATATAATGGTGGAGATAGGAGAATTACATATCAACTATGAAAGTGACTCATGTCTAAACCTTAAGAAAAAGTTTAAAAGAAAAAGTGCACAAAGGGTACAAAATGGCTTGAATGAGTTGAGTATTTTTTTTGTCTTATGAAAATGGTCTTAATATGCTTAATCTAATTTATTTAAGAAAAAGAGTTTGAAAATAACATGACAAAGTCAAGGTTTATTAAGAAAGTGGTTCAAGTTTGAAAACAAGAATGTTTTGAAAAAGGGAGAAGATTTTGAAATTTAAGAAGGGGGAAGATGAAGAGACTATCCTAAAGCACAAAGTAAAAGCTAAGGAAGGAAAGGTCTAACCAAGATACCAAGCTATCCCATCCTTTGGATTCAAGCATTAAGCAACCAAATTAGCAGAGAAATAACCAAGCATCAGATAAAGGAGAACTTAAACCAAGGCCAAAGATGAGGTAATAAAGCCAAGTCTTCCACAAGTCAACTCAAGGTCAAGGTACCAGATGAATTCAAAGGTCTCAAGGTACAACTCCAAAGTAAATGATCAAGAACAACTTCAAAGGTTATAATTCCAACATCCAAGCAAGGGATAGTAACTAATAGTCCAATGGAAACATTAAGCCTTTTAGTGTTTTAGCCTTTATTAATGTCTTAAAAGAGAAAAAGAAAGTCCAAATGGACAAAAAAAAAGGCATAAACATAAACAATAGCTATGATATGTAAATGACAATAATAAATAAATATATATAAGGAGAAAGAAAGTAAATGACATAAAAATAAATGTGCATAAAAATAAATGACATAAAAATAAATGTTAGCACAACTATATGGTTAACATTAGTGTTAGAGTTAATAATCTGATTTGGGACAAATTTAGCGTTATGTTAAGCAATCGTAGCACAACCTATAAGGAATATTATACTATGGAAGGCCGGTCAGTAAAAATTTATATACCATACATGTTAGAGATATGATAAAGATCATACTCCTAAAACAGTAGCACAAGTCAAAACCAATGAGGGATCAAGCATTAAGGCAAGGAGATTGGTCTGTTACATCAATCAATCCTTCATGACACTTAGGACAAACTTATTCATCAATCCAAAGTACCTCCAATAATTAATGATCAATCAAATGGTAGATTTGAAATGATGAAAGTTCATCAAGCACTAATCCAAATCTCATGAACAAGATGGACCACACATCATCCAATTGATAAAGAGGAAAGGAGAAAGAAGAGATGAAGAGAGAGGAGAGAAAGATGGAAAGAAAACCAAATTGGATCAAGGGATTAATCAATTTATCATCAAAACCAATCATATATTTTGGTGGATTAGGGGTTTCACCCCATCAACACCCAAGATCCATTGAGTTTGATGAAACTTATGATCAAGTCAACTAAGATCCAAGGCCAAAAGAAGTCAACATAGGTCAAACAAATACAAGTGCAATAAAATAAAATGAAATCCATCAAAAAAAATTTAAAATGATTTTTAAAAGGTAAATAAAAGAGAAAATCCATAAAGCCCTTAAAATCACCAAATAAATAGCCAAGAAAATTATTGAAGGTCAGAAATGAAATAAGAAGCATATGAAAAAATTTCAGAATTTTTTAAAGGCAGAAAACCATTTTTTAACCAATTAAAACAAAGCAAAAAAGGAGAAAATCAAAGAAAATTAGAAAATAATAAAAATCAAAGCTCAAAAAATCAAATCAGATGAAGAAAAATAAAAGAGAAATTTAGAAATTTTTTTGGGGTTTTTGGACTAAAAATGAAACTATTATGAATTTTAAAAGCTAAAAACAATTAAAAATGAAGAAAATAAAAGAAAAAGAAACAAAATCAGAAGAGAAAAAACACGGAGCATTGGATCCACTTCATTAATCTGACCTGGCAGATCTACTGGTCTAAAGGCGCGTGCTCATGGTGGAACTTAACTAAGTAAATACACCAGATCTGTTTTAAAACCAGCCAATTAAAACATTTCACGTGGCATAAAAAGATTTGAAAACCTCCGGAGTTGCTCCTGTCATCTTCTCCGACGAGCTCTATGTTTAGATTTCTCAAACTTTAAAATCAAGCCATGAGACTTATGGCATTTGATGCGTCTTCTGGTTATGAGCACAACCATGTGCTCATCATTCATTTATTTGAAGGGAGAAAGGTGAATTTCACGGAAAACTAAATGAAAAGCAAAACAGAAAAGCCAAAATACAAAGGGAAAAAGCATTAGTTTAGCAAAGTTGAATGTCCAGAAAGCAACAACAGGTCACAGGCTACATTGCAGTATCAAATTTGAAGCAAATGGATGCTTTTAACTACCTGAACGAAAAGGTGTGAAATGAGCAAATCGAAGCAATTCGTGTGAGAAATTCAGAGTGCCTCAGGCCTTGGTTGTTGATCCTTTAGCTCTAGAGAAGAACGATGAAGCGAATGGAAGATATAAATGGATTGGAAAGGCTTGGAAAGGTGAAAACAAAACTCTCAAATTGGAAGTTCAAGTGTGATCTGGGCAGTGTTTTTGGTTCTCAAAAGCTTGGGAAATGAATGGAATATGTTGCTTTATTTATAGGGAAGTGATTCATTATCTCATATGTGTGAAATTGATCCAAATTCGTGTGATTCCATGTGCAACAGGAAATGAAAAAGTGTGATCTCATGTGCATCAAAATTCCACTTAAACTTGTGTTTTATGAGTTAATTAACTTCTGGGAACTTGGTAAGCATAATTAGAGTAAAAAGAACATGGTAATTTGGCATGTAATTAAGTTTAAATTGAGATGAAAATCTGATCACAATGTAAAGAAGCAATTTCAGGCACCCAAGTTCTAACCACCATGAAATCTTGTATAAACCACCTTTATGGCTCATTCTTTTTGAAATTAGATCACATCGTAACAAAGATCACAATGTGCCAAGAAAAGTTACATTTGGACGCTTGTGGAAAATGTTATGGCTTGTTGAAGTTGACACAAAATACTGATGGCGAGGGCACGGAAATTCTAAGTCCAAAATGACTGAAAATGACTTGTAATGTACCAATGAATTCCATGGCCTTCCAAGAACAATTAGCTTTTGACCCTTGAAGCAAACTTGTAGAGAGCATCTCAAATGACATTGTGCAAAAATAATAAGCCTCAAATGTTGAAATTTGAAGAAGTTATGATTCTTGAAATTTGAGGAAAAGTCACTTGAAAACATGCAAAATTTCACTAAGTCTACAAATGACTTATAATGTCTACAAGCTTTTGATGATCCTCCAAGCATAATTGTCTCTTGTCATGTAAAGAGAAGCTTTAGAGTATGTTGGTAAGAGTCAAATTCAAAAATAATCATTCAAAAACATTGAAAATTGAAAGAGTTGTGATCTTTTGAACTTTGACTTTCAATGTTGACTTTTTAGGTCAAACCTCCTGGAATCAACTTATGTTCTTGGACTTTTCTTGCATTTTAAGGTACGTGGATGATCATATGAACTCAAAATAATATTCCTTTGAATGTCATTTGAACAAACTGACTAAAGCTTGAGGTAACTTATGGATGCAGGTATGGAAACAAACACATGAACCATTGACTTTTCTTAAGGAACAAGCTACTAAAACTTGAGATATCCTTAATAAAAAATGAAGTGGAATGATGCTTGAGATCAATCACTTTGAGATTAGGGGACATGCCTTGATGAATAGGCCCTTGAGAATCAATGGTTAACCATACTTCAACTTGAAAAACTCAAACCCTAACTGAGGATGCATTGACATGATACTCTTGATTGTAAACCCTATCATGCAAATGACACAAAAAGACAAGGCACATGATTAGAGGTTAGTAACATATAAGTATAAGAAAGATAAATAAGACACACAAGAGGTGTTTGGTGATCTCTGCAGTGGCAATCCCAAGGACGAGAGGGCTAGAGGACAACCAAGTTTGTGATCTTATGCATTGTGAAAATGCAAATGAAGTGGGATCTTAGGGGTAAATGAAGTTGCATCTCTATACATCACACCAATGTGTAGCAAGTTGTAATTTACGCTCATAATTACTGCCAATCACGCTATCATGAAGTTTCAATATGCTTCTAACATGAATCAGTTACTTGCTTATTTTAATATGCTTCTAACATGAATCAATTACTTACTTATTTCAATATGCTTCTAACATGAATCAAGTACTTACTTATTTCAATATTCTTCTAACATGAATAAATTACTTACTTATTTGAATATGCTTCTAACATGAATCAATTACTTACTTTTACCTAATATATTACAGTCAAAATGAGGACACAGACATAGTCCCAATTTGTTTCCATGTATTAGCCATATTTATATTTAATTACCTTAAACAGATCAAAGAAATAATCTCGTTACTTTGTTGATAATTTCTTCCATGACGGTTTTCCCGTCATTCAAATGAGTACGTATGATGTGAGCAATTTCTGCAACTAACAGTTTGTGATGATTAAAACTGAAAAAGAGACATTTTAAACAAATAAATTGGTTGGGAAATAGTAAGGGGAATTTGTGTAGAGAATGGGACTTCGTGAACCACATGATTCAAAACCGGCATAATAAGATACAAACATCCTTTGGTCGGAGCATCACCATTTTAGAACATAGACTTAAAGACAACACTCTATATTCTTAGTTGGTTGGTAACATTTCTCAGGAGGGCTTGAACTATATTTTTCATGAGGCTAAACGAGCTGGTAATATAGGCTCTGATAGTGAAAAGTGTGGATGCACAATTCTGAAAACATATGGTCTTCCATGTACTTGTGTTATTGCTAAAAAGGTGAAACTTGGGGACCTAATAAGAATGGAAGAGGTTTGCACTCATTGGAAGAGACTTAGGTTTGATGATGATGGATGCATGGATGACGGTAAATCGAATATTTCTATATTACCTGAATAGAAAGTGATAAGAGAGAGATTTTTGAAAGTCGATGACAACATGAAACTCTACACCAAAGAACAATTGAGGAAGATAAAAGAAAATTGAAAGATACATTTCATTTATCTTCATCTTCACTCTCAAAATTACATTAGTCAATAATCACACATACTCATCTTTATTGATTGTGCTTTGTCAAGAGTGATAACGTCCAAACGTAGGATTTGTAAATCAAGTTTGGGTAGAGATTCAGTGGGATTTTCTTCAATAAAACCATTGGGGTTTGTCCTCTAAGATCTTGGTATATTTGGGGGTTTTTGCACAAATCTTTGTATTACAGATTCAGCCGAGTGAAAGCCTTGAAGAATGGTGGGTTCTGTCAAGGGAGTAATGGTAACCGAAGGATTGTTTTGAAAGATTTAGGGTCAAACATCTTGCGATCGAAATCAGCCGAGTGAAAGACTTGAAGAATGGAAGGTTCAGTCAAGTGAGTAGCGGTAATTGGAGGTTTGTTCAGAGTGTTTCATGTTCTTGATTTGGCTGGAATCAAGGGGAGATAAGTGGTTAGATTCAACTTCGACAATTGGGTTAGATTGTTGGTTAGTTAGGACTTCTCTTGTACAAAATTTTGCAAATAAATATTATACATATCTCAATTCAATTTTTAGAATTGGGGACAGACGTACCCAAAGCGAGGACAAAAGGGAAACTGCCTAAACAACTTGGGTGTCGTTCTCTCTCTCTCTCTCTCTCTCTCTCTCTCTCTCTCTCTCTCTCTCTCTCTCTCTCTTTCTCTCTCTCTTTCTCTATCTTTTTACTTTACGTTGTTGAAGTTTGTCTGTAATCAACTGTTAGAAATATTTCGATTGATTTGCAGTGCTTTAAAAATGTTGTGAAAAACCATTGCAATCACTTTGATTGCAAGTGTGAAAAATTATGCACTACAAATTCAAAGGAAATTTGACTTGGTGTGTTTGGCATGCCAAATGTTTCACATATTGAGTACACAAACTGTTCGTTAAATTGTCAATTCAATTTTACCGTCTATTAAGCATTGGAAATTGGTTCACCTTAACTAGTCTTTATTTGAATTGTTTGATTGGGAACCTTATTGATTCTAATATCTCATCAATATTATTCCATTTGGTTTCGCATATCTGATATTACCGATAACTGTTCGTTTAGACGAGTTTTGAGCTAAGGCTGCTTTCGCATAATTTTAAAATAATTTTTTAAAGTGCAAATTATTATTAAAAATTAGTGATCTATTCAACTCCCCCTTCTAGATCAGTGTCATCATCTAACAAGTGGTATCACGAGCACCAGTTCATCTAGTGCTTTGCATATAGCTTATTATAAAATGGCTAACGAACCTAAATGGGGCGTATAATAGAGCGCCAGTTTTTAATGGTGAAAACTATGGTTATTAGAAAGATTGTATGCGGGTGTATATCAATTCTATTGATAGAAAGGTATGGAAATTTATTCAAAGTGGTCCTATTAAAATAACTATGACCAATGCGGATAATATTTTTGTACCTAAACCAGAAGCATAATGGAACAATGATGATGAGAAAAAGTACAATTATGATTGGAAAGCTAGAAATATTCTCATATCCTCTTTGGGAGTTGATGAATATTATAGGGTTTCTCGTTGTACTACCGCTAAGGCTATGTGGAACGCATTACAAGTTGCTCATGAGGGAACTAATGATGTCAAACTAGCTAGAATCAATACTTTGACACAATAGTTTAATATCTTTCACATGAAGCATGGTGAAACCATTGCAGAAATAAAAAAGAGATTCACTCACCTAATCAATCGTTTAAATTCACTTGGTAGACCCGTTTCCAATGATTTTGCTACTAACAAAATTTTGAGATGTCTTAATGGGGAATGGCAACCTAAGGTCACAACGATCAAGAAAGCTAATGATCTCATGACATTAAACATCACAACATTGTTTGGTAAACTTGAATAACATGAGCAATAGCTCATAAGTCTTAATCAACATGAAAAAAAGAAAAGAAAGAGAAATCGAAAGACACGGACAAGAACCATATTGCTCTAAAGGCTTCAAGCTTAAAGTCCTCCACCAAAGAGCTTAGTGAAAGTGAGTCAAGTGATGATAATGAAGATTCTAATGAAGATATGGGGCTATTCATGAGAAGGTATAATAGTTATATCAGGAAAAATGGAATACAAAATTCGAACAAAAATCTCATCAACTTTAGACGTCAATCAAAATCCTTAAAGCATGAAGGAAATAAGAATAAAAAGTCAAAAGGTTCATGCTATAATTGTGGAAAGGTCGGTCACTAATAATCGGATTGTCCCTTGATGAAGAAAGACAAAGAAAAAGACAAACATCATCAACAAAAGAAATAGAGCAAGCCTAGAGTGATAGTGAGTCCTTAAGCAAAAATAGCTCGAGTGATGAAGATGAATCGGTCAATCTTTGTCTCACGGCTCATCAAAAGAAGAAAAAGAATGCAAGTCATTCTAAATATGAACATGTTGATAAAATATCTCATTCCGATTTGCAAAATGCTTTTGAAGCTCTACACCATGAGGCTAAAGAAGCTTTCAAACGCTTAGCTCAAATAAGCAAATTTTTTCACATTTAGGGAAAAAGATTTCTGATTCTGAAAAGGAATTAGAAGCTCTTAAGAAATCAATCGTAGAGGCTACAAAAGATAAAAATGAGGAAGACAAGTCCTCTTGGTTAAATTGGGGTTGTGAAACTTGTCACATTTGGAAAAAGGAGGTTAGAACTCTTAAAGCCAAATTAGACAAGGCTTTAGAACCTAAATTTACATTTGTTGTTGATCGCTCACACCTTAGAAGTAGTATGAATAATCCTTATTAGAAATATACATATGTCATAAGAGATCAAAGTAGCAAAAGTAACTCCAATGTTAACCTAACTTGTCTATATTATTGCAAGAAGGGACACACCATTGCTAAATGTCGATTTAGGAGGTTCTTGGTTCCTAAAGGTATTTTGCAATGGTTGCCCAAATGCAACCAAATATTCACTCACACCACAAGGCCCCAATAAAAATTGGGTACCTATTTCCCTTGTTTAATTTTGTAGGTAAAATGTCTTGAATCTACAAAGAGAAGATGGGTTCTCAATAATGGATGTTCAAGGCATATGACGGGAGACATTTCCTTATTCATTGAATTTGTGGCAAAGAAGAAAGCATTTGTAACCTAAAGTGATAACAACAAGGGAGTTATACTCGGAAAAGATAATGTAGGTAATCCCTCTTTTACTACTATCTCAGACATCCTTTTAGTTGAAGGTCTTAAGCACAACCTTAATAGCATTAGTCAATGGTGCGACATAGGATATAAAGTTTCTTTTTCAATAGATTTCTGCATGATTTTACACAATCATAAGAAAGATGATGTGTTTAAGGGCTTGAGGGTAAAAATGTCTATATGCTTGACTTGAATGAAGTATCTTTGACTAGCACTAAATATCTTGTCACCATGAGTGAAGACTCGTGGCTATGGCATAAGCGCTTAGCGCATGTCAACTTTGACATGTGATCGGTTAATTAGCAAGTGTACTCATTTTTACCGATGCAGTAATAAGTGGGGTTATCCCCAGAATCGATCTCTCGAGGACTGCGTGCAATTGTATGTACAAGTGTTGTTTCAATTAAACAAAATATCCTTGGCATTTGGTTTGGTGATTTTTTAAATAATATAGTGACATAATGAAATAAGCAGACAAATAAGCTTTTTTAACAATTATCATAAAATATGCTAGGAGAGATGTATGAATTGCTTAGTAAGAACCCTGTATCACTATCAACGAGACATGCCTCAAAACCTTAATTTATATTGAACCTACGTAGTATTTTCTTAAATTCCTTAACCGAAAAACCTTTGAGATTCTTCCTTGACCCTAATTTCTTAGCAGTCAAGGAAGGACATCAAGCAATAGTTCTGACAAGGTTTTTCTCATTCATTACTGGATATCCCTATTCCTAGGAAATATCTACCGTAATGCATTATGCAAAATAATAGATTGGTTTTTTAGGCTAAATCCCTAATCATAAATCGTTCCCAATTTGCACGATTGAAAAATATTAAATAATTTGCATAACAAAAGATTAATGTAAGAAAGCAAGGTCTTATTGAATCATTCAAAAGATGTTCATTACATAACAATTCAGGGACACCCCCTAGTAATGAGGGGTTTAGCTATTCATCATATTAAAAGAATGCAAAATACAAAATAAAGACATTGCAAGAATTGGGGATAAACGTTGATCTTCAATGTCTTCCAATCATGAAAATCTCCTTTTTCCTAATTCTCCAGAGCTCTCCTATTTCTTCTGTAATTTCTCCTGCGATCCAAAAGTCCTCGTTCTCTTCCAAAAATCAGGTCTTAATTGAAGGAAGGAAAACACTGAGAAAGGGGGAGGGGGGGGGGGGGGGTTAAATAACGGTTTTCAAAAACAAATAAGGCAATAAAAATAACAGGTATTTTTATACTGGTTCGTTTGAACTCGAACTACTCCAGTCCACCCGGCCAAGGTGATTTTGCCTCTTTCAAAAGAGGACTTAATCCAATAATCAAAAACTGATTACAATCTTTTCACTAAGACAAACTTGTCTTAGTCTTCTTGAGAATACTGACCATAACTTGGTCACTCAAGGATCTTTTACAAAGTAATACAATAAAGTGTGTTTAAGTGCTTCTTAGAAAAGCTTTTTCACAATAGTGATTTAACACAAATGAAGATCAATGAAACTTTCTATTTGCTGATATGAAGTTGACTTGGAAGTGATAGCAAAGTAGAATTTTCTTTTTAGCAAAGTAGTATGTTCGTTGTAGAATAATGTTGTATCTATATTTGAATTGCTGGTGAAGACTTGTTTAAATACTTCACACCCATTTCTCAAATAGCGTTCATATGCTTTTTTTTGTCTTCTTTGACTATTTCTTTCCAGGAGATGAATGTTCAGAGATATCCTTTTTGTTTTGAAATCCTGTCCCATACACAAAAGAGGAATAATGCCGTTGGATGTAGACAATGAATTTGGCAACAAATCTTTCTTGATCAACATCTTTTTAAATGAATGAATATGGAAATATTTCCTGCATCAGATCCTCTGATGATGTTTCATTTTCTTCTTATCAGAGTAATTCTCTTCCAGAGTTTTGCAGCTTAGTGCTAGCGTGATTGTTTTAACAAATTGTTCATCCAGAGGAGCGATTTAGATTAGAGCAGATTTTCGCTCTTACGTGTTATCCGTGTTATCCAAATGTATCACTTTGTTACTAACGTTTCAGAGCCTTACGTGTTTTGATTCTCAGAGCCTCTACAGTTGCAGCGTTGAGTTTAGTACACTTAGAGTTTTCTGAATCTTCGCTTTATAATCTACGCCTAGAGCCTTCTGTAGCTTCGCTTTTTACCAAACGCTCAGAGTCTTCTGCGTGTTGTAGCTTAACGTTCAGAGGAATATTCCGTTCAGAGGAATATTTATTATGTTATCTGAAATAAAAACACTTGAACAAAATTAGAGTATATATTTTCTCCATACAAAATTTCATTATTGTTATCATCAAAATATTGAGATATATTAAGAACCAATATGTGTTCTAACAATCTCCCCTTTTTTGATGATGACAAAAACTATATGAAATTTTATTCAAAATTAAAATATATATCCCCCCCTGAAATGAATACTGCTAGAAAATTTAAAACTTCCCTTTCAGCACTTGTATTCTTTCCAGAGTCAGAGCAAGCTTGTGGACTATCTCAGACCTTGTTCAGAGTAACTTCCCTTTCAGCAATTGTATTCTTTCCAGAGTCAGAGCAAGCTTGTGGACTATCTCAGACCATGTTCAGAGTTAATTCTATAAATATTGTCAGATGAGTAACTTTAACTCTGAAACACTGAATTCATGATTAGTTAGTTTTTAACATGTGTGAGTTTCCATTTAGTATCTGTTTATGTGAACGATTCAAAATTTCCATTTTCTCCCCCTTTTTGTCATATCAAAAAGTGATTTTAGAAAATCATTTAAGACAAAAAAAATTCAGAGCAAGAAAAATAGAAAAATATACGATAGAATCAGATGTAAAAAAATAGTCACATATGTATTTAGAGACTCAGAAAAGAAATAAAACAAGCAAATTCACAGATAGGCACAATTAAGATAAACGAGAAGTTAAAAGCTTAAGAAGCTCCGTCATTCTAGAAGTTGAAGCTTCTTGTTTGGCCACCAATGTCTTGATTTCAGTAGTGGATTCTTCATGTTTGACCATCCACTCCTGAATCTCTGCCGTAGTTTTCTCTTGCTTGATCATCCCAGATTTTATCTCGCTGTTAGTAGACTCTTGCTGAGAAATTTTTTTTTCACATCGTCATTTTCTTTCCTCAAATCTGTTGAATTCTGAACAACCAATGAAGAAGATGCATTCCCTAATTCTATAGCAGAGGGCTGACCAGATTCAGGAATCTCTACATCAATAGGAGCCTTTGAGGTGCCTTTTTCAGCATGAGGACCTTCACCAATCTGAAGTGCAGCAGATTTCTCAGATGAGGAACACACAACCTCTGTAGGTGTGTTTTCCAGAAAAAGAATAGGAGTTCTGCTGGCACTGAGTTGAGCAAGTCTCATAGCTTCAGAAACTCTCTCTTGCGCATCTACAGAGCAAGCATCCTGAAGATTCATAGTCACAAAAGTGAATCTCTTTCTGAAGGCAGTCCAGATCTCTTCAGAGTCATGATGATTTATGCTAGTGAGGCACTTCTCCCTTACAGTAGAAAACGATATCTACATCTCTGTTTCAAAACTAGATAACAGATTACCAACATTGGCTCTGGATTTGGGCTTAAGGTAGGCCTCGAAGAAGGATGTCCTAAGGGCATCAAAGAGTGAAGGTTTAAAAGAGGATGAAGGTTTATCTGGAGAATGAGAGGGAATGGGAGTGGGAGAAGAAAAATCAAGAGGGTGGTTTGGGGAGTTATGTGGAGGGGATGTAGCATCTGATTGGTCAAAGAAGGAGTCAGATGTGATAATAGGTTCAGAAGAGAGAGGGGGTTGAGATGTTGGTTCTTCTGTTACAGTTTCCAAAACAGGAGATAAAACAGTAGAGGGATTACCTGATTGCTTGGAACGCTTTGAGGACTTCTTGGAAAAGCCTTCTTCAGAAGCCTTCCTCTTAGAGCACTTAGAATGTTTCTCTGAGGGACCTTCTTCAGAGACCTTGCTCTTCTTGTGTTTCTTCCTCATAATTAGCTCTGGAGCAGGTTGAGAAGCACGTAGCAGCAGATCAGCTGGCATAGGAGTGCCATCTGCCATACAGGAAGCAATATAAGCGAGGAGAGCTTCCTTTGGCTCCTCTGCAGTGAAGAATGGAAAATCTTCCACTGGTACCCTCCTTTTGCGCACAACATCAGAATTAATCTGAACTGGATCAGATTGAAGTTTTTCTACCAACTTCATTCTCTGAAGACTCTTGTCATCCAGAGGCTTCCCAAGAATAGGAACTAATTCATCTGTCTGACCCGCATCTTTTAGATAAGATACCAAACCATTTTCAGTGAGGATATCAGAAATTAACCTTCCCATGGGAATCCAATCTCTGATTTTTTGGTGTTTGGTGCGAATGCTTTCTCTGGACATCTTGACATGACTCCAAAGATGAACAAATAATAGGTGTGGAAGATCCACCTTGATATTATTCCCTAGACAATACAAAATATACAGTTGATCTGTATTAATGTAATCTGGAGAATTTGAAGCCTTGTGATGATGGATACAACCCAAAAATATCTTGGCCCAAATCTTGTAATGGGTCTTCAGATCCTTTATTTTGTTGGATGGAAGCCCATAGATAAACATCTCATTGTACACTTCATTCATATTCATGCATCCCACTGAGGTATTCACAATACCCTCTTCTTCATAGCCAATAAGTTTGTGAATCATTTCCTTAGTGATGACGATAGTTTTACCCAAAACGGATGAAGAAATAAATTTAGGGTAAACTTGGGCATGAATCTAGAATTCCTTTACCAGTCGGGGAAAAACTGGACCAAACAACCGATCAAAGTATTTTACCCATTCTTGAAAGTTAACCGTTGAACGAAGATCAAACCCATTTTTCTCCATACAGTCAAAATCAACCATAAACTCACAGAGTACCTCTAGTTTGTTCACTGGTGTGAGAAGTGTGCGTTCTGGTTCTTTGTACGCTTCATTACTCATTTGCGATGAAGACGACCCAACCATTATAGAAACCAAGTGTTGATGTGATGAAGATGAGGTAGCCATTGAAGAAGAACTTTTGAGATGACTGGAGATTCTTTTAAATTTTGATTTGAAAAGAAAGCAATGAAGAAGAGCAAAATGCATAAGGTGTGTGAGATAATGAAAGTGTGAAATGTGTTACGGCGTGGAATATGTGTTAGGGCACAAAGAGAAACATAAATCAAATCAAAAAAGGAATAATAATTTAACGCATTAAATGTGATTTGACAAAGTGAGGGGAAAAAGAGAATTTCAATGATTCAAACAGTACCTGAAACGGCGCCTCAGCTTTGTGTACACTCAATCTTTTCAAAATTCTGATTAGAAGTGACACGTGTTTGATGTGGTGTGCCTCTGAAGCTCTTTTAGGAAATGAATCGTTAACTAACGCTCAAATCCTCTGAAGCTTGTTAACTCAGATTTTTAAAAAAATAAAGTAACTAAAAAAATTTCAGATGCAATACTTCAGAGTATAGACTTTAAACACTTTTCATCTGAATAAATTTAATTATGAATAAAGATTTTATTCTGGACAAAAGTCCATACTAATATTTTTCAGAATAAATTTAAATCTTTCGTCAGAGATGGGTTTTGTAAAAATATCAGCCCATTGATGGTCTGTATCAACAAAATTTAAACTTAATATCCCTTTTTGAATATAGTCTCTGATGAAGTGGTGTTTAATCTCTATATGTTTTGCCTTTGAATGTAAAATTGGATTTTTAGAAAGACAAATTGCAGAAGTATTGTCACAGAAGATAGGAATATTACTATCATGTATTTGGTAGTCCTCCAGCTGACTCTTCATCCAAAGCATCTGGGTACTGCAACCAGCAACAACAATATATTCTGCCTCTGCAGTTGAGAGTGATATAGTGGATTGCTTCTTGCTGTACCACGAGATCATATTGCCTCCCAGAAACTGACATCTTCCAGAGGTGCTTATGCGTTCAACTCTATCTCCAGCAAAATCAGCGCCACAGAAGCCTACTAATTTATATTCATCAGATCTTCTATAACACAGACCCATGTTAGTTGTACCTTTCGGATACCTCAGAATTATCTTAACATCAGTTAAGTGAGACTCTCTAGGATCTGTTTGGAACCTAGCACATAAACATACACTGAAGAGAATGTCAGGCCTAGAGGCAGTCAAATACAGAAGAGAGTCAATCATACCTCTATACAGCTTCTGATCTACCTTTTTACTTACCTCTTCTTTTCCCAGAGTGCAAGTTGGATGCATGGGAGTCTTAGCTGGCTTACTCTCTGTTAGATTAAACTTCCTCAGAAGCTCTTTCACATACTTCGTCTGATGTATGTAGGTGCCTTCTGGAGTCTGATTAACTTGAATGCCCAGAAAGAATCTTAGTTCTCCCATCATGCTCATTTCAAACTCTGCATGCATAGACTTAGCAAACTCCTTTCCAAGTGAAATACTTGTGGTTCCAAAAATAATATCATCAACATAAATCTGATAGATTAAGATATCTTTATTAATTGATTTATGAAAAAGAGTGGTATCAACCTTTCCTCTGATAAAATTAGTTTCCAGAAGAAAATTACTCAGCCTTTCATACCAAGCTCTAGGAGCTTGTTTTAGGCCATATACTGATTTCTTTAATTTAAAAACGTGCTCTGGAAATATTTCATTTTCAAATCCAGGAGGTTAATGAACATATACTTCTTCTTCTATTAAACCATTTAAGAAAGCACTTTTAACATCCATCTGATACAGAGTGATGTTATTCTGTGCAGCAAAAGAAATTAGCAAGCGTATGGATTCTAACCTTGCCACAGGAGCATATGTCTCTGTGTAGTCAATACCTTCTTCCTAACTGTAGCCTTGAGCAACAAGTCTAGCTTTATTTCTGATGACTTCTCCTTGCTCATTTAACTTATTTTTGTAGACCCATTTTATTCTAATAATGTTGAATCCTCTTGGTCTTGGAACCAGATCCCAGACATCATTTCTTGTGAATTGATTCAGCTCCTCTTGCATAGCAAGTATCCAATCATTGTCTTGCAGAGCTTCATCCATAGAGGCAGGTTCAATAATTGACACCAGACTAAACAATGATGTCCCAGAGGATTTGAGGAAGGATCTTGTTCTTATGGGATCATCCTTCTTTCCAATAATCATCTCCTCTAGATGAGAAGATTTGATTCTGAAGGATCCTTTCAGAGTTGGTTCTTCAGAAATAATTGAGTTATCCAGATGAGCAGCTAATGGAGTGGCATCTGGAGTTGCTTCTGGTTCTTTAGCTGGAACATTGTTTGCCTCTGATTCTTTAGAGTCTGTGAGAAGAACTTCTCGATCTGCAGAAATTTCAGACTGCTTTGGCTTTTGATTGCCAAGCTTATCATCAAATCTGACATGAATTGATTCTTCCACCATCTGTGTTTCAGTATTGTATACTCTGTAGCCTTTTGAGCGTTAAGAATATCCAAGCATAAAACACTTTTGTGCTTTAGAGTCAGATTTGTTCAGATTATCTTTAGTGTTCAGAATAAAACAAATACATCCAAAAGGATGGAAATATGAAATGTTGGGCTTTCTATTCCTCCACAATTCATAAGGAGTCTTCTCCAGAAGAGGTCTTACAGAAACTCTGTTCTGAATATAGCACGCTGTATTTATTGCTTCTGCCCAAAAATGTTTAGCCATATTTGTCTCATTAACCATGGTTCTGGACATTTCTTGCAATGTTCTATTCTTTCGTTCTACAACTCCATTCTGTTGAGGAGTTCTAGGACAAGAGAAATCATGCGCAATGCCATTTTCTTTAAAATATTTTTCAAAAGATTTATTTTCAAATTCACCACCATGATCACTTCTGACTTTGACAATATTAAATTTCTTTTCATTTTGGACTTGATTGCAGAAATCAAAAAATACAGAGTGAGACTCATCCTTGTGCTTTAGGAATTTTACCCATGTTCATCTGTTGTAGTCATCAACGATAATAAGCCCATACTTCTTGCCTCTGATGGATGCAGTTTTCACTGGTCCAAACAGATCAATGTGCAGAAGCGCTAATGGTTTAGAAGTAGAAACGACATTCTTTGGTTTGAAAGTGGATTTTGAAAATTTTTCTTTCTGACATGCTTCACAAAGAGCATCTGAGTTGAACTTCAACTTAGGAAGTCCTCTGACTAGATTGAGCTTGTTAATATGAGATATACGTCTCATGCTAACATGTCGCAGTCTTTTATGCCAGACCCATTGCTCATCATTAATAGACATAAGACATTTAACATTTTGACTTTTCAATTCTGAAAGTTTTATTTTATAAATGTTGTTCTTTCTTTTACCATTAAAGAGGATTGATCCATCTTTCTGACTAACAACTTTGCAACATTTTTTATTAAAGCTAATATCATAACCATTGTCACTTAATTGACTTATGGACAACAAGTTATGAGTTAATCCTTCTACAAGCAGAACATTTGAGATAGAAGGGAGGTTACCATTACCAACTGTTCCAGAACCAATGATTTTGCCCTTTTCGTTTCCTTCAAACTTCACATCTCCACCAGATCTAAGTTCCAGACTTTGGAACATAGACCTTCTTCCCATCATGTGTCGTGAGCATCCAGAGTCCAGGTACCAAGACTGGTGTCTCAACCTTGCTGCTAAGGACATCTGCAACATAAATTATTTTATCCTTAGGTACCCATATCTTTTTGGGTTCTCTAGAGTTAGTTGTTATGAAGTTCTGCCTGAACTTCTATCCATTAAAAGCAGTTGTGTTCTGACGCAGCTTAGGTTTATTAAAAATTGTGGTGTTCTAATTTGAACGTGTGTACTTTATGTCATGTGAGTGACCAAATTTAAAATGAGAATACAGAGGAGTATAATTGATAATTAACTCATCAATAGGTTTTGGATTTGATTCCTTCCCAGAAGATAATTCATATTCAATCCCTTTTCTGTTGTTCCTGCTCACACCATAGATCATAGAAGCCATTTTACTTCTGTCTATGCTTCTGGACAGGAACCTTTGAAAACTATGGTCATACTCTTCTAAAATATTTTTAGAGCTAGACGTAGTATCTGTTTCAGATTTTTGTTGAGCTTTTTCCAATTCAATTTTAATTTGAAAATTATTTTCTTTCAGCTCAACAATTTTTGATTTCAGCTTACCAGTCTCAGATGCCAGACTGCTTTGCAACTTCTTGTATTTGAGTCTGATCTTACTATAGTTTTCACATATTTTAGATAAGCTTTCAATTAACTCAGCTCTGTTGAGATCAGCAAATACCTCTTCAGAATCTTATTCTGATCCAGATTCAGATGATTCTTCATGCTCCTCTATGTCAGCCATTAGTGCAACGTTTGCACATTCGTCTTCAGACTCTGACGAGGCTTCATAAGAATCTGAGTCATCCCAAGTAGCCATCAAGAGTTTCTTTTTCTTCTCAAACTTCTTCTTGGGTTTATCCTTTTGAAGTTTGGGACAACCATTCTTGTAGTGTCCTGGCTTTTTGCATTCATAGTACACTACTTCCTTTTTGCTAGATCTTCTGTGACTAAAGGATTCTCCACGGTGTTCTGGTCTTTTAAATTTTCTGAACTTCTTTTGCTTGTGCTTCCAGAGTTGATTTATTCTTCTGGATAGTAAAGATAGTTCGTCTTCATCTGATGAGGAATCTCCAGAGCTTTCTTCTAGTACCTGAAAAGCTTTAGTTTCAGATTTTGTGTTAGATTTTAAAGCTATGGACTTACCTTTCTTCTAAGGCTCATCTTCTTCAAGCTCTATCTCATGACTTCTTAAAGAACTGATGAGTTCCTCCAGAGTGATTTTGTTCAGATCTTTTGAGAGCTTTAACGATGTGACCATAGATCTCCACCTTTTTGGTAAACTTCTGACTATCTTCTTTACATGATCAGAAGTGGAGTAACCTTTGTCAAGAACCTTTAATCCAGCAGTCAAAATATGGAATCTAGAAAACATGGTTTCCACAGATTCATCTTCCTACATCTTGAAGGCTTCATAATTTTGAATCAGCGCTAGAGCCTTCGTTTCTTTCACCTGCGTGTTTCCCTCATGCGACATCTTCAAGGACTCAAACATGTCATGCACTGTATCTCTATTGGTGATTTTCGCATATTCATTATGAGATATAGCGTTCAGCAGAATTGTCCTTGCCTTGTGGTGATTCCTAAAGTCTTTCTTTTGTTATCGGTCATTGATTTTATATTAATCTTTTTACCTTCACCATTAGTGGGGTGAGTGTATCCATCAATGACTATATCCTAGATATCAGCATCATAGCCAAGAAAGAAGCTTTCGATTCTATCCTTCCAGTAATCGAATTTTTCTCCATCAAACATAGGAGGCTCTGCGTTGTTTTGTCTTTCTCTTCATATTTATTGTTTAACCCAGCGTTAGTGTTGTTTGAAGATTCATCCATAGTAAATCAAAGATTTTTCCAAACAGATCTTTTCTCTATCAATGTTAAGTGATAGCACTCAGAACCATGCTCTGATGCTAACTGAAGGAAGGAAAACACTGAGAAGGGGGGGTTGAATAAGGGTTTTCAAAAACAAATAAGGCAATAAACATAACAGGTATTTTTATACTGGTTCGTTTGAACTCAAACTACTCCAGTCCACCCGGCCAAGGTGATTTTGCCTCTTTCAAAAGAGGACTTAATCCAATAATCAAAAACTGATTACAATCTTTTCACTAAGACAAACTTGTCTTAGTCTTCTCGAGAATACTGACCACAACTTGGTCTCTCAAGGTTCTTTTACAAAGTAATACAATAAAGTGTGTTTAAGTGCTTCTTAGAAAAGCTTTTTCACAACAGTGATTTAACACAAATGAAGATCAATGAAACTTTCTATTTACTGATATGAAGTTGACTTCGAAGTGATAGAAAAGTAGAATTTTCTTTTCAGCAAAGTAGTATGTTCATTGTAGAATAATGTTGTATCTATATTTGAATTGCTGGTGAAGACTTGTTTAAATACTTCACACCCATTTCTCAAATAGCGTGCATATGATTTTTTTTGTCTTCTTTGACTATTTCTTTCCAGGAGAGGAATGTTCAGAGATATCCTTTTTGTTTTGAAATCATGTCCCATACACAAAAGAGGAATAGTGTCGTTGGATGTAGACAATGAATTTGGCAACGAATCTTTCTTGATCAGCATCTTTTTAAATGAACGAATATGGAAATATTTTCTGCATCAGATCCTCTGATGATGTTCCATTTTCTTCTTATTAGAGTAACTCTCTTCCAGAGTTCTGCAGCTTAGTGCTAGCGTGATTGTTTTAACAAATTGTTCATCCAGAGGAGCGCTTTAGATCATAGCAGATCTTCGCTCTTACGTGTTATCCGTGTTATCCAAATGTATCATTTTGTTACTAATGTTTCAGAGCCTTACGTGTTTTGATTCTCAGAGCCTCTGCAGTTGCAGCGTTGAGTTTAGTACACTTAGAGTTTTCTGAATCTTCGCTTTATACTCTATGCTCAGAGCCTTATGTAGCTTCTCTTTTTACCAAATGCTCAGAGTCTTTTACATGTTGTAGCTTAATGTTCAGAGGAATATTTATTATGTTATCTGAAACAAAAACACTTGAACAAAGTTAGAGTATATATTTTCTCCATACAAAATTTCATTATTGTTATCATCAAAACATTGAGATATATTAAGAACCAATCTGTGTTCTAACATTAACAGTATCAGATCATTCCTACCCATGCACAATGTCCAAACTACCCTTTATGAACTAACACAGGCAATACTTCAAAAAAATCAAAAATATGCCTGCGCTTTCCAACACGGGCCATGTCAGGTGACACTGGCACCCGTGTTGGCCCATTGGTCTTGTTAACAAAGTTGGCAGCTTTAGGTATGCTGACACGGGCCGTGTCAGGTGACACGGGCATCCATGTTACCGATTAAACGAAATTCTTGCCAAATAACTAACGGAAACTTAGTAGAATAGGTGACCGATCACAACCCCAAACTTAGATATTTTCTTGTCCTCAAGCACTGTATGAGACAAAACAAGGTCAACCCAAAGTTCTTTCTTACCACAATATAACCAATGTCTTTCGCAACTCGCTTTTCACCCTTTTGTCAAGTTTCCAGTTTTCCCGATACAAACTGTCCGCTGCACTTCCATATCAAAGTACTTCTTTACCTGCAAGCTTTTCACACTTCTCACCAAATCTCTCTGTGTTAAAGTGTTTTTCACTCGCAATTCAGCATATGCAATACCAACTCTTAAATTTGAATAAATTCTACCTTCATTACACAGACAAATTACACACACTTTTTAGGTCTTTGGCTTGTAACGAGGTTGAGGTACGGTGGGATAAACAAGGAAAAGGATTCACAACGGTTTTTTTGGCTCAGCATTCGTGAGATTATTATTTTTTCCCTGTGCTTATTTTATTACCATGGGGATTTAATCACGCCTTTATCTGCGACTCATTGACGCTTAGGCAAGTGCTTTTTCTTCTCTTTTTTCCTATGAAGACATGTTAGTGTCTCCACATTTTCTTCTTCTTATGATATATATATATATATATATATATATATATATATATATATATATATATATATATATATATATATATATATATATATATATATATATATATATATATATTTGCACATGCATTTCTTAGAATTTCGCACAGATTCAACAACTGCAACACGTATACCGAGCAGGGTAGGGAGTGTTTGGCCATGGGTTAAAGTTGGTGGTTATTACAAACAAATGGGTTCAGACTCAACAGGGGGTAGCAATGGATAAACATAATTAAGGTAAGGCTCAGGGCTAAACACACAAAAAATTGGCTCAGTGTGTGTTCTCATATAATGTTATGTGAGTAGAACGTATGCAAATTCAAAGCGATAAAGTCATACCTGATTCAACTCTCATGATGATGTAATATTTGGCTTATTATGTGCTCGTCAAGCTGCGTCCAAAATTTGTTTTTTTTATTGCATCAACTTCCGGGGTGCCTAGGTAGCAAGTCTGGGTTTGAATCTTTCATCCTCTAACTACTCGTTCATCATTCATCCAGTCGAATCCCATCTATCTGTAACACAAAGTACACAACACATATCGAATCAAAGTAAAGGAGCAACAAAAAGAAACTGAGATAACATAATTATAAATACTAAAATAAAATACAATAAAACCCCCCACACTTGAACCAAACATTGGCCTCAATGTTTTCGAATATGATAGCGAGGAGGAACTCACAGCGCTCACTGAGGCGGAGGAGGAGGATGTGGAAAGTGAAACATCAGACGTTGCATCATCACATGCATTTCATTAATAGCAGTCCCTTGTCGGGTCTGCTCGGTATGGAGGTAGCCTATGTCCGTCTGCACCCAACCCCATTGATCCTAAGACATAGACGAGGACCTGGTACCCTGTCAGGCCGAGTCCCGTGGTAGGAGGGGAGGGGGGGAAGGGGGGAGGGGGCACAACTTGCTCCTCCATGGGATGCTTTTCTTCCTAATCATCACCTGAATAATCATCAGACGGTATGTGGCCATCCTCTTCATCCTGGGTGGAACACTCATAGAGCCAGTTAGCGACATTTGAAATGCTAATAAAATTTGGTGCAGGTAATGCCAAAATATGTCTATTACGAGTGATAAGAGAATAATAGTTACTATGCACCTCAATCATACCTTGGGAAATGAGAGTATTCATACCAATTTTTGTCTTACCTCCCACCGCGGGTTCCTCAATCATCAACCTACCATACCTAAAATGATCGGGTATCTAAGTGATCGTGCCGCCCACTAAAATTTCACCTGAGTTGGCATGTCCAACTCTCTTCAAGTGATCGGTCGCAAAGGCGGCTACATTAATATGCTTGTTGTGGACCATGTCGTACAAGAAGAACAGATCCTTCTGCGTTGCGACGCCAGTATTGTCACCGCGTCTGAACAAGGTTTAAGCCAACCCCTATTGGGCTTATCGGAAACACGGGTTTTGAATACTGGATGCTTTTGCCGCCTTTGCGACATACCCGGTTTTTCCTGTGATTGCAGTCCATAAATCACCCTGTATGAAAGTGCTTGGAGGTGCTACGGGGCCAACAATCGGAAGTTTCAGAATGCCCCCTAGCTCAGCCACAGATAAACAATGCTGATTACCAAACAGACGAATTGTTAAATCACCGTAAGACTCCATCTCAGGGCATGTCCATTTATGCCTCAGTTTAAAATCGACAGTACTCAGAAATTCTAGAGTTATGTGCTCAAAGGTTGGCGCCTCAAATTGCATAAAATCTAACATGCCCAACCTGTAAAACATTCTATGCACCTCAAATTTCAACCCTAAATCATCTAAAGTCTTATCATAGATATACCTGGTAGGGATAATTTTACGCTTTACCAATACCTAATACCTCTTTTGATGTGAATCTTCTTCAAACAAGATGTCATGAGCTTTGGACATGCGATGAGCTCTTTTGCGTGGCCGAGATGTTTCAGCCATGGCCTTTCCTTTGTCTCTGCGTGGAGGCATAATGTTGTACCTGCAAAAATAGTGAGAAAAAAAATAACAGTGAAAGTGAAAATGAATTAGTGTTTGTGGTAGGAATGAAAAATGGGGAAGGTTTTATGCAGGGGGATAAAAATATGGTGAGGTTAAGTGGGTGAAGGTGGAAGCTTTATATGAGAATGTTAATGGAGTTTTGGGTTTTTCTTAAGAGAGTGAGAAGATGAAGTGTTGAATGAGTTGTAATTATGGGAAGTTACAAGAATCAAAGGGTTTAATGAGTGGTTACAAATTGATTCACCCATGATAAATTCGTGTGGGCCCCACTCAACTTCAGAATTTTTGTAAAAAAATTTGAAAATGATCAGTCGCGCGCCCTGATACGGGTCGTGTCCTGTGACACGGGCACCCGTGTCAGGCTTCTGCTATGACCTTTTGATGTGTTCCCTCTTCATTGCCTCCAGGGTCCCTGACACGGGTCGTGTACTGTGACATGGGTACCCATGTCAAGGTTCTGTTTTGTCCATTTTCATCCTCAATTTTTCTTTCAAACCCCCTCCTGACACGGGCCATGTCAGGGCACTGTCTTGACATATTTATATTGTTTTCACACTCAAATTTTCTTTCTTTCTTAGAAAATGCCATGCAGAGACTTCCTCCTTCATAAGTTGACTACGTGAACACCTAGAATCTTAAAAGAAAACAACCAAAATTAAAAAAAAAACGATTAGAATAAAAATCGGTGGGTTGCCTCCCATGAAGCGCTGCATTTAACGTCGCATGGTTCGACGGTCATCCGTCCTACCCCGTAAGACGAATGACATCGACTTAACCACTCGATTGACCTTGAAAATAAGGCTTCAATCGCTGCCCATTCACTTTGAACGTGTCTGCATTTGTTGAATTCTTCAATTCGATAGCTCCGTGAGGAAACACCTTGTGAACCACAAATGGTCCCAACCATTTGGACCTCAGCTTTCCAGGGGATAATTTCAACCTGGAGTTGTATAAAAGAACTAGCTGGTCTTCTCAAAACTCTTTCTTTTGAATCCTCTTATCATGCCATTTCTTTGTTTGCTCTTTATAGACTTTGGCATTTTCATATGCCCGATTCCGAAATTCCTCTAGCTCATGGAGTTGAAGGGTCCTAGAATCTCCTGCTTTCGTAAGGTCTAAATTAAGGTACTTAGAGGCCCATAAAGCCTTGTGTTCCAACTCTAGAGGTAGATGACATGCTTTTCCATACACAAGTTGGTAGGGAGACATACCTATTGGTGTTTTGAATGTCGTTCGATATGCCCAAAGAGCACCATCCAACTTAGTAGCCCAATCCTTAGAGAGGAGCTAACGGTCTTTTCAAGGATCTGCTTGAGTTCTCTATTGGACACTTCTACCTGCCACTAGTTTGAGGATGATATGGAGTGGTTATCCGATGTTTCACATTATACTTCTGGAGTAACCTTTCCATGAGGTGATTCAGAAAATGTGTTCCTTCATCACTTATAAGCGCTCTCGGTACTCCAAACCTAACAAAAATGTTCACTTTCAAAAACTTCAACACTACCTTCGCATCATTAGTAGGCAAGGCTACGGCTTCCACCCATTTAGATACATAGTCTACCGCCACTAAGATATAGTTTTTCCCGAAGGATGGTGGAAATGGCCCCATAAAATCTATGCCCCAAACATCAAACAACTCAAATTCTAACATGGAATTCTGAGGCATCTGATTCCTCTTAGATATATTCACAGTCCTTTGACATTTGTCACACTCTTTCACCATCTCTTGGGCATCTTTGAACAATGATGGCCAGTATAACCCTGACTGAAGGACTTTGGCTGCAGTCTTATCACCATTGAAATGTCCTCCATAATCTAAATCATGACAAGCCTTCAACACATCCTTCTGTTTTGCTTCAGGCACACATCTCCTTACCAACCCATCGATTCCTCTTTTGTACAAGAATTGATCATCCCACAAATAAAACCTGCAATCATGCAAAAACCTTTTTTCGGTTAGAGTCGAAATCATCAGGAATAATACCACCTATTAAATAATTCGCATAGTCTGTGAACCACGACACACCATTAACAGCTAGGATGTGTTCATCAGCAAACTCATCCTTTATTGGGCGCTTCTCTTCTGTTTCTTCAATAGGTAACATCCGAGAGAGGTGATCAACAATAATATTTTCACACCCTCTCTTGTCACGAATCTCAAGATCGAACTCCTTGAGGATTAGAATCCATCTCAAGAGTCTTGGCTTAAAATCCTGCTTAGCAAAAAGATACTTCAACGCAACATGGTCAGTATAAACAATGACTCTTGAACCCAACAGATATTGCCTAAATTTATCAAAGGCATATACAACCGCTAGCAACTCCTTTTCGGTAGTTGCGTAGTTCATCTGTGTAGGGTTCAACATATTACTAGCATAGTAAATAACATGCAATAACTTATCTCTTCACTGTCCAAGAAAAACCTATACTGCAATGTCGCTAGCATCACACATGATCTCAAATGGTAGAGACCAATCGGGGGTAATAACAATAGGTGTTGATACTAATTTATTTTTCAATGTCTCAAATGCCTCATCACATTCCTTATAAAAAACAAAAGCTTTATACTTAACTAAAAGAGTAGTTAGAGGCTTAGCTATTTTATAAAAGTCTCTTATGAATCGACGATAGAAACCCGCATTCACCGGAGGCGAAAGCTTTGATATTACCTCCACTTTGGCTTGGTATACTTTAATTCCCTTGTGGGAAATTTTGTGACCCAACACTATACCTTCACGGACCATGAAATGGCACTTCTTCTAGTTGAGGATTAAGTTGCTTTCCTGGCATCTTTCTAAAATAAGAGAAAGGTTAGTTAAACAATTATCAAAAGAAGAACCAAATATCGAGAAGTCATCCATGAAGACTTCCATATGCTTTTCAAGCATATCAGCAAAGATGGAAGTCATGCGTCTCTGAAATGTAGCTAGGGCATTACATAACCCGAATGGAATCCTTCTGTAAGCAAACACACCATATGGGCATGTAAAAGCCTTTCTTCTCTTGATCTTCCAGCGCAACCGCAATTTGATTGTAACTGGAGTACCCGTCTAAGAAATAATAGTAATCATGACCCGCTAGCCGTTCTAACATTTGATCAATGAACGACAGTGGGAAGTGGTCCTTCCTTATGGCAAGGTTCAACCTTCTATAGTTTATACACACCCGCCACCTTGTAATAGTCCTCGTAGGAATTAACTCATTTTTATCATTTTTGATGATGTTGGTTCCTCCTTTCTTGGGCCCCACATGGACTGGACTCACCCACGAGCTATCAGATATTGGGTAAATTAGACCCGCATCTAGAAACTTCACCACCTCTTTTCTTACAACTTCCTTCATAGATGGATTAAGCCTTCTTTGAGGTTGGACAACCGGTTTATGATCATCCTCCATGAGAATTTTGTGCATACAGACAGTGGGACTAGTACCTTTCAAATCTTCAATCTTCCAACCCATAGCTCCCTTGTACCTTTTGAGCACTTCAATCAACTTACCTTCTTGGATAGTTTTGAGGATAGCACTTATGATGGCTGGACATTTACCTTCGGTGTCGAGGAAGACATACTTGAGGTTTTTCAGAAGTTGTTTCAATTTCATACTCTTTTTGGTTTCTTGATTCCCTTCCACCGATTGAGGTTGTCGTAGGTCCTTCCACCGGTGTGGTCGAGGTCCCTTCAAAGGGGGTAGAGCTTCCATCATGGCTAATACTTCCAAATCTCCTTCACCCACTTCTTCATTATCCTCAAAAATTGACAAGCTTAACACTTTTTCTAGAGGCAATTGGGTTGCACTTTCAAGATTTTTATTTGCAACAACTTGGTCAATCACCCCAATATTATTGCTTGTGCCCAGATCATTTTTGGGCTTCATTGTGCTCCTCACATAAATCTTCACCTCTTCGTCAAAAACCTTCATAGTCATGATTCCCCCCTCTATATCAATCAAGCATCTCCCAGTTTCTAAAAACAGTCTTCCAAGAATAAGAGGGATCTCTTCATCTTTAGGCATTTCAAGAATAACGAAATCCACTGGGAACACAAACTTCTCTACTTTCACTAGAACATCTTCCACAACCCCATAAGGTCTCTTTACTGAGTGATCCGCGAATTGAAGTGTCATCCTAGTGTCTTGTACCACACCTATACCCAGGTTTCGGTAGATTGATAAGGGCATTAGGCTTACACTAGCACCCAAGTCAATAAGAGCTTTCTTGAATGATCTATCCCCAATTGTACAAGGTATAGTGACGGTACCTCTGTCTTTCTTCTTTACCGGAATCTTCATGCCCTACAAAATAGCACTACAAGTTTCGGTTAGAATAATCGGATTCGTGTCAACGGTTTGCTTCTTCGCAATGATATCCTTCATGAACTTTGCATAGGTAGGCATTTGCTCGAGTGCCTCCAAAAATGGGATATTGAGCTCAAGATTTTTGAACATCTCCAAGAATTTTTCGAAGTTCTTCTCTTGCTGCCCCTTCTTCTTGTTTCTTTGAGGATAAGGAAGCTTAATGACCGGTTTAGGCTCAACAACTTTCTCTTTCACCACATGTTCCGGTGACACCACCTTTTCAGCAACTACTTCATTTTCTTTGATCTCAATATCGACCTTAAGTAGTTGGTCTTCTGATTCAAAATTTTTCTCAGGAACATCAATAGATTTACCACTCCTTGTGGCTACGACACTAACATTATTATGATCCTGCGGGTTAGGCACAGTGGCACTAGGTAGGGTACCTCGTGCTTGAGAACTTGCTAGTTTTTGTGCTATTTGGCTCATCGAGACTTCAAGCTTTTTTATCGAAGCACCTGTGTTTCTAAGATTTCTTCTTGTCTCTTCTTGGAATTGGGAGCTCTGAGCATCTATTTTCTCAATGGCAATTTCCCAATCAACTTTTCATGGTGCTTGTTACTGAAAGTATTGTGGGTGTAGTTGAAACTGTTGTAGAAATTGTTGAGGATATGGCTGTTGCGGTTGTTGTTGTTGAGGACGGTAATGTTCTTGTTGCGGTTGGTTCGGAGGTGGAGCAACCCCTTACTTTGGAACATTCCCTTGCTGATCTTTCCATGAGAAATTCGGATGATTCTTCCACCCCGAATTATAGGTGTTAGAATAAGGGTTATTCTATTTTAAAAAGTTGATTGCTTCCACTTGTTGCACGGTAGCAACATAATGCATAATAAAATACGGCCCCCCACAAATTTCACAATTGATTGCTTGAACTGGTTGAACTTGTGCCACAGTTTGAGTATCAAGATTCATCTTTTTAATCCTCCTTTATACCTCAGCTGTAATTTGTTCTTCCATTTTTACCACTTGCTCCGTAAGCTTTGTGTCAATTATCTTTTCAGGTTGGCTTAAACTGTGGTCATACAACTCCAAGTGCTCATTTGCTGTAATAGCCTCAACTATTTTTCTAATGCCAGTGGCTGTTGTAAACTTGGTTGAGCCACCGGCAGCTGTATTGATAAGCTGCTTAGTCTTCACCTTGAGACCATTCAGAAAACTATGCATTTGATCAGTTGCATCCATGTTATGAGTGGGACATGCAACCAAACACCTCTTAAACCTCTTATACGCATCTCCAAGTGAATCTCCCTCTTTCTGTTTGAAGTTTACGATGTCATACCTCTTTCGGATGTACACAGAAGCAGGGAAATATTCATTTAGAAATGTTGTTTCCATCTCTTGCCAAGTAGTAATACTCCCAGCAGGTAATGAGTAAAACCACTCTTCGGCTTTCTCAGAGAGAGTAAACGGAAACATAACCAGCTTCTTCGCTTCTTCAGAGTGTCCCTCAATTTTTAATGACGTACTCATAATAAGGAACCTCTGTAGATGCATATTTGCATCTTCATTGATCCTTCCTGAAAAAGGCCTACTTTGAAGCTGTTGGATAGTGGACGGGTGCAGCTGGAATTGCGTTACAGTGACTGGTTGATTTACTAGTGTCAATCGCACTTTTGGAGCATTTGTTCTTCCATAGTCACCGAGAAGTCTTTCTGCTGGTAGGTCGGCTATAATAGGAATTTCCGGCTTTGAGTCTGTGTCGGAATCTGTGTGCTCGGAGTCGACTAAAACTGCTTCTTCTCTTTCTTGCTCAAAAATAATTTGTTATGAACTTAACGCTGTCAGTTCTTCTTGCTTGGCTTGAAGGTGTCTTACGTGCAAAGATCTCTCTGGTTCTGCGTCAAAAGAAAATACAGCTGAGGTCTTACCTCGCATACACAGGTTAGAAAATTATTAGTAATAAAAAAATAACAGAAAAAAATAAAATTAAAAATTTTAGTCACAGAGTGACAAAATTCCAATTGAACTAACAAAGTACTTAAAATTTGGCAGTCTACGGCAACGACGTCAAAACGTGATCGGTTAATTAGCAAGTGCACTAATTTTTACCGATGCAGTAATAAGTGGGGTTATCCCCAAAATCAATCTCTCGAGGACTGTGTGCAATTGTAAGTACAAGTTTTGTTTCAATTAAACAAAATATCCTTGGGGTTTGGTTTGGTGACTTTTTAAATAATACAGTGACAGAATGAAATAAGCAGACAAATAAGATTTTTTAACAATTATCTTAAAATATGCTAGGAGAGGTGTATGAATTGCTTAGTAAGAACCCTGAATCACTATCAATGAGACATGCCTCGAAACCTTAATTTATATTGTACCTCCGTAGTATTTTTCTTAAATTCCTTAACTGAAAAACCTTTGAGATTCTTCCTTGACCCTAATTCCTTAGCAGTCAAGGAAGGACATCAAGCGATAGTTCTGACAAGGTTTTTATCAATCATTACAAGACATCCCTATTCCTAGGCAATATCTACCGTAATGCATTATGCAAAATAATAGATTGGTGATAAACGTTGATCTTCAATGTCTTCCGATCATGAAAATCTCCTTTTTCCCAATTCTCCAGAGCTCTCCTATTTCTTCTGTAATTTCTCCTGCGATCCAAAAGTCCCCGTTCTCTTCCAAAAATCAGGTCTTAATAGTATCAGATCATTCATTCCCATGCACAATGTCCAAACTACCCTTAATGAACTAACACATGAAATACTTCAAAAAAAATCAGAAATATGCTCGCGCTTTCCAACACCGGCCGTGTCAAGTGACACGGGCACCCGTGTTGGCCCACTGGTCTTGTTAACAAAGTTGGCAGCTTCAGGTATGCTGACACGAGCACCCGTGTCAGCCCACTGTTTGCCCCATTCAGCTTCTCTCCTCTTCCCATCCTGACACGGGCCGTGTCAGGTGACACGGGCACCCGTGTCAGGCCTCTGACTTTGAGAAAAATCTTCTTGAACTTAGCCGACTTCCCACCCATTCCTTTGATCTTTCACATGAACCCGAAATCACCAAAACTACCAGACCAAGACCTCAAAAGTATTTTATTTATCATAAATTTAAACTAAAACAATGTAAGCAAACAGAATGCGAAAACTTAATTACTTAAAGGAAAGCGAAAAAAGGAACAACCTAAAGTGTTACCGATTAAACAGAATTCTTGCCAAATAACTGACGGAAACTAAGTAGAATAGGTGACCGATCAACATTCTAAATAAAGTAGTTTCAAAGATCTAGTTGTCGGTCTACCCAAGATAAAATTTTCAAAAGATCACTTATGTGAGCGTGCTAAATGGTGAAACAAACGAGGATCTCATTTAAATCTAAAAATGTTGTTTCTACATCGAGACCTCTTGAACGTCTCCATATGGACATTTTTGGGCCATCTAGAATCAAAATCTTGGGTGGAAACTACTATGGTTTTGTTATTTTAGACGACTACTCTAGATTTTGTTGGACTATTTTCTTGGCTAGTAAAATTGAAACCTTTTCATCTTTTGAAAATTTTGTCAAAATTTCTCAAACAAACTAAATTCGAGAATTGTTACTATCCGAAGCGATCACGGAGGTGAATTTGAAAACCACCTCTTTGAGGAATTTTGTGATAAACATGGCATTGATCATAATTTTTCCGCTCCAAGAACTCCTCAAAAAAATGGAGTAGTGGAACATAAAAATCGTATTTTAGAAGAGCTAGGAAGAACTATGATCAATGAAAGTGACCTTCCTAAATATGTTTGGGCCGATGCTATTAGTACGACATGTTATATTTTGAATGGATACTTATACGTCCTATTCTCAACAAAACTCCCTATGAACTTTTAAGAGGTAGGAAGACAAATGTATCACATCCTCATGTTTTTGGATGTAAATGCTTTGTTTGAAATAATGGAAAAGAAAATATTGGCAAATTTAACTCAAAAGCCGATGAAGGTATCTTTCTTGGATACATTCAATCTAGCAAAGCATATAGAGTGTACAATAAAAGGTTAGTTATTATGGAAGAAATTGTGCATGTTAATTTTGATGAATCTTATCCGAAAAATATCGGGAAAGGTATTTCTTTTCATGGTGCAGGTGTATCTTCAGAAGACATACTCAAATCGGTGAAAGTTGAGGAGGAGGAAGATCACAACTCTGAAAAGATTGAGGAGATTCATCCAATTAGCAACGATTACCTTCCTTTGGCATGGAAATACTCTAAGGATCATCCAATCGACAATATTCTCGGAGATATAGCAAAAGGAGTAACTACACGGTCTAAGATAAGTAACTTTTGTTATCACTTTGCTTTGGTCTCTCAAATTGAGCATAAAAACTCCAAAGAGACCTTACTCGATGGACATTGGTTTTTTGCAATGCAAGAGGAGTTGAATTAATTCAAAAGAAATGAGGTTTGGGACCTTGTCCCCCTTCCACGAGGCCATCGAGTAATTGATACAAAATGGGTATTTAGGAACAAACTAGATGAAAACGGAGTTATAACTCGAAATAAGGCCCGTCTAGTGGCTCAAGGCTATAACCAAGAATAGGGCATAGAATATGAGGATACTTATTCCCTGGTTGCCTGCCTTGAGGTTATACGCCTTTTGCTCACCTATGATTGTTCCGAGAATTTCAAATTATATCAAATGGATGTTAAGAGTTCTTTCTGAAATGGATACATTAATGAAGAGGTTTATGTATCTCAACCTCCCGGTTTTGAAAGTCATGAGTTTTCATATTAAGTTTATAAGCTTAAACGTACTTTGTATGGTCTCAAACAAGCCCATAGGGATTGGTATGAGCGACTTAGCAAACTTTATCTGATCAAGGATACTCAAGAGGGAAGGTTGATATTACTCTCTTTATTAAGCATCGAGGAAATCACTTTATTTTAGTTCAAGTTTAGTAGATGACATTATCTTTGGATCTACTAATATGCACTTGGTCAAGGAATTTTGAAAGCTAATGCAGGGTGAGTTTGAGATGAGTATGATGGGGGAGCTAACCTCATTCCTTGGACTTCATATCAAACAGCTCAAAGAAGGAACATTTTTTAGCCAAACAAAGTATTGCTATGATCTACTCAGGCGCTTTGATATGGAAAATGCAAAAGTTATTGATATTCCAATGCCCACAAGTGTGAATTTAGAACAATATGAGAATGGTAAATTCATCAACATAAAGAAGTGTAGAGCTTAAGCTATGTGAGGGAATTCATCTTTCATCACCATTGGAGGTACTATCGTTCCTATCTATTTGCTTTATCATGACTAAATATATGTATTATATTATGTGTGAAGTGCAATATTGTTTCTTAAATGATAGTTTTAGATTCCTCTCTTGTTCAATATTGATGTTTTGAAATGGTATAGTCCTGCTATTTATGTTTCTTTACATCATTCATGTTTTTTTTTGTTTTTTTTCTTCTCATTTTTACTGCATGCATCGACTTGTGTAGTTTGTAGGTCGACTCATGGTCATCATAATTCAAGCATGGAAGTTTTTTCATGTCATGTGTCGACCTCAGGGTCCCCCTTGCATCTACTCATACTGAAACTTAATATTTTTTAAATATTTATTCTCATGCGTCGGCGCATAGAACCTGGAGGTTGACGCATCACTCGTGTTTTTTGAATTTTTTAAAAATTAAAACCTTTCATGCTTGTGTTGTGTCTTGCATCTTGTCATTTGTGTCTATTGCATCCTTCACAACTCTCTCAACTCCTCTAAAACCCTAAAAACCTTTTTCACCTCTTCAAGGTTTCTCAAATATTAGGGATTCAAACCCAAATTGGTGAAGAATTGTGTCTTTCTACACTCATCTCTATTGTTGCAATTGTGTATTTTCATCTACAACAAAGGTTTATCTCACATGGCTACTTCAAGAGTGACTGGTAAAAGGTCTGGTAGGGCTTCATCTTCTCAAACTCCGGTAAATGCTTTGTCTCTCCTTTCTTTTGAACTTGCTGAAGTATGAGACAAATTTTAGGAAAATATCTACTGTTAAGCAGCAAGTATATCATCCTAAGGTAGCAGATAAGATGCATATTCCTGAAATTATAGATATTATAAACCATCAAAAGTTTAATGCCTTCTTGGAATGTAGTACTAACTACAATGAAGATATGGTTAAAATGTTTTACGGGGTTTGAAGGATAAATTTACTAGTTATGAGTTTTCCTACAAGATGGGGGGAAATTTTACAAGCACTGTGTGGAAAGACCTATTTGATATGTGTCCTCACCTTTCTCCTGTCTTCATATTACTGATGGCTCCAAACTATGAATTCAAGTCTGTGTTGAATTCCATGCTTAAGGAACTTTATCCTGAGGAAGTAGTCGCAAGTGATTTCTTCCCCAAGTCGGCCACAACTTGTCTGTTGAAATAGGAGGATCGAATACTGCAGTGGATTGTCTCCCATATTTTGCGTCCAAAGAAAGGTGGTTATTCTCGAGTTGATCAAGCTGAAGTTCATTTAGTTTATCTTCTCAAGAATAAAATCAAGGTAAACTGGCCTTATTATGTTGCAAGTCGCATTTATGCTTTGAAAGAAAGTGACAGTGGTTCATCCTTATGTTATGGATCATTTATACAACAAATATTAGATCATGCCAGAGTTGTTGTGCCAGACATCCATTACATATCTCTTTCTGCTGACCAAGAGTTTAGTCAAAAGACTATGACTCTTGTGGGATACATTTGAGATAAGTAACAACATACTTATGTGGTCAAGTCTAAGAGTTAAAGTGGACAAATTTGGAACTTAGATGAAGCTAAAGAGGAAGAACAAGATGAAGATGAGGATACTCATCCCATGGAAACAGAGGTTCTCTTTGAAAGTCATGATGATCGTGCTTGGTTGGGTGACTCTCCAGTTCAGGAAACTAATGTTAACCAAGGACGAGGTACTTGGAGACAAAATTCTTGGTCCAAGCAAGGCACCTCATATGTGCCTACTTCTCCAAACCAACCTCAAATAGAAAATTCAGAAGTTCTTGAAATGATCTGAAGCATGCAACTTGAGCATCAAAACTTTGCCGCTCTTCAAGAACAACGACATGAGATAATACAAGAATAAATTCGTGCGTAGAATGAGAACTCTGATCTCTTTGCATCAAGGGTCTTGGGTCGGTTCGATCAAATGGATGAAACCTCAGCAAAGCATCATCATGCCCTATCATAAAGCTTCAACACTCTCAACCAAAGTGTCCTTGGTCTGTGTGAACATATGGATGCTCAAGGACCACATCAGGATTAATCATTCTGGGGGAGAGGTCAACCTCATAAGGGTTGAAGACCATAATCAATTGAGTTGTTGTCTTATCTTTGCATTTCATGTTGAATTTTGTTTTATTTTTGTTTTGTCATTTTGTTTTTTTCTCTCTCAAGACTTGTATTAAACAATGTATGTTGTGTAATGCATTATTATTTCTCTATGATTCTTAAGCTATTTATTTCTCTATTTTTTGCATTGACAACATTATATGTGGATGCTTGTTAATGTCGTATCTTTTACAATAGTATATGTTTGTGTTGTTATATGTATGATATTGTCGCATACTGCAAAAAACAACCGGCGGAAACAAATAGAAGAGTCTCCACTAAATGTTATTTATCCTAAAGAGATGGAAAGGAAACGATTAAAGAATACCTAACAAAAATGAGAACACAAGGTCATCGCAACCAAATCTTAGGTTCAGGAGTCAGTTACGCAAGGGGAAGGTATCAGCATCCCTCTCGTCCGTTGTACTCAACGGGATCCACGCTTGTTGTCTAATCAGAGGGTGTGTTATCTAAAAGCTACTGCTAAACGGGGGAGGGAAAAGAAAAGGAGACTTGATAGGACATCTCTGCCCTATGCCTACGTATTCCCTCGTGCAATGGGAAAGTCAGAGTCAACGTAGTTCGGAAAACTATAGGTGATAGGGGGAAGGTTGCTCGCCAAGACATCGTCGTCTTGTGCCTACGTATCCTCATCTGGTATGAGAAATTAGAGCAAACGTAGTTCGGGTAAACTAGACCACTGATTGGTTAAGTGTTTTTTTTATGAGTGAAGTTAAGTTCCCATTCCAGCAGTTAGGGTCGATGCCTGTTTGTGGTAGAATGGAAAAATAACGTACTCTTTTCAGATAAATGATTTTGAAACAAATCCCGAAGGATAAAAAAAAGTTTGAATTTGGTTTAAGAGTTTTAGAGAAGTGGATTGAATTTGTTTGAGATTCACGTTGCACTAAAGACTATGACATATGAGCGAATGTGTCGCATATTGCCCAAAGGGCATACACTAAACACTCTAGACAAGTGAGGAGAAACCCCCTAATCATCATTTCCCACATACTTAAGGCTCATGGCATACAATGTTCATCATTCTTTATTAAGTTTCTTAAAATTGTTTGAGATGAGAAGAGAAGACACAAAGAAAATACTAAAGGGAAACTAAAAACCCTAATGTTATCATATAAAATGGTCCTAAGGTTAGGATGAAAAGGAAGTCTACCTAATGTTATCATACAAATTATGGACCTAGAGTTGAGGTCAAGAAGGGACTATCCTAATTGTTATCATGCAAAGGATTGAAAGTCTAATGTCTCTCCTACTCCCACCTTAATCAAAAATTAAGTGGGACTAGGAATCCTAATGGATCATGTGAGAAAACACAAGTAAACACCATACTAATCAATCACAAATGAAAATAAACTCAAGACTTAAACAAGTTACAAGACAAGAAGGAGAAGAAAGAAGAATGAGATGAAGGAGAAGAAGCAGCACCAAGTAAACACTCATGGAAGTTCAACTAAAAAGACAAAGCAGGCACACAAGAAAACATCGATCTTAATCATACGAGGCATACATCAACATCATGTCAAAGTGAAACAAGAGTTCATACATATTAAACCACATTCAAAGGTTAGAGGTTAAAACAAAGTGGCAAGACAAAGTGCCCAAACACACACAAGTGACTCAAAGTACAACAATAGATGTCACCAATCATCAAACAAAGTGTGATGATGTCAAATAAGGTAGAAAAAAGGTAGGGCAGTAGTAACATCATATCATGTCAACTCTATTCAAAGATCAAAGAAATAAACACAAATAGTGTCAAGCATACATCTCATCAATATCCAAACAAACAAAAACCATCTCAAGCAAGCCACATTTCAAATAAACAAACATGTGAAATTAGGGTATGAAATCAAATAGGGGCAGCAACAACAACATATTTATCAAGGCAACAAGCGAATTCTCTCCACCCCTGCGCATATTCTTTAAAAGATTCATTTCCGTTCTAAGATAGACTTTACAACTGCATGCGGATGGGAGGAGTTTCCAGATTGAACTGGTACCACTTTAGAAAAGCACCAACTATGTCCCTCCATGATTGGATATGGCTTCTTTCTAAATCTGTGTACCAATTTAATGATGCCCTACTCATACTTTCTTGAAAACAATGAATCATTAGCTTATCGTCATGAGTGTAGGAGGTCATTTTTCGACAGAACATCACCAAATGACGCTTCGGGCAACTGAGGCCTGTGTGCTTCTCGAAGTTGGGTACCTTGAATTTCGGAGGAATCGCCAGATCTAGCACTAGACACATATCAGCGGCATAGAGGTCAGGCATATCAAGCATTTTCGTAGCTTGAAGCCTCTTCTTAAGAGCACAAAGCTTTTCTTCCATGAGATTAGTCAGTGGCATCCTCTAGGGTCGAGTAGGAATGTTTACTTGCGAAGAATGGCCATCTGGCGGAAGATCATACAGTGGATTATTCATCACAGTAAATCCTGGTGGGAAGCCAACATCCTGGTGGTCGTTCTCTGGCATAGCTACCTCAGCTTGCTTTGTCTGACTGGCCTTTCAAGGCGTCTACGTTCATCTTTCTTCAAATGCTTCACAGCTCTCACGAGTTCAGTAGGAGTGTCGGGAAATCAACTATGGGTTATGAACAGAAGATGGGTAAGCTCTTGGTATCCAGGTTTAGAGAGGGAAATGCAAAATGATGCAGATATGCTTATGCAAATGTAATGCAATATGAAATGCAACAGACACGGGATCAGGGTCACAGATCCTGCAAGATAAACAAAATAAGATATCTCTCACCTGGGTGGGCAACCTACTGGTTTATAAGAGGGTATCCCAAAGGCTTTAAACAAAGTCTTATGCACTAACCCTCAAAAGTTTTCCATCATAACAATGATTCGTAAGACGGTATTCCCTTCAAAGGATGAACACAGAGCTACGTTTTAGTAACCTTCAGAATAAGGTTCTACAAAAGGTCTTCAGAGTCACGGACTCCCAAGTCGGAAATAAAGACGCCATTACGACTACACCTAAGACATAATCATCCCAAAGGGGTCTCATCTGAGCGGTGGAATTCAAACCAACTCAATGAGTCCTAAGTCTCGCAAATTAGAAAGAAATCACCTCCTAATCTTAGTTTATACTAGAAAGCTCAGGTAGAAAGCTTTTATCCTCACAAACCATCCCAATAAACCCAACCGGTAAGAGGAACAAAACACAATAAGTAAATAAAAGCAAATAAAACACAAATACGACAAACAAACTAGGTTTGGCTTGTTAGGTGTCCCCAGCAGAGTCGCTAGCTGTTGCTACTCGAAAAATGCAACGACGGGGAGGCGAAAACAAGGACAGAAGAGTCGCCACCGAACTTTATTTATCCCATGAGGGGAAAGGAAAATATCGAGAAAACCATAAGAAAGAAATGGATAAGATGGTCTCGCGACCAAGAGAATGGGTTCGGAAGCCGGTTATGCAAAGGGAAGGTATTAGCACCCCTCACATCCATCGTACTCGATGGGAACCATTTGTTTGTCTATGTGTGAAGGTATTTGCTTAAATATTACTGCTATGAAAAGTGTTCCAAGGGGTAAAGAGAAAGGCTAGAAATAGAGAAAGGGAAGGTAAAGGGGAAGAAAGGACTCGGTAGGACTTCGCGGTCCTAGGCCTACGTATTCTCAACATATATGAGAAAGTCAGAGTCGACGTAGTTCGGGGGACTACGGGTAAAAGGTATAAGTGTGATCGTCAAGGATTGTGGCCCTTGTGCCTATGTATCTTTACTTGCAAGAGGTAAAGAATCAGAGCAGCCATAGTTCGGCCTACGATTTACTGGGAAGTTTTGGTAGACGATGATATCATGTGCATTCTAGCAGTTTAGGTGTATTGTTGCTCGCTCGTTGAAGACTTAGGCGTTACTTGTTTGCGGTAGAACGGGCGTAGCATGTCCTTCTGGGAAAAGGGTGGAAAAGAGAAAAGGGCGCTCTCCAAGACATCGTCGTCTTGTGCCTACGTATTCTCAACATGCATGAGAAATCAGAGCAACGTAGTTCGTGAAACGGGTAACCAGTGTTTTTGTGGATGATGTTAACGTAGCTTATTCTAGAAGTTTAGATGTATTGCTGCTCGCTCATTGGAGACTTAGTCGTTACCTGTTTGCGGTAGAACGGACATAACATATCCTTTTTGAAAATATTAGTTTTTTCCATGCGAGGCAAGATGTAACATTTGATTTGTGAGAGATTTGTTTTTAGGGGTGAAATATGTCATTGGATAGTAACCCCTTGCGGGTAGTACCCAACTCTTTATCTCAAAGTTTTTTTATGAAAAGGTGTGGCGAATACAATCGCGTCTTCGTATTGAAAGACGAGTATCGAGACCACACACTCTACAATGAGTATCCTGACACTCGGAGAGGAAGAAGTCTACACTCAATCCTCTCTCTTTAGTTCAATACAAAGAGAACTTCATTCTCTTATTAAATGTGCTTTTGGTCTTGAATGGTAAGTGCCTTGCGATAGTGAACCCTACGGTAATGTCAAGCACTCGGGATAAGAGAAGACCTACGCCTAACCACTCCACGACCATTCAAGTTTTATTGCGAAAAGAATTTGAAAATGCACTCGGTACGGGACCGAGGTTTTAGGAAAAAAACGTTTGGAAATGATATTTTGAAAAGAGAGGTGGTGAATATAATCACGTCTTCGTATTGAAAGACGGGTATCGAGATCACACACTCTACAATGAGTATCCTGACACTCGGAGAGGAAGAAGTCTACACTCAATCCTCTCTCTTTAGTTCAATACAAAGAGAACTTCATTCTCTTATTAAAAATGTTTTGATCTTGAACGGTAAATGCTTTGAGACAGTGAACCCTAACGGTAATGTCAAGCACTCAGGATAGGAGAAGGCCTACGCCTAACCACTCCACGACCATTCAAGTTTTCGTGAAATTTTTTTTCGAAAATGCACTCGGTACGGGACCGAGGTTTTCAGATTTGAGTAAAAAGGTTTTGAAAAGAATTTTTGAAAAAGATGTGAAAAAGATAGGAGGTGAATACGAATATATACATGATACAGATAATATACAGGGTATATAACCAACAGTCCACCAATTAGGATTTTATGGTTTCGATATTTATTAAGTGTTTTGAAAGAATGTGCAAGATGAAGAGATGGATATATACAGGATAAATAACAATATGTCAAATAATATCCAAAATAATATTTGACTGAATTTAAAGCAGTTAATATTTGACTGATATTAAAGCAATCATATATTTGACGGAAAGTAAAGTCAGTAGTTAGTGAATTGAATCGGGACGAAATGTAATTCTAAACCGTCGTAGCTCGACTTATGATGGAAGTCGAACTATAGGAGGTCGCGTAAATTAATATCCGTGCAAAAGACAAGATAGAGAAATGATATTGAGGATCATTCTCCAATTTAATCGTGTCGCACGTACCAAAAAAAGTGATCTCGTCTTAATCGCAAACATTATATCGATTAATCGAAGGTAGCCTATCACGATCCCAAAGTAAAGAAAATGACCCAAATGGTCATTTTCCATAGATTTGAAATCGGGAAGGTTATCGACTTCGATAAACGGCGCTTACGAATAGAAGACTTCATCGATCGAGGAAATAGAAATAAAATCGAAAGAAGAAATGAGGAGAGAAAAGGAGGCGGTCTCGGGGAAACCTCCATCTATCAATAGTTTGACTGATGATGGTTTTAGGGGTCTCGTCATCGACCAAAATGAGGAAATATAAAAATAAATCCTCAATGACAAAAAAATTTACTAAATTATAACTTTAGATAAATATGTATTAAAAATTCTAAAAAACATTTAAGATTAGAGAAATATATATATATATATATATATATATATATATATATATATATATATATATATATATATATATATATATATATATATATATATATATATATATATATATATATATATATACATATATATATATAAAATAAAAACTCTTAAAGGTTTATTTAGAAAAATGTTAGAAATCGAAAAAAACTAACTTAAAAAAAATATATACAATTCTTAAAACAAACTATTAAAAAAATATATTACAATTCTTAAAAAAAAACTATTAGAAAAAGTATATTACAATTCTTAAAAAAGCAATTAGAAAAAGTATATTACAATTCTAAAAAATAAATCTTATTAAAGTGTTAATAGTTTAAACTAGAAAACTTTAATAAAATTCTGAAAATTTAATTATATAAAAAAAATTATTTAAAAAATTGTTATATATGAAAAAAACTATTTAGAAAGTTGTTATAAAAAAAACTATTTAGAAAGTTGTTATAAAAAAACTCCTAAAAACTAATTATAAAAAGATGTTAACAAATCTAAAAAAACTATTTTACAAGAATATATTAACAAACTAAAAACTATATTTCACAATATATTAACAATTTTCAAAAGAAAAACTAATTAGAAAAATATTTACAATCCTTTAAGACTTATTAAAAAAAGAAATTATAAAATTGAATTTAAAAAAAAAAGTAGTATACAAGCCTTTTTTTTAGAAAAATAAATTAAAAAATCTAAACTATTAAAAAAAATACGGTCAATCCCCAGCCATGAGAAACTCCGTAAAAGCAAAACAACCATCAAACTCCTCATTAGGAAAAAAATGCAGAAGAAAGCCATGGTTCCTTGTCTTGCAGCTGAGTGAAATCAGTGAACTTCGTTTTTTCCTCATCTCGGTTCTCATCTCATCTACATGTTCTGTTTCTGTTTAGTTTGTGGTTTGTAAAAGTGAAATGGGTTTTGGTTTTGAAGGTTTGGAGCAAGGTTGTTGTGAGTTTTCAGAATTTGAAAATGGGTTTGTTCAAGTTTTTACGGTTGTTGGATATGGTTGAGATGGTGAAACGGGTTTCGCGGATTGGTGTTATTGGTTAAAGGTTGAGATGAAAATTGGTTTGTGGTGAGTGGTTGAAGGAGGAAGTATGAAACGAAAATGGAAGTGTTGGCTTTGAAAATGGGTTGAAGAAGGTTTGTTGAGGAAAATGGAGTGTGAGTTTCGTACGTTGGTTGAAGAAGATGGAGAGGAAAATGGAGTGTGAGTTGATGAAGATGGAGGCAGCGGCGGATTAGGGTTGGTCATTTGGAGAAGATGTACAGTGAATTTATACGTGTTATCCTTGTTGTTATTCTTTTGTCCTTTTTTTGAATTTTTTTCATTTAATTAAGTTGTTGATTAATAAATCTAATAATAATAATAAAACTAATCTAATCTTAATTTAAGCTAAATAAACTAATCTAAATTAATTCAGACAATTTTAACTCAAATAAAATTCTATTCTACTAAAAATAATATATTCTAAACTAAAGACCTAATCCTATAAAACTAAAACTTATAATCCTAATTAAAATTTTTATTTTAAACTAATAAAAAAATTATATTTAATTCTAATACTAATCAAATAGTCTAAATTAAAAACTAATTGAAATCTATTTCTAATCTAAATCTAATTAACTCCTAAACTAGTTCTAACTAATAATAATCTGATCTAAATTAACTAATAATTAATTATTCTAACTTATTCTAATATAAATAATTAATTCTATTAACAACCTAATCTAATTAAATAAAGAAACTTAAATCTATTATAAAATTAAAATTAATTTCTAAACCTAATTAAACAATATAAAAAACTAATTTTAAAAATCTAATTAAATCTATTTAAAAACCTAAAACTAATCTAAAACCAATTGAAATTAAATAATTTTAAAACTAAAATCTATCTAAATTCTAAATTAAAATTCTAAGCTTGTTTCTAAATTATAATTAAAAACTAAATAATTCTATCTATTTCTAATTCTAAATCTAAAATTCTATTTCTAAAAAAAGCTAAATTCTAAATTCTAATACTAAAAAAACTAAAAATTATAATGTAATTTCTAAATAAAAATTCTATTCTAAAATCTATTAACAAACAATATATGTATAAAAATACTAATATTTTGCAAAGTAAAAAGAGAAATTAAAAATGGAATTAATATTTACAAAAACATCCTTAGGCCACGTGTCACACCCTCATTGGGCGAAATAACAAAGACTTGAAAAACGTCCAATCGTGGGTGGATACGTGTCTAAATGGCATGAAATTAAGCGGGTAATATAAAATAAAAAATAGTATCAAAAATGCGAAAATATTTGGAAAAAAAAAGGGAGGACAAATTTAGAGTGTGACAGTGCTTCAAGAACAAACACAAACATCAAAGTCAATCTAAGATAGGAGGCACTCAAGCATACACAATCAAACACCAATCTATCATGATTAGAAACAAACTCAAATAGGATGTATCATATTCACATTTCAATCCATAATCAAAATCAAGAAGGAGAAAACACAAATTGAAATACCAAAGTTAAGCAAACACAAACTTAAATTGCCCATGTGAGAAGTATAAGGTCATGCAAGGCAAATGAAACAAAAGGAACATATAATGGACCTCAACTCAATGAAATAAGCACCTAAGACATGTTGAGAGAAGTCAAGAAAGATTATCAAATACTCATTGAGTCAACCAAGAACCAAATTCAAAAGATCATGGCAAGACATACACAAGTTCATAGTTAAAACAAGCACACTTTAATGCTTCATTAAAAAACAAGAGCAAATAAAATCCAAATAAGTTCTCAAATTTAAGTCATGTATGCTATGAATCATATGGCAAAGTGTCACAACAAGAATTACAATAGAGTATCATCAAATGAATCAAACAAGACAAAGCAAACAATTAACCGAGCAAGATTCGAGGGTCAAATAAAACCAAAGGAAAATCAAACAAAATGTGATCATCAAGACATCAAAGCAGCACCTAAATACCCTACATATATGTGCCTAAGTGTATGTGAAAAATTGGATCAAGAGTCAAAAGGAAAAATCAAGAATTTGAGCCATATTTCAAAACTAGGTCACATAGGACACCTTATGAAAATAAATCAAAATAAAATAATATAATAAAATAATATAATAAAATAAAAATAAAAATTATGAAAAATAAGTTGACAGGTCAAAGAGTCTGAAAAATATTTTTGTGATATTTTAGCATATTTAGAATCATTAAAATAAAATCAAAATGGAAAATATAATAAAAGAAAAAATAAAAAGAAAAGAAACTAAGCAGGGGTGTAAAAGTAAATCAGATATGAACAAAAATCCAGTTCAAAGTGTGCCTGGGCCCAAATGGGGGTGGTGCAGATAGCACAAAGGATTAATCCCAACTCAAACAAACCATCAGAAATCAAAAAAGAAAACACGCGTGGACAATCACTTAAACATGTCAGCTCCATGTCACTGCCAACTCACGCACACCTCAACAAGGTCAAATATTCAACATAACAACATATCATACGTTGGAGCTAGGGTTCCGGTCGTCTTCTTCGACAACTCCCACCGGAGTCAACTGTAAAAGTGATCAAAAACAAAAAAACTTGACACTATTCCAAATTATTTTCCATGTAGGTTTCATATCTAGTCTTAGAATTCAAAAATAAACACTTCATCATCTTGAAATCAAAGCACAAAAAAGTAAACACATGAACTGAACTTCATTAAAACAAGACAAACTCATAACAAACAATGCCTACAAGGGTGTAGGACTTCAGATGCAACAAAAGCAAGCTTGAAATGAGTTTAACATGAGAGGAAACAGTAGGAGAAACTTACTCAATGAAGAGGCTTCGCTGGCCCTTGAAACTGTGCTTAACCTCCAAATGAGAGCTTCCAACAGCTTCCTTATGCTTTTGTGAGGATGAACTAGGAAGAAAATGCAGAGGAACTTGGAGGAGAAAAGAGTTTCGAAGAGAGAGGTTTTTTTGTGAAAAAGTTGAGAAATTCCAATATGATTCTTGCAGCAATGAGGCTCTCTCCTTTTATTTTAGAGTTTGTGAGTTTATATACTAGGTTTGAGTGGTTAAAATGACAATTATTAAGGTAAAACAAATGGTTAGTGATTTTCAAAAATTTTCAAAGAAATGAAGGGTGGATGATGCATAATGGCACGAGCTATAGCATGGTAGTGGTATGTTGTCATTCTTTTGTGAGTGGAAAGAAGGCATGAAATCAGAAGGAGGTTGTGTGGAGCATAAGTTTTTTGGGCAAGTTTTTGGAACCTTAACTGAAATGGAAAAACATGATAAAGGGTATCATGATTAATACAAGGCATGTTGGTTAGCTTTAGGTCAGATTTTGGCACAAAGAATGTAATACAACTCATATGGTAAGGTATCAATATCATTCTGCAAAAGACTGTCCATAATTCACCATCAAATGATGTACTAAAATCCAACTCGTGCCTACTATTTCTAATGTTCATAACTTGATTAATTCCACCTTAAATCAAACAATCTTATGGTCAAGAGAAAATAGAGAATACAAGGAACAAATTCCATGTTGGAATCATCTTGGAAAAAGGCTTGGAAACATATGGAAAATGGTTTGGAAGTTTGGTCCTCAAAACTGTCCAAAGTAACTTAGAAAATTTCCTAAGATATTGGACCTTTAACATAATTGAAACCTAAACTGTGAATCCCCATATCTTGCTGCATTTTGATCCTATGAGAGATTTCTTGTAATGGATAGAAAGCTTGAAGAATGATCTTCAACTTTCATGTTGTGGGGAAATTCATTTGAGATGAAAAATACTTTGGAAGTTTGGTCCAAAAATCTGCCTAGACACTTGCCAATCTTGACATCTTTGAAACCCTAACTTGGGAGCATCATAACTTGAGCTCTACATGTCCAATGGAGATGATATAGTACTTATAAGAAATCTTGAAGGATTCTATACAACTCTCATGTTGTAGGAAAATTCATTTGGAGCTTGTATCACCATGAAACATGGGCTTGAAAGTAAGTACTTCTAGCTGAATTTCTATACTTAGAAAATTTTCTAATTGTTGAAATGCCAAAATCTCCATTTTCTCAACTTTAGCTCAACATAACTCTCAAACTATGAGTCTTTTGGACATGCCTCCTTCCATAAATTTGTAGTTCATGATGTCCTCTTTAATTTGATAGCAAGTTTTCCTTCATTGGATAAAAAATGAGAGAGTTATGGAAGTTGCAATATGGCTAGAATTAGGGTTTTCTACACTTAAATTTTTTCCCATCAAAACCCTAATTTAGTCAAACTCTTGATTTTATGTTTCTCCTTGATTCTTTTTGTTCCAAACACATGAAATCACTTGAAAACATATATCATTCCCTTGATTGACATTGAGATTCAAGATTTTGACCTAATTGAATCACATTTGACTTTTGTTGACCATATGGAACCCTAGGACCATTTCCATTGACGGTGGCCCTTGTGATGGCTTGTGATGACACATAATCCATGTAGAGGACCCTCAAGGTGTGTTGAGCTTTAGAATCAAGTCTTGCCCAAAGATCAATGCTATGTGCAAATGCCAATGCAAAATTATTATGAAACAATAAGCCAAGATGAAAGAAAAATGAGGGGAAAATTTTGGGGTGCTACAGATATGTTTACAAATGACTGTTTGTTTCACTCTTTTTGACGTTGTCAAAGGGGGAGAAAGCAAAAGAAATTTCACAAAGTTTAGAATTTTATGAAAGTGCATACAGTCAGGGGGAAAATGTTGTTTAAGTACTCAATGCTTTGGAAATTTTTGCAAGGTTTTTCCATCATCAAAAAGGGGGAGTATATGAGGGCAAGATTCCTTTCTTACTGTATTTTAGACAGTATCACCTTGTCTAAGTCATGCATTCATCTTTTACAAACGTGCATAAAGATCCATATAGATGAATTTAGACATATAGAATCATCCTTGTCGCGGTGAGAATTGGATATCAAGCTATTATATTAACTTGAATCACAAAACATTGAATGTTCACCACTGAACTTTAATTTATCTAGAGGAAAGGGAAAAGATCGAATAAAACCCTAATTGTGCAATGTAACAACAATGCAAAGAGATATAAAGGTTCTGGGGTTGGTTATACTAAGGGAAGGTATTAGAACCCTAAGTATCTATAGTACTCTATAGAAACCTCTTGAAATATTTGTGTTATGTTATTATTTGTTTGCTATTTATTTGAAATATTCTACGGAAAAAGACCTAGAGATTCTACTAAGTATGCTCGCTAAGACTTCACAGTCTTATGGCTATGTATCCTTACAAGGATAGAATCAGAGCAATCGTATTTCACCTTAATAAGGGTGAAGAACGCTTGATAGTGATCAAGGTTCCAAAGGGAAGGTAAGTGTTTATAACAAAAACACTTACATAGAGTTTACAAACTCTAACCTAAGGTTAAGTTGAAAACTTAATGGCTTAACAAAGTCATAAGGGAAATCGAGGTAAGGCTAAGCTACCTATGACATAAAATCAACAAAAAGATTTTTCATTTGGATTTAGGAAACAAAGAAAGGGAGAGGAAAAGAATGACTGAACAAAGTCAAAATAAACAAAGAGTTCATGGGTGAATGAATGGGATGAACAAGAATGATATTCAAACATGATATCAAAGTAAACCTGATAAGGATGACATTCAAACATGATATCAACCAAGGTAAACATAAACATGAATTACTTAACAAAGTTATAAACTAATTATGGTAACAACCAAAGATGACATACAAGCATGGGTGATAAAGATCAAATAAGAGCGAGGTATCAAGCTATATTTCATTCAAGACATGTAAGCATACAACATGAGTACATAAGTAACAATATATGATCATGTATAATAATGTAGCAACATTTAACAACATCATGAAGGATATAACAATATCATGCTCATGGATATAACAATATCAACATGTGAATCAAGGAATTATAATATCAAACAAGGATTCAAAATTACATGGATATAAAAATATCAACATGGTTTCATGGATGAAAAATTCAAGTATACAACTAGGGTAAGTATGAAATAAAGTCAAGGTTAAGACATGGAATAGGGTTTACTAACACCATTTAATCATGAATACAAAACAAACATGGACAAGTTGTAATAACACTTAATCATGAATATAATTTAGAATTTCAAACATGGATAAGTTATGACAACACTTAATCATGGACACAATATCAAAGTAACAACCAAGGGTACACGTTAAGGTTCAAGGTAATCACATTTAAGGGTTAAACATGTCAAAGTATTCTAACTTAGTAAGCATGAAGTTTAAGTACAAACAAGGTCATGGTATTCAAGCTATGGCAAACATGGACATGTAATCCAAGATGATTCAAACACAAAGCTAACAAGCACATATTCAAGGTTAAATCATGATATATGCGTCATGCTAGGATCAAGAGACAAGTTTCACAACCAAACATGGAAAGACAAATCATTTACACATGGTCAAGTATGCATTAAAGTACTTTAAACTTAAGCAAAACTCAAAGGATCATGTTATCAACATTACACAAGGTCCATACAATGTATGTCATATTTACACAAGTCAATATGCACAAGCAAAGTCAAAGGAACAAGGAAAAAGATTCATTTAAGGACCTAAAAACCCTAAAAATGTGCCTAACTTTAACTAAACAAAAGTATGTGAAAAATAAATATTTTTGTGAAAATTAAAGTGAATTCATAAAATATGTAAGATCATGAGTAAATGAGAAAAAAGAGTGGCCTAAAAAGACCAAAGGAGCACCAAGTTATGGTCATTTGAAGTTGTGAAGAAAAATGAAAATACTAGTGCTAAAAATAATAGGAATGGTTCGACCAAGGTTTGAACTTATGCTACAAAGGTTCCAGGCCCAAAAAATGTTCGTTGGACCACGCGCGTATACTGAATATATGGTGCATTCAGGAATATATATATATATATATATATATATATATATATATATATATATATATATATATATATATATATATATATATATATATATATATATATATATATATATATATATATATATATATATATATATATATATATATATATATATATATATATATATATATATATATATATATATATATATATATATATATATATATATATATATATATATATATATATATATATATATATATATATATATATATATATATATATATATATATATATATATATATATATATATATATATATATATATATATATATATATATATATATATATATATATATATATATATATATATATATATATATTTGAAGTGTGCTTCAAAAACTGGGAAAAAAATAAAAGGAACAAAAGGGTCTGGGGCGAGGGGGATTCGAACCCCAGACCCCTCACTCAAACACACTCCAAACAAGCACACTTTAACCACTGGGGTGGTAATACATCCGATGTTTAAAGTGGAAACAATAAAATGAATATTAAGAGCACATTCATGAATGAAAAAATAGCCACGTCAGATTCATCTTCATCCTAACGTTCTCTCTCTATCTATCTATCTATCTATCTATCTATCTATCTATCTATCTATCTATCTATCTATCTCTCTCCTCCCTCGTGCCCTTCTCTTTTCCTTCATTTTTTCCATATTTCTACCCTCAATATCTCTCTCATCTCTTAATGAAAATTAAAAATGTAAACATCAAAATTGCTCTACTTCTTCCAAGGATTTTAATGATACCATTTTTATGACCTAAAACTCATTGGACAATCCACATGAAGGGCAAAACCATACCACACACCCTAGATTTCTAACATCATAAACTTCACATATAGACATGCTACAAAGCAAACAGTCGTGGGAACACACTAAGCACAATCATATCTACATTTTTGCTTCAATAAAAAGTCACAAATGATGCATGAATCAAAAGTTCCAAAGTGAAAAAATCTTACCTATTAGAGCAAGGTCTAATGCCCCTTCACATTGGTTACAGAAGCAAGACAAAGATTCTAAGGGCCTCTTTGATATTTCAACAAGCTAATGAAGTCCTTGGTTTGTCTTGAAATAGTTTGAAACCTCTCACGCGATCCTTCTTGCACAATGGAGCAATAAACTTGGAATATGATGATATGGGTGGTTCAAAATTTGTTTGAGTGTTTGGATGATTTATATGTGGTGTATATTAAGTGTTTTGATGGTTAGTTGAGAGGAAACTCAACAAAAATGTAAGTTGGAGCTTTTAGGTTTTTGAACTTGCAAAAGTGGTTGTTTTTGCAAATTCTTGTATGTAGGTAGTTGTTGAGGTTTTGAGGTTACTTTCTTGTTTTTTTAGGCTTAGAATAGGCCTTTATTTATAGGATAAGTGGAGGGATTGAGGGCTGGTCATAATGCAATGGTTTGGTTCAGAATAAAGTTTGTGGTTTCATGAAAGTGTGAAGCTCCAATGCATAGTACAATGGCTCTAGGGTGGTTAGGAGGCTTTAGAGATGTTGCTTATGATTTTAAGAAAAGGTTTGCATAGAAGAAATAGTCACAAAGCTCCATACAAGTTGACTTTGTGATTAAGCTTCTTTATGCAAATGGAAGTGTGATCTTTTTGGCAAAAACTTCCATAAATGGCATGAACTCTTGGATAATGCTTCAAATTAATGTGTAATGCACAAAAAACTTGTACACTCTTCTGATTAAGGAGAGATATGCAAGTTACATGGCCTATAATCAAGAGATTTATGATTGGAAATAGTTTTGTTTCAAGTTCATGACATGAAAAATGACCCAAAGTTCATGTTTCAAATGTCAACTTCTTCTATTCGAATATCCTAGCTCAAGAATGGAAAAAAAGAGTTCTTGGACTCTTTGGAAAGCTTGAAACATGTTTTAAAACTTTCATGTTTTAAGTTTTCATTGAATCAAAATGGATCATGATGATAAATGTCCCTAAAGTTAGCTACTTTTACAAGGCAGATTTGCATCAAAAAATTTCTAAGTGTTTCAACTTCACATTCCAATGAAACACCCACTTCATGACTTCATAACTTGAAATCTATGCATTTTTTAGGAATTCATCCTCAAGGACAAATTTTTAGTATAAAACAAGCTCTTCAAATTGGTCTTTAGAGAAAAGAAAATGGATGATTGGATTGGAAATTATGGCCTTGGCAAGTTGGACAAAAATCATTGTACTTCAATAACTTAGAAAAAATTTTAATTTCTCTTTTGTTGCTCTTTTTGAAGTAACCTCAATTATCTTTATTTTTATTGATCAAATTCATAAATCAAACATATATCTATGAAATTTATCTTGAGAAGCTCATATTTGATCCAAGAACCCAAAAGTCAAAGGTTTGACTTTATAGTGATTGGCTTGTGTATCAGATGAATTTTCACTTCTTGATCTTCAATGATTTCTATCTCTTGAGATATTTGGAAGCCGTGGATGGATTCCAGATATGTATTTGAATGTATTGAATCATGTCTTGGTCAAAAGTCAAGGATACATTTGACTTTGGTTAAAAACCCTTAATTTGTGACGAGATGAATCTGAATCTTGATGAACTTGTGATTAAGCTATGTTACACTTGATTATTGATGGAAGGAGGATCTCTAGAGTGTATGATAACTTGATTTATTGATGATCAACCCAAAACTTTGATTGATCAAACTCCAATCTCCTTGAGGCAAAACCCTAATTCACAGATGAAATAAAGCAAAGTTATATCCAGATGATTTGGTTAGCTATGCATGAATAATTGACCTAAAATTGTATACGAATGATGATGGAATCTAGGTTAAAATTTGGTTTATGACAATACTCTATGTCAAAAATGAGTCTTGAGTTATTTTTAATGCATTAGGTCGTCTCACATAGGGTATAGGTCGACTCAGAATTAAGAAAAATAATGTTTGAAACTTTCTTGCATGCTTGCGTCAACCCGAGACTCCTACAGGTCAACGCACACTAAAATGAAAATGTTTGAGAATTTTCTGCCATGCATGCGTCGACGCATGACTCTCGTATAGGTCAACGCACGAACTTCTTTTATATGCAGTTTTGCATTTTGTCTTACTCAGGTCGACTCACAGCTCCTACAGCTCGACCTCTCGCGCGTATACACCCATTTTTCTGTATCTCTATGTTCCCAAACTCTATTTTTTTTTTGTTATTTATTCATGCACCTATATATTCTCATATGCATCACTTTGAAAAAGAAGAAGAAAATTGAAAGATACATTGATTGCTCTTCATTTTCACTCTCACAATTGCATTCATCAATAATCACACATAATCATCTTTATTGATTTTGCTTTGTCAAGAGTGATAACGTCCAAATGTAGGATTTGTAAATCAAGTCTGGGTAGAGATTTAGTAGAATTTTCTTCAATAAAACCATTAGGGTTTTATCCTCTAAGATCTTGGTAGATTTAGGGTTTTTTGCACAAATCTTTGTATTACAGGTTCAGCTGAGTGAAAGCATTAATAACGGTGGGTTCTATCAAGGGAGTAACGGTAACCAGAGATTGTTTTGAAAGATTTGGAGTCAAACATCTTGCGATTGAAATCAGCCGAATGAAAGACTTAAAGAACAGAAGGTTCAGTCAAGTGAGTAGCGGTAACCGGAGGTTTGTGATAAGTGCTAAATTGTATTGATTTTTAGTGTAAATAATTGGCACTTATTGGTTTAATTCAACCAATAAACCTCAACTTTTGTGCATATGTTGTATAGTTTACGTTATAATGTATATATTGCGTATCATATAAATATCTTTGAGTTTAATTTTTTTTCTCTCATTTTTGTAGGTATACAAGCAATGATATTTTTTCATTGTCTTATAGAGCATTGAATAAGCTTTCCAACGCTTCCGACCGCGCGTAAAATGGAGTTACGGTTCAAAAGTTATGGTCGAAACAAGTGCTGGTCTACTGTCATGTTCGTTGTGCGAACTGGAGGTTAGCGAACTCAAGGCGAATAAAAATTGCGCAGAAGCATGGAAAACACTATTTTGGCAGTAGATAAGGTGGCATATGTTCACTGGGCAAACGGGAGTTCGCAGTGCGAACACGGGAACCCGTTTTTGCCTATTTAAGTCACTTTTCAGCATTTTTTTAGGTTATGTTGTTGGGAACTTCTTACCCCAACTTCATCAAAAATATTCTTGAGTAGATTTTTCTTAGAAACAGCATTAGAGTGTGCATCTTGACGATCTAGAGTCGAATCCACTTCAATCGGAGTTGACAGACCGTGAGATTTGTGTTCTTCTTCTCTCTTCTTTTTCTACTCTCTATTTTTTGGGGTTTTGTATGTAAGTTTATCTTGATTATATTATATTTATGGATCTTTGTATAAAATCTCTTTTGCAACTCTTTATCGATGGTTATCTTGATTTTTTACTTAATGGGTTTGGATTGCTATAGACATATACAGTTTGAACTCGATCTAGGATGAGCATCTGTTAGATTCTAAACTCTAGACATAGATTTAGGACTAATATTCACGTGGGTATCGATTCTTAATGCTCCATGTTGTCGAGTTCTGTGAGACATCCCCGATGAGACGATACGTTTGATCTCTCGACTTTGCGTTAGACATAACCTCTGTTGTGAGCGATACATGATGATATTGACGAGCGATTTAGGTCGCGTGCATTTGATCCATATATTTTTTAGTACATGATGGGTGGAACGAAATACAACTCCTGACGAGTTTTCTCACTTCTTAAGAATGTATTTATTTCTTGTTTTATGTTTTTCCTTTTGCATTTTTATCTCAAACCATTCAAACCCAAGCTTAGAAACGTGAAGATTGTCAAATGGCATTCTTTCCCTCGCACCGATCCCTGTGGAGACGACAAAACTGGGTACTTAATATTTTTGCTTTCTACTTTACCATTCCAACAAAATGGCGCCGTTGTCGGGGATTGGTTTTGATATTGAATTGCATTACGATAATTTCTATGTTTTTAAGCTTTGTATATACATGTTTTTGTTTTCCATAAGTGATTATATATATATGTGTGTGTTTTCTATCATGTTTATGTGTTTGTGCATATTCTTGTTTTTGGTTTACGTTTGCTCAAGTGTTGTGCAGGTTTATTTGGTAGTAGCTGGTGAACCAAGCAACATAGAGGAGCATATGCATAAATAAAGGCGTCGAGCTTACGATGTGAATCAAGCGCTTGTTGGGAGACAACCCAACGGTTTTTGAGTTTGTATAGTTTTATATTTAGTAGTATAGTTAATATAAAGTGAAAATGGATGGACCACATGTGAGAAAAAGAATATAAAAATCAAAGTTTTCCTGCACGCGCTTAGTGCACGCAGAGGACGCTTAGTGCGTCTTGTTTTGCAAAGAAAAAATCTCTCATTTTCATCCACTTTCACCAATTTTGGTCTTTGTATTTAGTTAGTTTTAATTTAATTTTGTTAGATTGTTAGAATAATGTTTGTGTTTGCTCTCAAGTTTGTTTTTGATTAGCTTGAGGATGCATTTTGTGATTTTCCATGTTTGATCGTTTCAACTTGCGAATGTATGATTTTGATATTGTTTGAAGTTCGTACTTTGCAAGGTACTCGTTTATCGCTTTCTAGAACATAGCATGATTAGGAGACTTTTCATTTGTACAATTTTCATGTCATTCATTCTTTTGCCATACTTGTTCAGTTTTGAATCACTTTAGAACAAAACCTTTTTATGAGGAGCTTTCCATTGTTTACTATATGCAGGAGACCAACATTCTTGTTTAACTCGGTTTTATTATGTTTAATCTTGTGTTTGTGTTGATTTTTATGATAGCACTAAAATGATCAAGACATTTTGTTCGATTTTGAGCATACCCACTTGACTAAATAGTCAATCTACCTTGTGAGTGAGAATTTGCTTACCCCTTTGAGCCTTTGTTAGAATCCATGTTGGTGTTAAGTTCATTTTTGTGTGAATTCTAATACTTTTTCTTGAACTATAACCATGACTTATTATTTGAGTTTTTTACCCTTGCCTAGCAAGTTTGGAAGCATTCATGTCACTATGTGTGGTTGTATTCAAGTTGGGGAGAAGAGGTTGGTTGCTATGAGGTTGAGAAAAAGAAAAAGTTTGAAAAAGAAAGAAAAGAAAAAATGAAAAAGAAAAAAAAGGAAAAGAATTGAAAAAAAATGAAAAAAAAGAATAATGTTATGCTAATAAGTTGTGTGGAATGGTGTAACAATTTGGAAAAGAGAAAAAGGTGATTAGAATTTGTGAGTGCTTGAGATTGTGAGAAATGATCACTCTCATTTGATTAGGCAAGTTTTTGTTTCTTTTACCTTGAGAAAAATAATTGTTTGTTACCCAAGCCACATTACAACCCTTAAAGCCCTTGTAATTTTTGCTTTTATACTGTTCAATGTGAGTTTTTCTTGACGAATACATAATTTAACTTGTTGTTAGCATGATTGTAGGGTAAGAGTTAAGCCCCTAATTTTTTTTATTCATCTACCAATGAAGTTTGTGCTAGGTGTGATTCATTTTTGAATATTGTATTGTCTTAAAATTTTTGACATGTATTTTGTATTTAGAAGTTGTTTCGTTTCCATGTTATCTTTGTAATTTAGTGGTATGTTTTGCTTTGCATGTACGTTTTTGTGTTGAACCATGCATTTGTTTTTGTTTTTCAAAATTTGTTGAATCGTGATTGCTTGGTTATTACTTTTGTTTCCTTGAGTTGATCGATTCTTGTTTGAGGACAAACAAATTTAAGTTAGAGAGAGTTGATAAGTGCTAAATTGTATTGGTTTTAAGTGTAAATAATTGGCACTTATTGGTTTAATTCAACCAATAAACCTCAACTTTTGTGCATATGTTGTATAGTTTATGTTATAATGTATATATTGCATATCATGTAAATATCATTGAGTTTAATTGTTTTTATCTCATTTTTGTAGGTATACAAGCATTGATATTTTGTCATTGTTTTATAGAGCATTGAATAAGCTTTCCAACACTTCCGACCGCGCGTAAAACAGACTTACGGTTCAAAGATTTTGGTCGAAACAAGTGTTGGTCAAAAGTTTTGGTCGACTCAAGGTGAATAAAAATTGCCCAGAAGCATGGGAAACACTATTTTGGCAGTAGCTAATATGGCATATGTTCGCTGGGCGAACAGAAGTTCGCGGTGCGAACACGGGAACCTATTTTTGCCTATTTAAGTCACTTTTCAGCATTTTTTTAGGTTATGTTGTTGGGAACTTTTTACCCCAACTTCATCAAAAACATTCTTGAGTAGATTTATCTTAGAAACAATATTAGAGTGTGCATCTTGAAGATCCGGAGTCGAATTCACTTCAATCGGAGTTGACAGATCGTGAGGTTTGTGTTCTTCTTCTCTCTTCTCTTTGTACTCTCTATTTGTTGGGGTTCTGTATGTAAGTTTATCTTGATTATATGTATATATATATATATATGGATCTATGTATAAAATCTTTTTTACAACTCTTTATCGATGGTTATCTTGATTTCTTACTTAATGGGTTTGGATTGCTATACACATATATGGTTCGAACTCGACCTAAGATGAACATCTGTTAGATTCTAAACTCTAGACATAGATTTAGGACTAATATTCACGTGGGTATCGATTCTTAATGCTCCATGTTGTCGAGTTGTGTGAGACATCACCGATGAGACAATACGGTTGATCTCTCGACTTTGCGTTAGACATAACCTCTATTGTGAGCGATACGTGATAAGATTAACGAGCGATTTAGGTTGCGTGCATTTGATCCATATATTTTTTAGTACATGATGGGTGGAACGAAATACAACTCCTGACGAGTTTTCTCATTTCTTAAGAATGTATTTATTTTCTTGTTTTATGTTTTTCCATTTGTATTTTCATGTCAAACCATTCAAACTCAAGGTTATAGATGTGGAGATTGTCAAATGGAATTCTTTCCCTCGCACCGATCCTTGTGAAGATGACAAAACTAGGTACTTAATATTTTTGCTTGTTGCTTTATCGTTCCAACAATTTGTTCGGAGTATTTGATGTTCTTGATTCAGTTGGAATCAAGGGGAGAGAAGTGGTTAGATTCAACTTTAACAATTAGGTTAGATTGTTGGTTAGTTAGGACTTCTCTTGTATAGAATTTCACAAACAGATATTATAAATATCTCAATTCTATTTTTAGAATTGGGAGCAGACGTACCCGAAGCGAGGACGAAAGGGAAACTGCCTAAACAAATCAAGTGTCATTCTCTCTCTCTCTCTCTCTCTCTCTCTCTCTCTCTCTCTCTCTCTCTATATATATATATATATATATATATATATATATATATATATATATATATATATATATATATATATATATATATATATATATATATATATATATATATATATATATATATATATATATATATATATATATATATATATATATATATATATATATATATATATATATATATATATATATATATATATATATATATATATATATATATATATATATATATATATATATATATATATATATATATATATATATATATATATATATATATATATATATATATATATATATATATATATATATATATATATATATATATATATATATATATCTTTACTTTACGTTGTTCAAGTTTGCATGAAATCAACTGTTAGAAATATTTTTATTGATTTGTAGTGCTTTAAAACTGTTGTGAAAAACCATTGCAATCACTTTGATTGCAAGTGTAAAAAATTCTTCACTACAAATTCAAAGGAAATTTGACTTGGTGTGTTTCACACGCCAAGTGTTTGACATATTGATAGCACACAAACTATTTGTTAAATTGTCAATTCAATTTTATCGTCTATTTAGTATTGGAAATTGGTTCACCTTAAGTGGTCTTTGTTTGAATTGTTTGATTGGGAACCTTATTGATTCTATTATCTCATCAATATTATTCCATTCGGTTTCGCATATTCGATCTTACTAATAATTGTTCGTTTAGATGAGATTTGATCCAAGGCTACTTTCGCATAATTTTTTAAAGCACAAATTATTATTAAAAATTAATGATCTATTCAACCTTCCCCCTTCTAGATTAGTACCATCGTCTAACAAAGATTGCCTATCCGGGAATCACCGACATGAAACTGCCCTCTCAACACATAAAAACAAAAGGTGCTCCAAAGAAAATGAAGCCTACACCAAATGAAAATTCGGCTACATGGTCTCCTTCATATTTTGAACATGTTGACAATGTTTTTCTCGACTCACCGACTCTAAAATCTAAAAAAAGTGTTGTCAAAGGAGCCCGCATTAGCAAACCACCTCCGACACCGCCTCCACCAAAGATTTCATTCATCGACGAGATACCGGCTTTTATGCATAATTATATCGAGCAGATCATCAATGTTTTAGGGGATGGTAATTGCGGTTATCGAGTCATTTCCATTTTACTCGGTAAGGGAGAAGATAGTCATACATTTGTCCACCGTTAACTTATCCAATAGTTGAAAACACTAAAGAATCATACACAAGGTTGCACAGAAAGAAAGAAAAATTTGTTGAATTTGTGAGTCTCTTATTCCTTGCTTTAATGGTCCGGCACTGGAGGAAAAATGGACGCGCTTCCCTGAAATGGGTCACCTAATATCATATGTGTATGATATAGTGTGTATTGACCTGACAAGCTACAATTTTTCGGAAACCTTTTATCCCTCTGTTCACCGCCCCACCTCAAAATCCAAATGATTGTATCATGCGTATATGGTGGATTTCAAAATCAAGTCCTTTTGTTCAAGTTTACTTGAAACCGGGTTTCCCTATACCACTTACATCACCTGAGTGGACAAATCATTCAACCACAAAAGCCAAGACTTTGTCGGATTATTTTGATGCAAGAATTCGAGAAATTGAACAACATTGAAAAAGAATCAAAATGAATAATTGAAACACTTACATCACCTATAGGTTTAGCTGGTGACGTATGTTTCAATTTGTTTTAATTACTTGTTTAACTGGACAAATAATTGTATGTAATTGTGTCTCAATATAAATGAAGTGTTATATATTCACCTTTTGTTCATATTTTGTCTTTATGCATTTTTTATTTTTTCCATAACAACATTTGTGTTTTTGTAAATGAAAAAATGGTTTTCTTTTTGGGTTTTGTTTTGAAATTGGTTCAGGACATGTTTTAAAGATGCATCTCCGGAACAAGATAATAGGGTGTCGTTTTGGAGATAAATCTCTAGAATCAATATGCCAGTTAGTGAGTGGTCCAAATTGATTTATGGCATCTATAAATTTAGGGGCTCTTATATTATATTTCACACAAACTGAAAAATGTCTCAAATCTCACAAATAAACATCTATTGATATGTCGCAAATGTCTCCTTCTCTAGCTCTACACCCGGGCCAACGTTTAGGCCCACTGATTTCACCTCCCTCGAAGATATCAAAGATGAAATCTACCATCTCCTACATTAAAGAGACAATCTCAAGATTGTGAAGCTTAAGTATCGTTCACTGTCAATTGACAACGGATGGGAGATTGAGTTCATAAAATTTGAGCTCAAGACGCAAGCAAATGTAAGGGCTATGTGGAATACGTATTTCTGTTTTGGAGAAAAAATTCCGCTCGAGTTGGAAGCGACGGTTTCAAGATCGATCAAAGATATTGCGAAGATGTTGAAGCGTCCAACTGAATATTGAAGTGTAATGTTGAACTTTATGTTGAAATCATCTATGTAAGCTTATTTTATGTTATGAATGTTAATTTCATTTTAGGAAATTAATGTTGTGTTGAATCTAATACCGGAGATGCATCTCCGGAATAAAGTAAACAAAAAAAGGGACGTCACTCCGAGATGGCCTTACTTGAGTGTGTATTGGGGTGCGTCCAGAGATGCATCTCCAGAAACAAGAAGCATTTGTAGAAATTTACATGATGCGGTAGAAACACATAGTGCACCGTAAGAAATTCTCTTATATATTTTGTATAGGATCTTAATTGTTTGGCTTTGTGTTATACTTTCAAATTTATGATCTACCCACTACATCTTTCGTTTGGGAAAGATAACACTGTGCACATGTAAAAAAATATTAAACCATTATTTTTGGCATTGATTGGTTAAATAAAACTATTTAATGGAAAAACATAAATAAAATAATGTATTGTTTTATTACTAACAAGTTGATAATACAGTAGTAATGCTGTAATATTTTGCATCAAATCAAAGTAATTAGGTCATTTCTTTTCCCATTCTTAATCTTTGGTGAAAAATAAAAAATGTCCCTAGTTTTTGGAGGTGCATCTAAGAACGCATCATTTTCTCACTTTTCCAAAAATTTAATTTGGAGATGCATCTTCGTATTTGGTTTAGGGTTTGTTTGTAGATGCATCTTCGAAATAAGCCTTACTTTCAAATCCAAGGCGAAATTCAAAGATGCACCTCTGAACTTGTTTAATGTATATATATCATGTCGGACCCTCCCCCTTTTTTTTCTTCATTTTCTGAACTATTTCAACTGCAACTTCAAGCAACGTTGGACATTGGAGCTCTTAGCAACATACTTTCATTTTCAAGTTTCTTCAAGGATAAACACTAACTTTACTTCAAGCATTTCAATCCCAATTAACTTCATTTATGCATCCTTAACACTTTTTTAAGTTTCTCATTTAACTTATTTTGATTTTTTATTATTGTATTATGCTAAATAGGTTGTTATAAATACATTAGGTAGTTTTCAAATTCGTAATAGATAGTTGTTAGAGACATGCATTATGATTTGATTGAATTTTGGGTTTGTTTGGGTAAGACTGATATCAGTTTCTGCCATTGATGCTAATATGAGCTTTTTCAGAGATATATCTCTGAATTTGTGGTTTATTGGTTTTCAGAGACACATGTATGAAATTGTCCTGGATGCAAACTAATGTCCTTTTCTTGTACTGTTTCGGGAAAATGGCTGCAAACAATGATGATAGATTGATATTCGACAGTGAAATATAACTCGCATTTTTTCAACGTGAGAGGGTTGAGCTTTAGAACGAGCATGCTGGATTTATGCAAGCAAACGTCCATAGGCTTCATGAGAGGGAATCATCGATTCTAAGAGCCTCATATCATAGGGGTCCTCATTCCAAGGGAATGTATCCCCTATTCACGTAGACCAGAAGGAAGCTCTCGCTGTTGCACATGATGGTGTTCCTCAAGTTGCAAACCATTTCCCAAGAAGGTCCTTTAACACCTCCTTACTTATATACTATAAAGATCATGCACATATTAAATAAATTTTGGAATATCACCACATACAACTTTAAAATGCTTTAGGTGTACCACAAAACCAGTCTCAGTATTCGAATATATTATGTTGTTCCACATATCCATAACATGCTCATGCTTATGTGATTTTAGATACTCTTGACAGATGTGTTCATCTTACCATTTGTTTCCCCACAGAGTTGCTTCTTTAAGTTTCTTTTTCCCCAACGGAGTTTTTCTTGTGAATTGTCGTCAGATTCACTTATCAACTTCGTGTTGATCCGGCCTTCGGGTTCAATGCTCACTTTTATTTAGCGAAACCCTGCTGGTTAGCAGATGTTATCAACTGCGTGTTGATCCGGCCTTCAGGTTCGATGCTCGCTTTTATTTAGTGAATGCCTGCTGGTTAGCAGATGTTATCAATTGCGTGTTGATCCGGCCTTCGGGTTCGATGCTCGCTTTTATTTAGTGAATGTCTGCTGGTTAGCAGATGTTATCAACTTCGTGTTGATCCAGCCTTCGAGTTCGATGCTCGCTTTTATTTAGCGAATTCCTGCTGGTTAGCGGATGCTCTCAACTGCGTGTTGATCCGTCCTTCGGGTTCGATGCCTGTTTTTATTTAACAGATGCCTGGCGGCGATGTCAGATGTTCTCAACTTCACGTTGATCCGGCCTTCGGGTTCCATGCCTGTTATTATTTAATAGATGCTTGGCGGTGATGCCAGATGTTCTCAACTTCGTGTTGATCCGGCCTTCGGGTTCGATGACTGTTTTATTTAACAGATGCATGGCGGCGATGTCAAATGTTCTTCTCAACTGCGTGTTGAGCCGGCCTTCGGGTTTGTTCAAACTGATGCCTGGTGGTGATGCCAGATGATCTTTCCGACTTGGTGTCGTTGCCTGCGCATTAGCAGATGTTTTTTCTGACTGCGTGTTGAGGCTTTGTAATTGGTAATCAGTTAGCCTGTTGCAGTTGCAACTATCAGATTCAGTTATCTCCGGAGATTTTTTTTCCCAATAACGAGTTTTCAGTTCCATTTCTGCGGTTGGTAAATTTCCGGGTTCTTTGGTATTCAAACGTCTTTTACCTTGATTGTTTGAAACTCGTTCGCTTTTCACTCATTCAGGTCCAAGTCGTTTGAATAGGGGCAGCTGTTGTACCCCAAAATTTGACCAACCTTTTTCTTTGCTTGGCTTATGTTTCATTTCATTTTTAGCATTTGCATTTGCATAGCATTATCCTTTACAGGGGATCAAGAGAGGTGTGTCATTAAAGAGAGGATTTCTAAGGGTTTCAAACTCAAGTATGAGTGCTTATTCAAGCTATCAAGTGATTACATTCATCAGGAAATGGCCAAAGGTCTTTGAAAGAGAAGATGGATGTATGTTGCCTATCTCCTATCTTAGGGGTCAACAGAGGATCATCAGGGTTTCACAGGCTCATGGTTATGGATAAGCGATGTTTGAGAAGTTCATTGAGTGCTTTGGAAGCCATTGTGGAGCTTATCTAAACACTTATTTCACCTGCAAGGGGTCACAATCAAGGGTTGTGCACCTAGGGTTTCATCTAGTTAGCTCAAGGTCAACTGAGGACTTTAAGGAGTTTGAGACTTAGTTCTAAGTAATTGGAGTCATGGGAAGTTATGTTGAGACATCTAGGATGTCATGTCAAGTTCAAATCAAGAAGAATCAAGAGTTCAAAGAGTTACTAAATTAAGGTTTCAAAGGATCTCAGTGTAAAATCCCCTTCTTTAGTGCCTAACGTCAAGGATACTTTACCTCATGATACAAGTTCAATCTCATTTTCTTATGAACATGAAACTTGTATAGAATGTTCTTAGATTTCTTTTTAGTACTAGAACTCATCCATTGGGTTTATAGAACTCAAGTTATGATGCCAACAAGTTATAGGTCTCAGATGAACATATTTTTTTGGTCAACAAAAGTCAACTCACTTCCAAGACACTTTTGACCTAGAATCATGTTTCTTCTCAACTTTTGGTGAACATGAAAGTTTTTCCTCGTGATCTTAGCTTTCCAAAAAGTCCTAGAAGTCCTTCATATCATTTGTGGAACTCAAGTTATGGTTTTGGCAAGGCAAGGGTATTTTGGGGAACTTTGATTATAGGTCATTTTCATTATGGGTCATTTTCATGCACTTGTGTACTTCAAATGAAACTTCAACCAACACGAAAGTTGCTCCAAAAGAACTCTTTTACATCATGAAACTAAAGGTTTGGGTGAATTATGTTTGGTTATGGACATGTGGGTGAAAATTCAAGTGGAAAATGGAATTTTAAGTGTGATTTCAATTGAACTCATGATAGGTCTTTTTCATGTCTCATTTTGATTCAATTTTATTCACAATACACTTAAGGAAAGAATGCACAAATTGGATTTGGTTCAAGAGGTGAATTACACGTGAATTTCAAGCTTACTTCACAAATAAGTTTCACTTCAAAACTTCCAAATTGGATCACATAAATTCAACTTACCAGCTGCAGATCCAAGTGATTTCCATGTGTGAAGGAAAGATTTTTCACGTGTGCATGGGAAAATTCCATATTGGGCATTTTTGCAAATTCATCACAACAAGGCTTCATGGGCCTCCAAATGGATCAGATATCCAACATATATAAACTTAAAATGTGAAAGGAGCGCTCAGAAGCGCATTTTGGATCCAGAGAGAGCAACTTCCATTTTCAAATTCTCCAAGAAAATTCCAAATCATGTTTTCAATTTCACAGCAATTTAACTTCAATTGAGGTGTGATTCTTCTTCCCTGAGCGAATTGGAGTGGATCTAGACGGTTTGAAGCAAGCTAGCAAGCAGTTGAAGCACCAACGGAGTGTCTCCGTTCAGTAAGTTTCTCCTTCACTTTTCTCTCATTCTAGAGCATGATCTAGGTCCATATTGGCTGCATCTGAAGCCCTACCTCGTGTAGGCCATGTTTGATTACTTAATTTTCATGTTTGCTCAAGTTCTCAGATGTGCATCTTGAACTTTATCTGGTCGATTCTCCTAATTTGTGCATGTTTAAACTGAATGGACTATGGATTTGAGATCTACGTAAGCTCAGCTTTTTTTTATGTGAATTTTGTTAAGTTTGGTGAAGGTTGAGTCGCCTGAGCTCCAGCCTACTCGCCGGAGAAGACAACCGGAGCTAGGGCTCCGGCGTCTGGTTCAAAACCCTTAGGTCTGATGTGTCCATGTGCTGACTCTTTGACTTCACTACGTGGCTGCTTCTTATTTTCTTGACTATGCACGCGTGTTCATTTGACTCCACCTTAGATTAATGAAACGATGCGCTTCATTAATCTGAAGGTTGGCCATTGGATTGGGCCTTAAATGCTTTTCACACCCTTTCTTTTCTCAACCCAATGCGCCAACAACTGGATTCCTTTGTATTTTGTTTTTACTGATACACCTCCCTTGCTATTTGGATTTTATTTATTTTTATTTTATTTCGTTTTAATTTCTGTTTTGATTTTTAATTATTAAAAATACCTCCAAATGTCATAAAATTCAAATAAAATTTTTTTCTAACACATTGAAATGTTAACTAATTTTTCATAATTTCTATTTTGAATTTCCTTTTATTTTTCAATTTAATTTGAATTTAATGATTAGAGGTGTTTTTAATATGGTTTCCATTTGTTCTTGTTTGATTTTTGGACCATTTGTAATCACCAATGAGTAAGGCTTCCTCTCCATTTTGAGGATGGATTGAGGTGCCTTTGAGGCTGATTTTGGTCGAGTTTTGACCTATTTTTGTTTGACTTTGGTTTGCATTTGTTTGACCCTCAATAAATATCCTTCAAAGTGGAGAACCCTAGTTGATCAATTCATTTGGTGATGCTTTGATTGGATTTTGGTTGTGATGTTTTGGCCTTTGGTTGCCAGCTTGTTTATGAGCTTTGTGCATTTTATTTGGCATTTATTGAACCATTCTCCTATTTTTGGTGAACCTTGCAAGTCAAGTCACCCTAATTGAGGTTCACATAAACTAGTTGACCTAGTTCCTTTGGGAGATGACCTTTGTGGATCCTATATGCATCCTATGCCTCTTGAATCACATTCTTGACATGGTTAGGATGTTGGTTTCAATTTTATAGATCACACATTAGGATGGTTTGTGTTGCAAGTTACTTTTAATTAGGGCTTTCCATTTGAATTTTAATGTTGAGAGTGTTTTGAACTTTGGTTCTTTACCTTGCCCTACTTTTTGACTTGTCTTAGTTTGATTTATTCTTTAGTTTGTGAACCTTCTTCTTTTGTTCTCACTTATGTCCATTGGACTTTGGAACTCATTCATGTTGATTTGGTACCCTTTGTTTGTACTTGGAGTTTGACTTGAATGAGATGCCACTTTGAGAACCTTTTGTGCTTTATTTTTGCATGATCACTTTGATGCTCTTGGTTGAGATTTCTCCTTATGTTACTTGCTGCCCAAGTCTGTTCTCCCATCCTCATCTTGATCATGCCTTCTTCTCTTTCTTATTTTGTTTTCCTTTTGGTTTAGTGATTGATGCTTGAATGGTTGTAGGAGTTATGATTTCTCCCATTGCATCTCACTTTTGCTTGGATTTGTTTGAGTGCTTTTGCTTGCATTCTTATTTTGTTTTGCATCTCTTTGTTTGCATTTAAGAGGTTGACATGTGCTTGTGGTGGTCGCTGCCCCACACTTTTTTCCTCCCTCCTTTCTTTGTGTTGCATGTCATGTTTGCATTCCTTTCTTTCATCTCACTTGTGATTGATTTATCTTGTGTTTAATTGGTTTTCTTTGCCATGACCCCTTAGGATTCCTAGGGACTAGGAGAGACATTAAGTGTTCAATCCAAGCATGATAACATTAAGATAGTATTTTCCTCTCTTAATCTCAATCATAGGAGTACATTGCATGATAACATTAGGGTTGAGTTAGTTTCCCCTTAGTTGTGTCTTCTCTCTTCTCATCTCAAAACTTCTTCAAAACATGTAATAATGGATAATAAGTGTTGTATGCTACGAGCCTTAAGCATTTGGGAAATGATGATTGGGGGGCCTCCTCTTAATTGTCTAGAGTGTTTAGTGTATGCCCTTTGGGCGATATGCGACGCATTCGCTCCAAAGTCATAGTCTTTAGTGCAACATGAATTACAAACACAATTCAATTAACTTCTTCTTTATAAAAGACTCAAAAAAAAACATCAAACTTTTTATCCTTCGGGATTAATTGAAAACCATTTTCAAAAAGAGTGTCGTTAACTTTTGGTTCTGCCGCAAACAGGTAACACCTAAGTCTCCAATGGTCGAGCAGCAATACACCTAACTACTAGAACTAAGGTTTAACCCTACTCGGTTAAAACACTTGAACCAACCTGTGGTCATGTTAGCCCGAACTATGTTTGCTCTGATTTCTCATACCAGATGAGGATACTTAGGCACAAGACGGTGATGTCTTGGCGAGCAACCTTCCCTACCTTCACCCGTAGTTTTCCAAACTAAGTTGACTCTGATTTTCTCATTGCACGAGGGAGTACGTAGGCATAGAGCGGCGATGCTCTATCGAGTCTCTTTTCTTTTCTTTTGTCATGTGGCATGTAGCTTAGATAGATTAACACCCTTTTAGATAGATAACAAGCGTGGATCCCGTCAAGTACGATGGACGTGAGGGGTGCTCATACCTTCCCCTTGCGTAACCGACTCCCGAACCCAAGATTTGGTTGTGGTGACCTGTCTTTTCCCTTTTTTGTAGGTTTTCTCTAATCGTTTCATTTCCCTTCTTTGGGATAAATAAAGAACGATGGCGAATCTAGATAATTGAGAGGCAACCACCCAATCATCATTTCCCAAGTAGCTTAAGGCTCGTAACGCACAGTACAAATATGCCTTTATTAAGTGTTTTACTGTTGTTTTGAGATGAGAAGAGAGAAAAGGACTCTACAGGGGAACTATCAAGCATCCTACTGTTGTCATACAATATGGCCCTAATGTTGAGTTTGAAAGGGAATCTACCCTACTGCTATCATGCATGGATTCATCCTAAAGTCTATCATCACTATCCTTATCAAAGGAGGTAAGAACCCTAAGGGAACATGTTAAAGGGAAACAACAACAACAGCAAAAATCATTAAGCTGAAGGAGTAAAGCTATCAAGCAGATAAAATGCATGTAATGCAGCAATACAAGCAAGGGAGGACCACCTCAACCTTTAACGCAAACATGGGATGCAAACAGAGATGCACAGAGAAAGCACACAAGCAAAGAGAGACAAACTCAACCTTTAATGCAAATACAACAAGTATGAAAGACAGATAAACATCCAAGAAAAGGGAGGAACACCTCAACCCTCAATGCAAATATGCACCAAAACAAGAGTATCTGCTCATGCCATTCTATCCTAATGCATCACAGCAAGCAGACAATGAAATCAATCCATCGGGAAAGAGATAAACTAGATGAGCAACAAGGAAATCATCCCAAGGCTACATCAGGTTTAGATGTGTGTCCACACAAGAGTCCATCTGGGGCTCAGACCTCTCATGGAATGCACAGAGTTCTTCCACAAAAAGAACTAGGCTCTCACAAGAAGGATCCCTAGAATATAGGACATATGAGAATGGTGGAACCTAGATGTCAATCTAAGGTATCTGGCTAATGTGTATCAACACAAGAGTCCTCAAAGGCTCAGACCTCTCATGGAATGCACATAGTTCTTCCACGGGAAAAACTAGGCTCTCACAAGAGGGATCCTTATGTCATAGGACTAAGGAAGGGAAAAGGAGAAACATAATGTAAACCAAAGGGAATTCACCCATGTTCAATGTGCATCAGCACAAGAGTCCATCAAAGGCTCAAACTTCTCATGGAATACACAAAGTTCTTCCACAGGAAGAACTAGGCTCTCACAAGAAGGATCCTGAGAATGCAGGACAAGAAGGAGAAAATGTGTACAAAGTACTTGAGTCCTCAAGGCTCAACTCCTTATGGAATGCACAGAGTTCTTCCACAGGAAGAACTAGGCTCTCACAAATAGGATCCTAGTTGTCATTGGACTGGGAAAGAAAAGAGGAGGATGAGGATAGGAAGCAAAGTAAACTCCACAGGAGCTTACTAAGGCACTCAACCAATCTCAACACATTCAAGGAGTGGCCCTCAATGGCTCAACATCTTCATGGAATGCACAGAGTTCCTCCACAGGAGGAACTAGGCTCTCACTAGAAGGATCCAAAAGAGGCCTAGGTTGTTGAGGTGAAATGGACAAGGCAAGGCAAAGCAAAAAGCCACATAAGGGAGGGAAATCATTCGCACAAGCTTCTAAAGAAACCCTAATAGTTAAGCTCTAAAGGAAGTCCATCCTAAGGGAGCTAATGACATCATAAAGACTTGAAAACTACCCTACAAAGGTCTCAACCTAGGTACTAAGGGTTCATGTAATGATTGGGTGCTTAAGGTTTGCTAAAAGATCACTTAAAGGCAAAACTAGGTGGAATGCTAAATTGGGAACACACTAACATCAGCCAGAATGTAAAATCTATGAAAAATAGGAAAACAAGTCCTGAAATCCTAATAAAATTCCTAAGAGATCCCCAAGATGTTAGGAGGCTATGGTCAAAATTTGAGGTCAAGATTCTAAGCCTAAGGGTGCTAACAGAAAGCTAAACTACAAAGTGTTCTATGGGAGATGCAAATGGGAAAGGTTCTAAAAATCTACCTTAAACCCTAATCTAACAGCTCCTAAAAATTAGGAGAAAAATACTACATCATCATACAATGTGTCTAGAATCAGCATGCAAAAAATTAGACATTCATTTGAAGTATTTATCAAGAAATAAAATCAGCAAGATGAACATGTCAATTTCATATTTATTAAAAGCACATAACATGGAAAATATGCAATTAAATTGAAAAAAAGCTCAAAAATCAATCCAATAGCATGTAAAATCACTTAACACATTAAGGAATCAGAGGAAAAAAAACAGGAATTATGAATGCTTTTTACTATTTTTAATGAATTAAAACAATCATGCTTCAAAACATAAAAATAATGAAAATGAAAAAAAGAATAACTGCGTGTGGCAAGTAGAAAAAATACCAAGTTATAAATACACTGGGCCTCAGAAAGAGGGTGTGAGTATCAACTCTGGGCCCAGGTCCACTTCACATTTTAAGAAACCTGATGGATCCCATGCGCTCAGTCAATTAGGGAACACACTACGTCTTAATCTCCACCATCAACTCACTAAGTAGCCAGATCCTACACTCCTCATCACGCCACGTCAATTAAAAAGTCAAACAACCCTCAGACTCACTCACGGGCGTTGGATCAAAGGACTTGGTCAAGGATGTATCAAGATCCAAGGGTCATCAATTCATCTAGCAAATTCAAACATGGAAACAAGGGGGAAATAACCAGCGGTGGCCGGAGAAGACTTCGGTCGTCTTCTCCGGTGGGACGCCACCGTGGCAGTTGTAAAAAGTTCATGAAACTTGGATTTTCTCATATCAACCTCTTCGTCTCTCCATGTACATCATCATGCTATGTTCTAAATTCATTTTTCTCTCAAGAATCAACCAAATCGAAAGCTTAAACAAAACGTGCTCTGCTAAAAATTGCCACAATTAGTCCTCTAACCTATCCTAAATTCATCTAGTAGTTACCAGGATCCTAACCATATTCATATTACATGATAATTCTCCATAAATCAAGAGAAAATTCGAGAGGAAGAAACCTGTGTATAAGCTTGCACAGAGGTGGATTCAGGTGACAATTCTTGATCAAACCAATGTAGGAAGCTTTAATGATCCCTGAGGAAGCTTTGTGAACGATCAATTTGCTTGGAAAATGCTTCAATCTTGAAATCCAATTTTGCTCTTCTCTTGAGTTTGTTGCAACTGTAACTGCTCTAACTGCCACCAATCGTCATCAATCTTCATCTGAGAATCATCTAGAACTTATATAGAATCATTTTGGATAGGTATTGAAGCCCAATTGTGGCTGGTTTGGCCCAATGGAAATCTCACTTTTCTTCACTTTTCACTTGTTAATATGCATGAAAATAGAGCTTCCAAGCTTCAAAATTGGTTCAATTCACTGGCCGATAATGTAAGAAACATGAAGGGATAGGATTGGTTCCTTGTTTTTTATCAATGGTGGATATTGATTGTGTTTCTTCAAGCTTAAGTAACACGAAAAATGGGGTGTTTTCATGGTTCAATTCTCAAATCTACCAATGTCAATGTTCTTAGAATGTGTTTTGTGTACAAAATATGCACAAACATGACTTGGAATCATCCATTTTGCATTTATTTGAATTTTTGACTTTAAATGCCTTTAAAGTTTCTTTTTATGAAATTTCTTCAATCAATCTTCAATCCAATCCATATCAATGAATCCTTGGTGTTTGTTTGAGTAAATAACCACATTTTTGGCAACTTTCAAGTTGGACAAATTTGCATTTGAGGTATGCAAAGTGGTGAATGGACCTATAATCCAAAATGACCTATAATCCAAGTTTCCCAAAATGCCCTTGCCTTGCAAGCTCCATATCTTGAGTTCTACAAATCCAATCAAGGACATCTAGTACTCTTTGGAAAGCTAAGAGGATAAGGAACAACTTTCATGTTTGGGTCAAGGATAAGTGAGGTCTCCTTCTAGGTCAAAAATGGCATGGAAGTTGGTTGACTTTCAAGTACCAAAATCACATTCATCTGATGACCTGTAACTTGTCTGCTTCATAAATTGAGTTCTATAAATCCTATCAAGGACTTCTAGTACTCAAAAGAAAGCTAAGAAGATAATATACAAGTTTCATGTTGGCGTCAAGATGAGATGAAACTTGCATCTTGAGTTATGTGGTCTTGAAGTTAGGCACTAAATTAGGGGATTTTACACTGTCAAGCTTAGAAACCCTAGCCTAGGAACTTCTCATACTCTTGATTATTGATGATTTGGTCTTGAAATCATCCCTTGGGTGTCTCAACAAATCCTTCCATGATCACATGGACTTGAAATTAGGTCTCAACCTCTTTCAATTCACCAGTTGACTTAGGGTTGACCAGATGATACCCTAATTGCACCGATCTTGGTTGTAGCTTCTTATACCTTGCATAATGACTTACCCAAGCTCCATAATGACTCTTAAGCCATCTCATGAGCCCTCTAAATGCTTGACACCCATATCCATGGATTCTAGATCATCTGATGATCTTCAATGACCTTCAAGTTAAGAGATGTGCACACAACTGTCTAGCCACTTCTCTGGGCATCTTTGACTTCTTTGATGAGGATATCAACCCTTGAACACTTGAATAAAAACTCTTGAATATCCTTATAACCTGGTGGTAGCCCTTTCTTGAGAAGCACACCTCCTTATCCCTGCATACATGACAATGCAATGCATATGCTAATGCTACAATGAATGCAATGAAACATAAGCTAGGTAAAGAAAAAGGTTAGGCAAATTTTGGGGTGCAACAGTTGCCCCTATTCAAACGGCTTGGACCTGACTAGGTGAGAAGTGAACAGATCTCAAACAATCAAGGTAAAAGACGGTTAAATACCAAAAAACCCAGAAATTTGCCAACCGCACAAGTAAACAGTACTCTGATTGGTAAAACTCTCCGGAGACGATAATGATAGTTGCACGACAACAAGCTGGTGAATTACTATTTCAAATCTTTGTCCGACCTCGTCATCAAGTTGGGACGAAACCACTGATTCAACAGTGACTGATAAAGATAACTAATTTTACCGTCAAGCACTCTGCATCAACTGGCAGACCTCTTTAACATCACCTCCGGACTTCCTCATAAAGTCGGTAAGGAAATTTGACATTACTTTCTGACTTCATCATCAAGTCTGGAAAAAAATCTCTATTGAACTTCGTCATCAAGTCTATGAGAAATTTCTGTCGTTGTCAGACTTCGTCATCAAGTCTAGGAGACAATCGTCGTTGTTGTCAAACTTCGTCATCAAGTCCGTAAGAATTACATTTGCCACCGTTGCATGAAACTTGCTAGGGATAGAACTTCCTGACATCTCTGTCTGACTTCCTCATCAAGTCTAAGGGAAATTTCTGACTCCGTTGGAGATTCTGGAGCATTTCCTCAAGTACCTCTGTCGAGTATCAACCTCAAGTTGAAAGGACCCATCTGACATCACCATCAAGTATCAACCTCAAGTCGAAGGGAAACATTTGACCTCACCGTCAAGATAGAGCATCAGACCTCGTCGTCGGACAATCACATATCTGATACACACCTGACCTCACCGTGAATATTTACTAATCAATTTAAGGAAATCATCTGACATCACCGCCAATTCTATGCTGGGGACAACATACCTGATCTCGCCATCAGTCATCCATAAAGTCGGTAACCAACTACTAACATCATTGCCACATAAAGCATGAAGCTGATAAATCTCTGACATCACCGTCGAGCAACCTTTTGATAACCTCCTGACATCACCGTCGTATAAAATAGAGAATAGTCATCCTTAGTAAACTCTGGACATCACCGTCACATACCCATAAACACATCATCCGAATTGGATAGCCACTAACATCGTCGTCAGAACCTTTGCAAAGAGAAGCTTCAACCATACTACCCTGAGGGGAAGTGAAGAGACATTTAACTTCACACCTCTTCTTTGGGAGTTCTGGAAAACTTAATCGAATAACTCTGTCAAAAAAAAACTGCACACAAGAACGGTACCCACCTAGCTCATGCTTCACGTGCATATCTTTAACAATGGTGTAATGCTCCACACAAAATGGAAATGCTACGCGTTTAGGGTAGATGCTATGCCTGCATGCAAAAATGCTACGGAACCAAATCAGCAAAATACATGCTGAAGGGAGAACCCTCCTGTCAAGGAGAAGGAACCATCCTAATGGGGAGAAGGAATCATCCTGCTGGGGAGAAGAACCACACCAATTTCAATTGGACCTAACCTCAAACTGCTGAGGAAAAGATGCCAACCGCACAAATAAATTGCACGACCTTTGCAGATAGAACCTTCTTGGAGATACAGACTCCAATGGGGAAGTATAGCAACAGCTATTCAAACACTCTCACCTGCTGGAGAAGACAAACAATGACCTGAACGACCTTCCAGGATTCAGATCTCTTGGGGAACTGCAAACTTTGCCAAGGATAGCCAACCAGCCGCTGGAATAAATCTTACGTGCCAGGGAGAATATAACTCTACGCGGAGCTCTACTCTGCCGGACACTTCGGTCTGAACTATGGAGATCTGAATGCTTACAGACAATCTGCTATGAGAAAACCGCATGTTGACCCACTACTGGGGGCAAGTGTACGCTCTTTACATGACTCAGCTGGGGATATGATGATCCTGCCTAGGATGCATCTTTGGCACACTGCCTGGAGGGTGACGGCCCTGCAACAAAACATGAACAAACAAACAAGATACCCTTCACAAAGGGACCTATCAAGGTTATCATATGTGACAATGTTCAGGTAATTCACCGTTTTAACAATTATTGGCCTAGGCCATCAAGTTTATGTATGCGCATTTTAACAAAACCTCGGGCGTTTTCTCGCAAACAAAACAGATAAAAGCTAAAACAAATACCAAGCAAACAAAATACTGAATAGTATATGTTTATTGATAAATGAGCTTATAAATAGGCAAAATGTTTTACAACAGATGCAAGCTCCTGAAATGAGGAAGTTGTGCAAGTATATACAGAAATATACAACAATAATATATACAAATGTCGGCAACAAGGTGTAGACGAACACCATGAGTTGATCCCTCTATGACCCACTCGACTTCGATACTTCTCCGACGCTTCTTCTTCAGAAGAGATTGATTCGGATAAACGGCCCTCAGGTCTCCCCAAACCACCAAGCAATGAAAGTTCACACGTGGACCGCAATCATTTGCTTTTTTAATCCCTAACTTTTGCCTGAACCGCCCTTTCGGGTTTTCGATTCACCGAGATACCCTTTCTTGCCAAAGTCGCCTTTTCAGGTTTTCGACTTTGCGGGTGTACATTTTTCATTTATATCCCTAATTTTTTCCCGAACCTTTTATTTTTCTGGTTCGCCGGGATGCCCCATTTTTGCCTGGATATTCTTTTTTTCCAGCGGGTCATTTTAAGCAAAGTATTTTTTTAACTGCGTCCACGTTCACAGGGGATGCAAAATCTTCGCCATCCATCGTGGATAACAGTAAGGCTCCTCCCGAGAAGACCTTCCTGACGACATATGGACCTTCGTAGTTGGGTGTCCATTTTCCCCTGTGATTTGAGTGTGGCGGGAGAATCTTTTTCGGCACAAGATCGCCCGTCTGAAAGCTTTGAGGGCGCACCTTCTTGTCATAAGCTTTCTTCATCCGGCTTTGGTACAATCGACCATATGCGATGGATGCTAACCTCTTCTCATCCATCAGGCTGAGTTGATTCAATCTATTCTTTATCCATTCTGCCTCATCGAGCTTCACGTCAACCAGAACTCTTAAAGAAGGAATCTCGACCTCCAATGGTAGGACAGCTTCCATACCATATACTAGTGAGAAAGGAGTTGCCCCGGTTGATGTGTGTACCATCGTACGATAACCGTGCCGGGCAAAGGGAAACATCTCATGCCAATATTTGTAAGTGACAACCATCTTTTGTACTATCTTTTTGATGTTTTTATTGGCTGCTTCAACAGTGTTGTTCATCTTCGGCCGATAGGGCGATGAGTTGTGATGTTCAATCTTGAAGTTCTGGCATAACTCCTTCATCATCTTGTTGTTCAGATTCGAACCATTTTCAGTAATGATTCGCTCGGGAATTCCATATTGTCGCTACTGCGAAAATCGGCGCCGGCTGAACAGAAGAGTCGCCACCGTGCGTTATTTATCCCACGGGAGGGAAAGGAAACGCTCGAAGTAAACCTCGCAAAAAACGGGGAAAGGTATGGTCATCGCAACCAAAACCTGGGTTCGGGAGTCGGTTACGCAAGGGGAAGGTATTAGCACCCCTTACGTCCGTCGTACTCGACGGGATCCACGCTTGCTTGGGTTGTCTAAAGGATGCAAAAACAATCTATCTACGACTGCTAAATCTAAACGGAAAGGAATTGACTCGATAGAGCGTCGCACTCTATGCCTACGTATTCTCAAGAGAGAAAGTCAGAGTCAACGTAGTTCGGGACTACGGGGAAATTGGCTCGCCAAGACCTCGCGTCTTGTGCCTACGTACTTCCACACTGCATGGAAGATCAGAGCCTTGCGTAGTTCGGGCTAACTACGGCTAAACAGGGTATTCTCACACAGCAGTGAGAAAATCAACTGGTTTCAAAGGTACGGGAACCTATAGGAAAAAACTATGGTCTGGTCTCAAATGCACTCGGGCAAGAGAGAAAAAGGGTAACATCAGTTAGTCGTCGGCGGGAAAGTCTCGATCGCACAGCAGCGAGAGAACAAAAGGTTAATTGTTAGTGTGCTCGCTAGGATATCGCATCCTATGCCTACATATTCTCGTCTGGTACGAGGAATCAGAGCAGCTGTAGTTCGGCTACTTCGGGACCACAACTCAAATCTCGTTTTATTAACATTCTAAAAAATGGTTACAATGATTGAATACTGAAAATAAATCTCTAGAAAATACTATCCTATCCTATCCTGAAAAATCGAATGGGAAATAGTCCCCTAACAAGTGGACATTCTAAATCTATCCCTAAAATAAACTCCATGAAAATATATCCTAAAAGAAAATGTACTCTAAAAAATATTAAATCTGTACTAATATTTTTTATTCCTTTCTCAATGCTTCTTTTTTCTTTTTTTTCAAATACATTCTTTTTCTATATTTTCCCATATATTTCTCCATATTTAATATTTTTCTATTTTTCTTCATTATTTTTCTCCTCTTTTTCTCTATTTTTCTCATAAGATTTTCTCTTCTTTTTCAACATACTTCTTTTCAAATATCCTTTTCTCTTTTTCTTTTTCTTTTTCTTTTTCCAATATTGTTTTTATTCTTCAATATTCTCTTTTTCTTTTTCTTTTTCCAATATTGTTTTTATTCTTCAATATTCTCTTTTCTTTTTCTTTTTCTAAACAAAGAAAATAAGAAACAAAACAAAATACAAGGGGGGTTAGCAGTTACAAAAGGGGTGTATAAGCAGAAAATAAAAAAATCAAATTGGGCCCAGCCCAGAAACAAACCAAACAAAAACTGGGAGGGGGTGTGGAGTTGAAACGAGGGTGTGTTGCCAGCAAATCCAATAGGGCCCAGCCCATGGTTCAGCAAAAACAACAAAGAACTGAGACAGAGGGTGCATGGAAAGTAGGGGGTGCACGGGTCCAAATCCCAATTAGGCCCAGCCCAGTCCACTCACAGCCCTCCTCTCCTTTCGTTCATCTCCCCATGCGTAACCCTAGGTTTCTTTCTCCTTTATCCCTCACCGCCGCCGTGAACCCTCCGAGCTCCCTCCGTTCAACAAACACCTCTTCTTCCCCCACTCAAACATGCCTCTACATCAACAAATTAATATTCAACGCACACAGAAACCTCGCCTGATGATCTCGGAGGAACTCCTCTGAAGAACAAGGCTCTTGACGAAGATCCAAGTATGAGACTTGCAAGACTGGAGAAGGTGGATGAACGACCTTGATGTTTGCAGGCGTTCTGACGAAGGTTGACGAGGAAGATTCTGGAAATCTTCTGGAGTTCTATGATCTTGATGAAGTTCGTTGAGACTTGCAAGACTGGAGAAGGTGGATGAACGACCTTGATGTTTGCAGGCGTTCTGACGAAGGTTGACGAGGAAGATTCTGGAAATCTTCTGGAGTTCTATGATCTTGATGAAGTTCGTTGAGGCTGAAGAACTGAGATGAAACTCATTCTTGAAGTTTCGTTTACGATTCTTGATGAATATCGAAGGAGATCCGGTGAACATGTTTGAAGATCGTGTGAAGTTTCCTGGAAAAACCCGATGGCGATGATTACGATGAACAAACCGGTGGATGAAGGTTCGTATGAACAAGTCTGATGAAGTCTGGAAAATGAAGGATTCTCGCGTGTTCTTGAAGATCTTCAATGTTCTTACGAAGACGGATTGAAGGTAGCGAATCCCAGGAGCTTCTGGGATTTGGATGAATGTTCGTGTTGTTCTATGAACATTGATGGAGATGACGCTGATTCTTGCAAGTAGGTTGAAGGTGATGATGATCGGTGGAATTGAATGGAGATTGATCGAAGGAGGAAGATGATCGGATCGGAATCTGGGTTTGTTGGAGGTTTTCTGGTGACAGGTACGGCGGTCGCTGGCCATGCATGCCGGCCGGGAAAGGTTTCAGGCGAGGACCGGTGGAGTGCTGTGGTGGAGGCACGTGGCCAAGGGTAGTGGAGGAGGTGCACGCATGTGAGCCACGTGCGGTGATGCGTGGCAGGGAGAGAGAGACTCTGAGTGTGAGGTGGCGTGAGGTGATGGTGTAACGTGGGGTCCTTCTCTCTGCAACACGTGTACGCTCTGATTATATATGGACATGGCTTTGGAAGTTTCTGGAACTTTCTGGAGTTTGCTGGAAATGGGTTGCATGACTTGGACTGGCGGATTTGACAATAAGGCCCAACGAAAATCACCTCCCAAAAACTGAAATGGATTAAAAACAACTAAATCTGGATTAAAAATTAATGGAAATGATTAATGGTCAATTAAATGGAGAAACTGAATTAACAAACCAATTAAACTCTGAATTAATACTAATGAGAGTAAAAACAAAATGGTTAATGGATTATTAGACTTACCCAATTAAGATTGACTGACTAAAAGCTAATTAACACCAACTCAATTAACCTAATTAAATCCTACTTAAAAAACTCTAATAAACCCACTAATCTAAAATTTAATAAATCTCTATTAAATTTCCTATATTACCTATATTATTTATTTAAAAGAAATTTATATCTATTAAAGACTATTAAAAAAAATCTATTTATTTCTATAAAAAAATGCTATTAAATTCCATACTATCTAAAAGAAAATTTATTATATTCTATAAATCCAAAGTAAAAGTCTATAATATTTCTATATTAAAAGAAAAACTATATGCTTCTATCAAAACCATTTAATATCTAATATATTCTAAAAACTATTAAAAATATTAAAACCTATTAATATTCTATATCTAAAAATATATTCAAAAATTCAATTAATATTCTAAAAGAAAAATCTATTAATATTCTATAAAATTCTATATTATCCTAAAATGATTAAAAATCTATTTAAACCCTAAAAATGGCCAATAAAATCCAGAAAAATCACAACAATTCCCAGAGGAACAAAATAAGCACCGAACGACAAATAACACCGCGAGAGCGCACCAAAATAGCCGGTAAAATAAACGGGCACCGAAATATCCCAAAAATACGATTCTACCTATCTGAACTGATTAAAAAACACCTGAAACACGAGACGAGGGCTGTGATCCTGATAAAGCCAAAACAAATGAAAAATGCACTGTATGCGATATGCAGATGCGAATGCGGTCACGCGTCGAAACATCGAGCCAGATACGGGACCCGGTTGGTCAAATTTTAGGGTGCAACACATATCTGCAAATGATGTCCTTCTTTATGAATTTAGCTACCACTTGTTTGGTCACATTAGCGTATGACGCTGCCTCAACCCACTTGGTGAAGTAGTCGATGGCCACCAGGATAAAGCGGTGTCCGTTGGATGCAATGGGCTCGATCTTGCCGATCATATCGATGCCCCACATGGAAAACGGCCAAGGGGACGACATAACATTCAATGGGCACGACGAAACATGGATTTTGTCTGCATAAATCTGGAATTTGTGACATATCTTCGTGAATTTGAAGCAATCTGACTCCATCGTCAGCAAGTAATACCCTGCTCGTAATATCTTCTGAGTCATGGCATGTCCGCCGGCATTCGTACAAAATGTGCCTTCATGGACTTTTTCCATAAGAAAAATTGCTTCCTTTTCATCCACACATCTGAGTAGCACTAGATCATGATTCCTCTTGTAGAAAACCCCATCCGGATTGAGGTAGAAATTTCCAGACAACCTCCCTAGAGTCTTCTTATCCTGGGTCGACGCCTCTACCGGATACTCCTTGGTCTTGAGGAAGTTATGGATATCATAGAACCACGGCTTGCCATCGGTGGCCTCCTCAATTGCAAATATAAATGCAGGTCTGTCGAGACGAGAGATAACAATTTTGGGAGCTTCATTCCAAAAATTGACCTTGTACATGTAGGACAAGGTTGCCAGAGCGTCACCCATCTGGTTTTCGATCGAAGAAGGGTAGCAGCCTCCTCGCATAATTCATGTAAGGGACAAGGTTTGGTTGCCTAGTTTCCTACTCTCCTTTGATATGGTTAACAACGAGTGTTGAGTCACCGTATACATCCAGGTTCTTGATTCTTAAATCAATGGCCTCTCCTAAACCCATAATGCAAGCTTCATATTCTGCTCCGTTGTTGGTGACCGGAAAAGTTAATTTGGCAGTGAATGGGATGTGGGACCCCTGGGGAGTCGTAATGATTGCCCCAATTCCACTTCCGTATGAATTAACTGCACCGTCGAATATCAATCGCCACTGACAACTCCTTTCTGGCCCCTCGTCGGGTAGTGGTTCTTCGCAGTCCTTCATCTTAAGGAACATGATATCCTCGTCTGGAAATTCAAATTTCATCGGCTGATAGTCTTTGATAGGCTGTTCAACGAGGTACTCGGACAAAACACTTCCCCTGATGGCCTTTTGGGAAACATATTGAATATCATACTCTGTCAGCACCATTTTGCCACCTGGCAATTCTGCCTGAAAGCGCTTGCTTTTCGAAGACATACTTGATCGAATCCATCTTCGAAATTAGCATAGTCGTGTGATTGAGCATATACTGTCTTAAACGTTTGGCAGCCCACGCGAGTGCGCAACACGTTTTCTCCAGCATTGATTAACGGGACTCACAATCTGTGAACTTTTTACTCAGGTAATATATGGCATGTTCCTTTCTGCCAGTCTCGTCGTGCTGACTGAGAATGCAACCCATGTTATTCTCCAGAACCGTCAAATACATGATTAAAGGTATTCCGGCTACTAGGGGTATCAAAATGGGAGGCTCCTGCAAATACTGTTTTATTTTGTCGAATGCCTTCTAGCAATCCTCATTCTAGACAACCGCCTGTTCTTTTTTCAACAGCTTGAACATTGGTTCGCATGTGCCCATGAGTTGAGATATGAACCGAGCAATGTAGTTCAATCTCCCCATAAAGCCACGAACTTCTTTTTCAGTCTTTGGCGCTGGCATATCTTGAATTGCTTTTATTTTTGTAGGATCAACCTCAGTCCCTTTTTCGATCACGATAAACCCCAGTAGTTTTCCGGAATGTACTCCGAAAGAACATTTATTAGGATTTAGCCTCAACCTGAACTTCCTGAGTCTCTCAAACAGTTTCAGTAGATTGACCAGATGTCCCTCCTCCGTTTAGGACTTTGCTATCATGTCATCAACATAGACTTCAATCTCATGATGAATCATGTCATGAAACAAAGTGACCATCGCCCGCTGGTAAGTTGCCCCTGCGTTTTTCAACCCAAAAGGTATTACTTTGTAGCAGAACGTCCCCCATGGTGTAATGAATGTGGTTTTCTCCATGTCTTCCGGCGCCATCTTGATTTTGTTATAGCCGGAGAAGCCATCCATGAACGAAAACACGGTAAATTGAGCAGTATTGTCGACCAATACGTCAATATGAGGGAGTGGGAAATTGTCTTTAGGGGTCGCCTTATTCAAATCCCGATAATCCACACACATTCGCACCTTACCATCTTTCTTTGGTATAGGTACTATGTTGGCGACCCACGGAGGGTAAGTAGTCACGGCCAAGAATCCGGCATCCAACTGCTTTTGAACCTCTTCTTTGATTTTAACGGTCATGTCTGGTCGCGTCCTTCTAAGCTTCTGCTTAACCGGAGGACAACCTTCACGCAATGGTAGTTGATGAACCACTATGTCAGTGTCGAGCCCTGGCATAGATTCATAAGACCAAGCAAAGATATCACTATTGTAAGAACACAGATTGTTTCTTAGTAATATCTCTATGTTTTGATGATAACACTTATGAATTTTGTATTCAAGAATTATATACTCTAAATTTGTTCTAGACTGTTTGCTACAGGTACTAAAGAAAATATTCTTAAAGAGCAAATTTGGATCTGAACAATGATATTATGAAAGGCTTCAAAGGTTCAAGAGCATCTTAAATGAAGATCTGAATGTTGCTTCCAGAAGAATCTGAGTGCTGTCTACTGAAGATTCTGAAGCAGAAGTCTCTAAAGAATAGAAGGCTCTAAGAGTTCAGAAGCTTAGTCATCAGAAGACTCTGAAGATACTGCACTGCATAATATTGAAAATATGATATAGAAGACTCTGCTCTGACAGAACTACACGCTCAAGCACACAAGCTGCATATACTCTGATTCAGCATAATCTGAAGAACACCCCAAGACTCTGAAGATCCAGAAGATCTCTACTCTGGAGATTCTGAAGATCCAGACTCTGATGTTGAAGCTAAACTTACTTAGTGAAGAAGATTTGAATATGTACGTTGGCATATCTCAACAACTCTTTCCTCTTTTATGCTAGACACAAGAACACAGACAAAAAGATTTTACCTGTGCATTCCATTCTAAGGAAAGTTTCTGCAAAGTAAAAGACAAAAGGCACCAGGCTTTTTCAGCACAGCCTCCAATGTAAAGACAAAAGGCACCAGGCTTTTCAGCACAGCCTCCAACGTTGAGAAGACTTCATGGATCTAAGTGCCTATATAAAGAAGTCCACTCCATCTTCTTCAGCAACAAAACTACTTGCAAAAATCACTCAAAGCAAATCTCTCAAAAGCTCTTATATTCTATTTTGCTGTAACATTGTTCTTAAACTTAAGAGAAATATCACAGTTGTGATAATAGCTTCTTAGAAGCATTCTTACTCTTGTAATAGTTTTACATTGATTGTAAAAGGTTTCCTTAAGAGGATCCAGTTGGGATCAGTAGCTCTTGAGAAGACTAAGAACAGGTGTTCTTAGGTGTTACTATTGTAATCTGTTTGATTAAATAGTGGATTAAGTCCTTGACTGAGAAAGGCAAATCACTCTTGAGAGGGTGGACTGGAGTAGTTGAGTTCAACGAACCAGGATAAAAATAACTGTGTTTGAATCTTTGATTATTTGTCATACTTATTCAAACCCCCCCCCCCTTCTAAGTATTTTTTCACCTTCAGTTGGCATCAGAGCTCCGGTTCTGCGTGTGCTACCACTTAACCGTGTCAGTAAAGATCCAGTGAGAAAAGTTACTTTGATATATATTTGTTTGTCATTATGGGTGATGTTTCTACATCTAATACAGCCAATTGTAATAAATATGAAGGGGATAGAATCAGCACAAAGCCTCCTATGTTTGATGGAGAGAAATTTGATTACTGGAAGGACAGGATAGAAAGTTTCTTCCTGGGTTATGATGCTGATTTGTGGGACTTGGTCATTGATGGCTATGAACATCCTACAAATGAGGATGGCAAGAAAATTGATAGAAAATCAATGACAGAAGCCCAGAAGAAGGATTTCAAAAATCACCATAAGGCTAGGACAATATTGCTTAATGTAATCTCTCATACTGAGTATGAAAAGATTACAAACAGAGAAACAGCTCATGGAATGTTTGAGTCACTTAAAATGACTCATGAGGGAAATTCTCAAGTGAAGGATGTTGCACCCTAAAATTTGCTCAATCTTATTCACTTGGTTTATGTTTCAATACCATTAGCATTTGCATATAGAGTTATGTACATAGCCTAACCATCTGCATAGCATAAGCATAGCAAGTCATTCAACAGGGGATCAAGCATTATTCTCATCTCTGGAGGCCTATCCAGAGGTTATTATCCTAATTCAATCTCATTCAAGTCATCAAGAAAGAATTTGAAAGCAGGGAGTTCAGTGGATCAAGCACTGGGTATATCTCCTAACTGAGGGTGTCTGAGGATCAACAAGGGAATTATGAGTTGTGAATTGAGAGTATGGGGAGTATTTAGACATCTTGGAGGACTTAGAAAGTCATTTGGAGAAGGAGACAAGTCATTGGTGAAGTCACAAGAATTGCAGTTGAAGACAGTCAACTAGGGTTTCATCTGGGTCAACCCTAGGTCAATTGATTGATTCAAAGGCATTAAGGGCTATTGGAGAGATGTGGGGTTCATCATTTGACATGAAGAATGAGGATATGTTGTCATGCTAAGAAGAAATCAAGAGAAATCAAGGAGAAGAGGAGTTTCTAAATTAGGGTTTCTATGTAAAATCCCCTAGTTTAGGTCAAATTTCCAAGCAAGATAAGTCAAAATGCAAGCTTCAAATGGCTTCTTGGCCAACATGGAACTTGTAGAGGATCTCAAGACCTTTAATTTGAGTGGTGGAAGACATCAAGGAGATTTATAGAACTCAAGTTATGGTCCTTGCAAGTTACAGGTCATCTGAGGCATCTGAAATTTTGTCTGTGAAAGTGACTTGACTTCCAAGCAACTTTTACCCCCCAAGGAGATTTCAAATGAATTTCTGGTAAACATAATAATTGTTCCTCATTGTCTTAGCTTTCTAGAATGGTATAGTATGCCTTCATATGATGTGTGGAGCTCAACTTATGGTCTTGGCAAGAAAAGGGTATTTTGGTCATTTGTGAATTACAGGTCATTTTAACCTATGTCCAAAACTCATATAAGGAGGCCTCAAATGGAAAAACTCACAACATCAAACTTGCTCCAAATGACATTTTGAGTCTAGAAAAGTGACCATGAGAGATTGGAAATGTCCATGGCACAAGGTTTCAAAATTGGTGAATTTAATGAAGAAAAATGGCTTAAAAAATGAGATTTTTCATATCTTGGCCAAATGATACAAAATTATAGGTCATTTTGAATGGAAAAGGCATTTTAAGGACATTGGCTAAAGTGGAATTTTGAGTTTAGTTCATAATTTGAGAGTTATCCATGGTTGCTTGAATTGAAAGTAACATAATCCAAGTTGAAAAGGAAAAATGCAAGGGAAATTTCTCCAATGTTCTAGGAGGTTCCTACATCATCTATATATTCATACAAGCTGATTCATGCAAGGGTTGGTGCTCCCATTTGTTCAAAACCTCAATTTTCATCCATTTTCTCATTCTTGCATAAACTACTCAAACTCCCTCAAATCTTGATCATTTTGCAAAATTCTTGATCCCATCATTCTCTATAATCATCATATAACCAGTTTCAAGCAAGATCCAGTGGAAATAGTTCCAAATTCGTGTGTTGTAAGTTCATTCTCAAAAGTGCAAGAAGAATCCATTACAAGAATTCAGAGTGTTTGGGCAAGAGTAGATGCATACAGAATCAAGATCCAAGCACATTGATCAAGTTTAAGGCATTGCTGAGCTCGAAGTGAAGGATTCATCATTCTGTTTTCAAGAATATACCAGGTACATTCTCCATTCAAATTGGCCTGATTTAGTTAGCATGACATAGGTTTGTTAGGATAATAGTGACCTAGGTGGTTAGAGGAGTAATCCTGAAGCTTTTAGTGTGAATTGATGAAGATTCTTGCATGAGCCATAAAACTGTTTTGATCCATAACTAGGAGATTAGTGATTGATAACTCATTTGGATTAGTGTAGCATGATCAGTGATGGTTGATGAGTGTTCTGTTAGCAAGAAATTAGGGTTTAGTGAAGGTCAGAATTGAGGCAGCCATGGAAGGGAAGCTATCGTGTTTAGTGATTGGGCGAAGTTTAACAAGAACTGATGATGTAGTTGCATTCTACGTAGAAAATGAAGCAAGTTTGGTGTTTGTAGTTTTGATTTTCATGAGGAGATGAGGGAGAACCGAGCGCTTGAAGATGGAATCGTGCATGGGGGATATCTGAAACCCTAGGGAGTCCAAGGTTGATGATGACTCCAACACCGTAGGATGCACGTTTGACCTTGGACTGGAGTGTGGCATCGGACGGTCCACGTTTAGCCTGAGTTCTGGTGGGAAAATTTAAAAAGTAAAACGCACCGTTTCACTTATTGGGGGGATTGGGCTCAGACAGCTATTCGCACCCCCCAATTTAGTAAGCCCAACGTGCTGAACTTGGGTTTCTTGCTATTCTCACCCCTCTGGCTATTTCTTTATATTTGTTTTTTATTTTCTTTTCATTTTTCATCCATTTTTAAAAATTCATAATAAATAGAAAAATCATCATTTTTAATTCATTCTTTTTGCATATTTTTCTTTAGGATGTCTAGAAAATTATAAAAAATAAAACTTGCATTTTATTTTTTATTTGATATTTTTCTCATATTTTCTAAATAAATAACATTTTAATGGTTTCATTTCATACATAATTTTGTTATTTTTTGTTCTATTAATTGCTTCAATATTTTTTGCCCATTCTTTTTAGGTTGTTTAGTTTAGACATTGAACTTGTAGATTCAATTTAGTTCCCATTTTTAGAAATTAATTTTAGGTGCTTAATGTAGGCTTGAACAACATGAATAAAGCTAGGGTTTTAAGTGATGACTTAGGAGATTTGATCCTTTCCCCTTAGGACTTAGGGCTTGACTAGTTTAGTTATGGGACTATAGGGGCTATGGGTAGTTATTAGATCCCTTAGAAAAGTCAGGGTCCCCCTACTGCTATTAATATACTGAATATATCTGATTGACTGGTGTGGTGTGCCCTCTGGGGATTAGTGCTTGCTTGCTTGGGTATTGGGATTGTTTGGGGACTTGGGAGAGCTGAAGACTTGAAGAGATGAAGGCCATTGGAGATCCAGAGATTGAAGATCAACTGCCAGAGTTGGAGAGGAGGTTCTTGCTAGCAGCTGCTGAGGAGACTAGGGTTTAGGAGCTAGGCAGAGCTCTAGATTAGAAAGCTTGCTTCTCAAACATGGAATGCCTTGTCTGCATCCATCCTTTCTCTATGATTCAAAGTCTCTTTCAAATATCCACCTCCTCCCTTTGGAAGGATCAGTGAAAGTATTTGGAAGATAGAACTTTTGAGAGAAACCTGTCTGCATAATGTTAGCAGTTAATGAGCCACCTTTGGTAGGCAATTTACTGTTTAACATTCCTCTCCTCTTGTTGACTAATGTTCATCCCTGAAGATTGGAGACTTGAAGAAAGGCCATTGCTTATAGGAGACTGATGATTAAAGCCCTTGCCTAGAGGCCATGAAGATGGAGATTGATGCTTGTTGAGGCCTGTAGCTGATTAGAGATTGCTTGTAGCCAGATGTTGATGTAGAGCTGTTGTGGCTGTGTATTTTTGCTGTACTTCATTTCTTGATGTATTGATTGGTTTTCCTGACTGTATTGTTTGCTGTTTACCCTGCTGGGTTGAAAGTGAAGTTTGTTCACTTTTGCCTATTGTTTTCTAGGTTCGAGGTTGAGTGGGACTCCCTTGCCTCGCTTGTATTGTTGCATCCATGCATTTTACCGCTTTGCTGTATATATCTGATTTTGTTTCTGTTTCTGCCTATCCCTTAGGATCTCTGTTTCTCTCTGTGCAAGAGAGGAGCATGATAGACACTAGGCCTTAACCCATTCATGATAACATTAGGTTAGTTTGATTCCCTTCACAACCGTAGGTTAGAGTTCTGTCTCTTCTTTCCCAAAACAAACAGAAAAACACCATAAAGATTTCAAACACAATAAAAGACACTTCTTCCGTAAAAGAATGTGAACTCATCAAGACGTCATTTTTGTTCGCCGGGACTGCTAATCAAGAAAACCTTTTTCAGAAGGAATAAAATCAACCAAGACAGACTTGTGTCGTCCGTAGCCCGAACTACGTTTGCTCTGATCTTCCATGCAGTGTGGAAGTACGTAGGCATAGGATGCGATATCCTAGCGAGCAACCTTCCCCTCCTTTCCCGTAGGTAGGCGAACTACGTTGACTCTGATTTCTCGTTCCAGGCGAGAATACGTAGGCATAAAGTGCGATACTTTGCCGAGTCATTTTTATTTTCATTTTATTTTCTTTTTAACCCTCGACCTATAGTTTAGATAGAATAACAATCCATACCCGAAAACAAGCGTGGATCCCGTCGAGTACGACGGACGTGAGGGATGCTAATACCTTCCCCTTGCGTAACCGACTCCCGAATCCAGGTTTTGGTTGTGACGACCATACCTTTCCCGTGTTGTGCGAGGTTTACTCTGAGCGTTTCCTTTCCCTCCCGTGGGATAAATAACGCACGGTGGCGACTCTTCTGTTCAGTCGGCGCCGATTTTCGCAGTAGCGACAGCTGGCGACTCTGCTGGGGATCCAACGTCCCCTGGCTGCTAAGAACTGCGATGGTTCTTATGCATTTGGGATCCAACGTCCCTTTGAGCGAGTCAATCCTAGCGCTTGTTTTCCCGTCGAGGATTTTGTATGGATTTATATTTCTGACCTTTATTTTCAGCTTTGTATATATGGATTATTATTGCTGTATCTTGGGGTGTGACGGGTGTTCTGATATTGAGTGAGAAGCCGGACCTGGGCTTGAGTGCACCTAGAATTAGAGTAGAAAGTAGTGGGCGCGTGCCGGCTTTGCTTGCATTAGTGTCTCATGAAATCTACACTCGGACGAGGTTCTTCTGGTTGGCTTCTTTTTCTACCCTTTGGGTCGAAGGGGTTGTTGGTCAGATGAATTGTCGACTCCGGGAACCGATCATTTGGAAGTTGGCCAAGTGAGGCCTCTTCAGGATTTGATTATGCCACTCCTTCTGGGAATCGTATCATCAACCCTGAAAGTCTGTGACGCCGATGACCGTATAGGATGCCATACCTTTGTCAGTTACTAGGACATCCACCTGTGAGAGGGTTTGGGGTTATGCAGGTAACTAGACCTTCAGATTACCAGTTATTTCTTGATCAGAGATCCTGGGTATTTATGGAGAGTTAGGAGGTCTGTCAGAGACCATTTGGAGATGTGTTCTGAGGTCTGTCAGAGACCAGTTGGAGTGTTCTGAGGTCTGTCAAAGACCAATTGGAGATGTGATTTGAGGTCTACCAGAGACCAGTGGGAGTTATGGTTTGAGGTCTGTCAGAGACCAGTATTGGAGCTTTGTTTTAGGTCTATCTGAGACCAGGGTTTGATGACTTCTGGATGGTCTATCCGAGACCTTTCTTGATTGGGTTCAGGCTATTCAGCTACAGCTTTGGTCCCTGTTGCATGTTACTTGCATTGCATTGTCTGCATATCCATTACCACTTGCATTTCACTAACGTGTGTCTGTGCTGCAGGTGCATTTGCATATTCCCCGGTTCTAGTACCCAGACTTATGAGTATTGACTATGGCTAGTTTGAGGAAGACAGTTGCGTATAAGCTACCTTCACCTGATATTACTTCTTTGCTTGGTCTGATATCTCTTGCCGATGAGGAGGTTAGGAGAAGCTTCAGAATGAGTCATGGGAGATTACTGAGATTAGTCTGCAAGCCCACGGCTGATGAGATGAACGGGCTATACACCTTGATGCAGTTCTATGACCCCGCATTGAGATGCTTTACTTTTTCTGACTTTATTCTAGGGCCTACCATTGAGGAGTATGTGGAGTTTACTGAGCTTCCCGTGCAGAACAAGGTTCCCTTTATTCACTCTGCTGCTGAGCCCAAGTTGGAGGACTTAGCCAAAGCCTTGCATATGAACGCTGCTGAGTTGTTAGTGACTTCTTGGCTCGGGGTTCCCGGTTTCTCTCTGGATTTTCTGGTTGGCAAGGCTCAAGAGTACGCCAAGAACGGTTGTTGGGTGGTTTTCAATGCTATTTTGGCTTTATGCATTTATGGAATTGTGCTGTTTCCTAACTTGCCCAACTTTGTAGATCTGGATGCTTTCTATCTGTTTGCTGCAGGCAACCCAGTGCCAACGTTGATCGGAGACTTCTACCACTCATTGCACTACAAGAACGAAAACCGAAGGGGAAAAGTTGTTTACTGCTGTGCTCCTCTATTAAATATGTGGTTCAAAAGTCATCTCCCCATGAAGGGACCATTTGTGGACAGTGCAACCTCAGCCAGTTGGTCAGAGCGCCTGATGAGGCTATATTCCGAAGACGTTGTGTGGTTTGATCGAGACCTGTTGGGATCTGAGCTCATCTTCAGCTGTTCTGGGTACCCTAATGTGCCGCTGATAGGAAGAAAAGGGTGTATCAATTACAACCCTTCTCTATTCATTCGTCAGTTCGGATATGCACTGAAGAATCCACCTCAGGAGGAAGAAGTACGGGAATCTCTGTACTTCACAGGTGACGTGAAGGGGGAGTTATTAGCCAAGTTGCAACATTCCTGGACACGTATTAACCGCAAAGGGAAGCCACTGTTAGTTAAGAACGATTGCCAGGCTTATGGGCCTTACAGGGTTTGGATCCAGGAAAGAGCAAGTCAGTTATTAATGCCATTTCCCGCTGCACCCGTCACTGTTCCCGTCCCGGCAGAAGAGCCAACTACTGTTTCTAGGGAGGCCTACGAGCAAGTTGTGAAGGAAAAGGAAGCCTTGATGAAGATCAACGAAGGGTTAGAGCAAGAGCTAGCTCAAGTACGCAGTGAGAAAAACAAGGCCGTATATGCTTTCCAACAACAAATTGAGCTGTTAAACAGGTTAGGGGCTGAGTTGACCGAAGAAAAGAAGAAGCGCGAACGTCTGGGGCAAGAGTTCAGAAGCTCCCATAACATGCTGGAAGCCAAAAAGAAGGCGCTTGACGCAGCACACCGAGAAATCTCCTCTTGCAATAAGACTTGGAATGCTACTCTCACCAACAATAAGATGAGAGAAGACAAGTTGAAGCAGCAAATCTCCGACCTCGAAGAAAAGTTGAATTCTAGCATCAAGAAGTGTGAGGAAGAAGTGATGACCCGGTATAGTGTCCAGCATGCACTGAACAAGGCAATCAAATGCAGAGATGAAGCGGTGTCTCAGAAGCGGAAGCTAGAAGATTGCTTCGGAGAAGCAACATGGGAAGAAACTGCTGAAGACGTGCGCCGTTTTCTTAAGAAGAGAAACCAACTTGTTGAAGGGCTGCTTGATCGACCAAGCCATCCAGAGACCAAGAAGTTGATAGAAGAGTACCAGACTTTTGGGAGGATTTGATCATTTCATATAGTAATTTTTATGCTTTATTTGCATAGTGCTGACCATCACCAGGATTGTTGGTTGAGGTCATGCCTTCTTTGTACTCTCAGTGATATTGTATTCTTGGCTTATTGGTTTTCTCCGCAATATATGAGGCTTTCTATGATTCAGCTCCGATCTTCATATTGCTAGCACTGTCACTGCACTGGCACCTTCACACTAGAACTGGGGGAATGAATTTCCCTAATGCACAGACACATTGCATTGCATTCATATTCATATTGCATTACAGGTAATCTTTGAATAAGTGTCTTATGTCCTGCTCTGCAACAGGTACTTTTCAGGATTGCAGATCAGCACCCGCACCGCTATTCTACCCGCACCAACTGTCGAAGAATCATGGATCAAATGCAGAACGAGATGCAGGATGTGCGCGAGAAGCTCGCTCTCTTCATGCAGACCATGGAAGCTATTGCAAAAGGGCAGGAGAATTTGCAGGCCATGGTCCAGCCTCTGTTGGCCCGAAACGCTGGTCATGGTAATGAAGATCATCAGTCTGTACGGGTCGATACTGTTCATGGAGACGGCACTCCCACGCCAGTGGCTCCACCTGTAGTCAATATACCTGCTGCTAATATCAACCACGCTACCGCTGCTGTGAATGGTAACGTCGGAGTTGGGAATGAGATTGCTGTCCATAACGTTGGGCTGGGTGATGTCAATTTGGGAGATAATACGGGAGGCAATGGCTTCGTCAATGCTGGATTCGGATTCAATGATCAGGGATTCGATAATGCTGGGAAATATGGTTTCAATGCTCAAGGCTTTGGGCAAGACGGTTATGGCGCGACCAACCAGGGTTACGGAGGCTTTGAAAACGGAAACGGCGCGGGGTTTATGGCTTTTGGTCCTGCTGGAGGAGTTCAAGGGTACGGCAACAGAGGCCGAGGTCCGGGGATGAATCAGATCAGAGCTGGACGTAATAATGGATATGATGGGTATGGGGCTGGAAATGGTATGTGGCAAGAAGATCAGCAGGAGGACGCTTTCTCCGGTGGAGGTTTCGAAGGGCCGATGGATGACTCCCAGAAGATCAGAATGCTGGAAGAGCAGATGAGGGGAGTCCTAAACCAAAGTGCTGTGGGTTTGGACATGGCAACAATGGGTCTGGTACCTGGCTTGAGGGTGCCAATTAAATTCAAAGCTCCTGCGTTTGACAAGTATAAAGGAGACACATGTCCAAAAGTGCATGTACGAGCTTATTACAGAAAGATGTCTGCATACTCAACTGATGAAAGAATGCTAATGCATTTCTTTCAAGATAGTCTGTCGGGTCCTTCCCTAGAATGGTACATGGGGTTGGAGCCAACCGATATCAAGACATGGAAGCAATTAGCAGAGGCATTTGTAGCTCATTACAAGTATAACAGCGACTTGGCACCCAATCGGGTCCAGTTGGCGGGGCTGTCGCAGAAGAAGGGGGAGAGCTTTAAAGAGTACGCGCAAAGGTGGCGCGATATGGCTGCCAGGGTCCGTCCTCCTGTGGAAGATAAGGAAATGAATGACATGTTTGTCGGCACATTCACCGGTCTGTTTCATGATATGCTGTTTCACACATCTCTGGCCAGTTTTTCAGACCTCATTCTGATGGGAGAAAAGATTGAACGTAACATTAAGCAAGGAAAGTTCCAGGCTGAGGAATCAACTGCATCTGGCAGTAATAGGAAAGCTTATGGTGGGCGCCGTCAGGGCGAGGCAAGCGCAGTATTTGGAGGCCGAGGCCGAGGCCGAGGCAGGGGACGAGGTCAATATCGTCAGCCGCAGCAGGTGGCGAGTGTTACTATCCCGTATCAACAGCAGCCACTCCAGCAACAACAACCGGTTCATCAACAGCCAATGCAACAGCAGCAGCAGCCTCAGCAGGGGGCACAGCAGGCTCAGCAAAGATTCCAGGGTAGTAAACCAAGAAGAGTGTTTGAGAAGCCTCCCTCAACCTATGCAGATTTGTTGCAGACATTGTTGGGATTGAACTTAGTAGAGAAAAGAACTCTAGCACCGATAACGGGAGCTCCCCCGTTTGGTTACGATGCAAGCAGGCACTGTGAATTTCATTCTGGGGCTCCGGGTCACGATATAGAAGGTTGCCATGCTTTTAAGCATGTTATGCAGGATCTTTTGGACAATAAGACCATCAATTTCGGAACGGCGGGTCCGAATATAGTGCAGAAGCCCATGCCTAATCACGGGGCTAACGCCATTCTGACTGAGGAAGGGTTAAATCTGATTATGAATGTCGATGATTTAAAGACGCCGCTGAGCGAGATAAAGAGCCAACTGTTACAAGGGGGTGTTTACCCGGGATGTGACGAGTATTGCTTAGACTGTTGGACCCTAGCTGGGGGGTGTGATGATTTGAAGAAGGGCATTCAGGCTTTAATTGATGAAGGCATATTGCAGTTTGACCAAGCAGCAACTGAAGAGCCCGCAGGGGCAGTAGCAGATGATCAGAATGATGTGGCCACTGTAACGATTCCTCGGAAGACAATCACTATCGCAGCACCAGCTCAGCGACCACCGATCACCATAACTAAGGTCGGGCCGATTCCGTATGAGAACACGAAGGCAGTCCCATGGTCATATGGGTTGGAGGTGTATTGTGACGGGATAAAGATTGATGTTAACAAGCAGCCAGCTGAGACTGTGGATAATGTTGATGGTTCAGGAGGTATGACAAGGAGTGGTAGGATCTTTATATCCCCTGAAGTGGAGGCCGAAAGACTAGCGAAAGGGAAAGGGAAAGCGGTTGAGAATGTCCCAGCGCAAGCAAGTGATAAAGAATCGGCATCGAAAGACGTAGAAGAGTTCATGCGCTTGATTCGAAAAAGTGATTATAAGATTGTGGAGCATCTACAGCAGACACCGTCCAAAATATCTATCCTGTCATTGCTGTTGTGTTCGGAAGCTCACAGAAATGCTTTGCTGAAAGTCCTGGATACTTCTTTTGTACCTCAAGACGTCTCCGTGAATCAGCTGGAAGGAGTGTTGGCACATGTGAATGCAGGCCACAGCTTGGGCTTTACTGACTTTGACTTGACTCCGAAAGGGAGAGATCATAATATGGCGCTGCACGTATCTGTCGAGTGTAGAGGATCAGTAATGTCACACGTATTGGTTGACACTGGATCGTCTTTGAATGTGCTACCCAAGAAGGCGATGATGAAGCTGGATGTTAGAGAAATTTTGTGTACGCCCAGTGATTTGGTAGTCAGAGCGTTTGATGGCACGCGGAGAACAGTCTTTGGATCGATCACATTGCCTCTGCAGGTGGGGCCGGAGGTGTTTGCAACTGAGTTTTATATCATGGATATACAGCCTGCGTACAGCTGCTTGCTTGGAAGACCTTGGATTCATGGGGCGGGGGCAGTCACGTCTACCCTACATCAGAAGTTAAAATATATGGTCGGAGACAGCGTAGTCACTGTATGCGGAGAAGAAGACATCCTGGTCAGCCATCTATCATCATTTAAATATGTGGAAGTCGACGGAGAGATCCACGAAACACCCTGCCAAGCATTTGAAGGGTTGTGCATCAAGAACAAAGGTCCCGGGCCGAGCAAAGGGCCAGAGATAGCCGTCTCATCGTACAAAGAGGCTCAAGCTCTAGTAGAAGCAGGAGAAGCAAAGGGCTGGGGCAAAGTGCTGGACATTCCTGTGAAGATGGACCGGTTCGGGCTGGGATACCAACCGTCGTCATCAACTCCTTCCGTGGGAGCACCCCGTTTCAGAGGGCCAGTCACCATCCTTGCCAGTGGAGTATGTCATGAGACCATCAACGCTGCTTCGGAGTCTGACGAAGGAGACAGTGACTGCGATATGGATGCCTGGATTCAGCCAAGCACGCCAGGACAAGGACTGTGCAACTGGTCTATTCAGGAGCTTGTTCCTGTGACTCTTAAACAGTAATGCTTTGCTTTATTAATTGTTGAATAATCTGATGTCTTGCCCGGGGCATCGTGATTTGTTTAGGGTTGTGTTGTTATGAACATTGCGTGTTAATCATTAAATAAATGGCGTTTTTTCATGTGCAAATACTGTAATCCCTGTCTTTCTTGTTTTATATTTTTCAATAAAATGGCAACGCAGTTATTCGCTTTATACGCATTTTGAAGCACTTAACCATTCTTTTTGCAGGATAACATTTTCAGATGACATCCTTGAACCACCTATGACTCATCCCGACTTTGAGCATCCGGTATTTCAGGCCGAAGAAGAGGTTGTCGAAGATAGTGACGTTCCTGAAGAACTTTCTTGGTTGGTGAAGCAAGAGGAAAGAGCCATTCTGCCTCACGACGAGGTCATCGAAATTATCAACTTGGGATCGGAAGGGGTTGAGAAGAATATTCGTATCGGAGCCGCGCTGCAGGGCTATATCAAGCGAAGACTGGTTGAAATGCTCAGGGAGTATAATGATGTATTCGCTTGGTCATATGAAGATATGCCAGGGCTCGATACAGATATGGTTGTGCACCGCCTGCCACTGAAAGAAGATTTCCCGCCGGTCAAACAAAAGCTTCGCAGAACTCGACCAGATATGGCAATGAAGATCAAAGAGGAAGTTCAAAAACAGTGGGACGCTGGGTTCCTGGCTGTGACGAAGTATCCTTCATGGGTTGCCAACATCGTACCAGTGCCAAAGAAAGATGGCAAGGTTCGAATGTGCGTGGATTATCGAGATTTGAATAAAGCAAGCCCAAAAGACGATTTTCCACTGCCTCACATTGACGTGTTAGTTGATAATACTGCTCAATACTCCGTATTCTCCTTCATGGATGGCTTTTCAGGCTATAATCAGATTAAAATGGCGCCAGAGGACATGGAGAAGACCACTTTTATAACGACTTGAGGAACATTTTGCTACAAAGTGATGCCCTTTGGTTTGAAAAATGTTGGGGCAACATATCAGCGTGCGATGACGGCTCTTTTCCATGACATGATGCATAAAGAGATCGAAGTATATGTTGACGATATGATTGCCAAATCCCAGACGGAGGAAGAGCATCTGGTAAATCTGCTGAAGTTGTTTAAAAGGCTTAGGAAGTTCAGGCTGAGGCTGAACCCTAATAAATGCACCTTCGGGGTGAGATCGGGTAAGCTGCTGGGGTTTATCGTAAGCGAAAGAGGAATAGAGGTCGATCCTGCTAAAATAAAAGCAATTCAAGAAATGCCGACGCCTAAAACAGAGAAAGAGGTGCGCGGGTTTTTAGGGAGGTTGAACTACATCGCCCGGTTCATATCTCACCTAACGGCCACGTGTGAACCATTATTCAAGCTGTTGAAGAAAGATCAAGCTGTAACGTGGAACGAAAATTGTCAAAAGGCGTTCGATAAAATAAAGCAGTATTTGCAGGAGCCTCCTATTTTGATACCCCCGGTGGCAGGGAGACCCTTGATAATGTATTTGACGGTTCTTGAGGGAAGCATGGGTTGTGTTCTCGGTCAACACGACGAGACAGGGAGAAAAGAGCATGCGATCTATTACCTGAGTAAGAAATTTACAGACTGTGAATCTCGATACTCAATGCTTGAGAAAACTTGCTGCGCGCTAGCCTGGGCCGCCAAGCGTTTGAGGCAGTACATGCTGAATCATACAACCATGCTCATCTCGAAGATGGATCCTATCAAATATGTATTTGAAAAGCAGGCGTTGTCAGGCAGAATTGCCCGTTGGCAGATGGTCTTGACTGAATATGATATTCAATACGTCTCGCAGAAGGCTATAAAGGGGAGTGTGCTGTCTGAGTATCTGGCGGAGCAGCCTATTGAAGAGTACCAATCGATGAGATTTGATTTTCCTGACGAGGATATCATGTATCTAAAGATGAAAGATTGTGAAGAGCCGTTGCCAGACGAAGGACCGGAGTTGGGTTCCAAATGGAAGATGATATTTGACGGAGCCGTGAATGCTTACGGTAATGGAATAGGGGCAATCATCACCACGCCACACGGGTCGCACATCCCGTTTACTGCCCGACTGACCTTTGCTGTTACCAATAATGAGGCCGAATACGAAGCTTGTATAATGGGGCTTGAAGAAGCCATTGATTTGCGAATCAAACATCTGGACGTATACGGAGACTCAGCTCTGGTGGTGAATCAGATCAAAGGGGAATGGGAGACGCGGCAGCCCAATTTGATACATTACATGAATTATGCAAGGAGATTGTTGCCTTTCTTCGACAAGGTTGAATTGCATCATGTGCCGCGGGCAGAAAATCAAATGGCTGACGCCCTCGCCACTTTGTCTTCCATGTACAAGGTCAACTTCTGGAACGAAGCTCCCCGAATCATTATCTCTCGGCTTGACAGGCCAGCTTATGTATTTGCTATTGATGAAGCATCTGATGACAAACCATGGTATTTCGATATCCTTAATTTCCTGAAGAATAAAGAGTATCCGGCTGGGGCATCCAGTCAAGATCAGAAGACTCTCAAGAGGTTAGCAGGCAATTTCTATTTGAACCCGGATGGCGTATTATACAGAAGAAACCACGATTTGGTGCTGTTGCGTTGTGTAGACGAAAGAGAGGCAAGGTTGCTCATGGAAGAAATTCACGAAGGTACCTTTGGTACGCATGCGGGTGGGCATGCTATGACGAGAAAGCTGCTGCGGGCAGGTTATTTTTGGCTGACCATGGAAACTGATTGTTTCAAGTTTGCGAGGAAGTGTCACAAGTGCCAAATCTATGCTGATAAGATCCATGTGCCTCCAAGTCCTCTAAATGTGATGTCATCACCTTGGCCATTCTCGATGTGGGGGATCGATATGATTGGAAAGATTGAGCCGACAGCTTCTAACGGGCATCGGTTCATCCTAGTAGCAATCGATTATTTCACCAAGTGGGTAGAAGCGGCGTCTTACGCAAACGTAACTAAGCAGGTGGTGGCCAGATTCATCAAGAGAGATATCATTTGCCGATATGGAATCCCCGAGCGGATAATCACGGACAATGGTTCAAACCTGAACAACAAAATGATGAAGGAGCTCTGTCAGAATTTCAAGATCGAACATCACAACTCCTCACCTTACCGACCCAAGATGAATGGCGCTGTAGAGGCGGCCAATAAGAATATCAAGAAGATTGTTCAGAAAATGGTCGTGACCTATAAGGATTGGCCTGAGATGCTACCTTTTGCTCTGCACGGTTATCGTACGACGGTACGCACATCAACCGGGGCAACTCCATTCTCGTTGGTATACGGAATGGAAGCGGTGCTACCGTTAGAAGTCGAAATCCCTTCTCTGAGGGTATTACGAGACGTTCAGCTGGACGAGGCAGAATGGGTAAAAGACAGGTTGAATCAACTGAGTTTAATGGATGAGAAGAGGCTAGCTTCTCTAGCATACGGTCGTTTGTACCAGAGCCGAATGAAGAAAGCGTACGACAAGAAGATACATCCGCGAAGCTTTCAGACGGGCGACCTTGTGCTGAAAAGGATTCTCCCGCCGCAAGCAGATCACAGGGGCAAGTGGACCCCCAACTACGAAGGGCCATACGTTGTCAGGAAAGTATTTTCAGGAGGAGCGTTGTTGTTGTCCACTATGGACGGTGAAGACTTCACGTCGCCTGTGAATTCGGACGCAGTTAAAAAATACTTTGCTTAAAATTGACCCGCTGGACAGAAAAAGAGAGTCCAGGCAAAAATGGGGCATCCTGGCAAACCAAAAACAGAATGAAAGGTTCGGGCAAAAATTAGGGATAAAATTGAAAAATGTACACCCGCGAAGTTGAAAACCTACACTGGGCGACTTCGGCAAAAGGGGTATCCCGGTGAACTGAAAACCCGTAAAGGGCGGTTCACGCAAAAGTTAGGGATTTGAAAAGCAAATGACTGCGGTCCGAATTGGATAATTGCAATAAGCATCAATGCGGGAGAATACATTTGAGGAGTCGGTTATCTGATACAATCTCTCCAGAAGTGGGGATACCGGGAAAGCATTAGAGTCGGGCGAGTCATGGGAGGATCAGTTCGTGGTGTTCATCTGCATCCCGTTGCCGACATGTGTACAAATTTAAGTTGTCAATATTTATGCTTCTTGTGCATACTTGTATACTTGTATATTTGCTTTGTGTAGCTTCCTCATTTCAGGAGTTACATCCCGTGTACAAAACTCCGCCCATTCAGGGGCCCAATCAATAAAATACGTTATTCAGTACTTGACACTGTTCTTTACTGTTTTGTGCATGATTAACGCCTAAGTTTGATGAAACTAGCGTGTGTATAACGTCACTGGCCCTTGCCAACAGTTGCTAAAGCTTTGAATTAACTGAAAATAACGTCACTAACCTGAATTGATTTGGTTGCATAGGCTTGTCTTGTCTTGTTTGTGTTATTGCAGGTTTCATAACCGTACGAGGAAGATGATCAAAAGATTGCAATAACTAAAGACTCAGCCCTCACGCAGGTCATGCAGGTTCTTCCCTAAGAAGGATAGAACTCTCCAGCTAGTCGTAGCTTGTGCAAAAAGGATTATCCAGCAAAGTCGTTCATCCTCAACAGAATTGACGATTCCAAGATCGTAAGGCTGTATTTAGACAGTGTATCTCAAGCAGAGTGGTTTAGCCGCAAAGGATTAATAGTTGTGAGCTGTATCCAGACAAGTTCATCTTTCCTCGCAGGGTCATTTACCCTCTCCCGGCGGAGTCAGTTGGTTTTTCCCAAGAGAATCATCCCATCCCCGGCAGAGTCCTCTCTTTTCAGCAAGTGTCCTTTCCTCCCAGTGGAACTCGAAGATCAAGACTCTCCCCAGCAGAGTTGGTGGTGGGTCCTGTCATTTATTTTGTCCGGGACACCGTGTAATATCAGTTCACTCTCCAGCAGAAAGTCCGATCATACTGTGCACATCTGCTACTCCCCAGCAAAGTTATATTCCCCAGCAGGGGGTTACCTCAACAGGGTGTTTGGTTTGAGTCCCAGTTTCCCAGCAGGGTTGACTTCACCCTTCCAGCATTTATTTTGCTGGAATAATTTTGTAGCATCTGGCTATCCCCAGCGGAGTCGGCATTATCTTCAGCATTTATTTTGCTGAAGCAGTTTCTGTACTCTAGCAGTTCAGGTGGAGAGAACTCTTGCTCAAATGAACTACCAAACATTCAAGATCTTGGCATGGGACATCCAATGATAATGTCGGTTTCGGCCGTATTCCCCACAGAGTTATCAGGATAAGTTTCTCTTTATTCCCAGGCAGAGTTAGTTGTTATCAGGGGTTCCATGAATCAGAATTTCAGAGGCCTCCGGGCAGCAGAACAGGCATCCGGTAGTTTGGTTTCTAGATATCCCCAGTAGAATCCGCCTCAAAGTCGCTATCACGTCGGTGCTAAGAAGTTTGTGAGTTGGGTGGAGAACTGAGTCCTGACGGGGACAAGATGTATTTTCTCAGCAGAAAAGATCGGAATCCTTACGTGGACATATCAAAGGGTATTCCTTACGTGGAAAAAAAAATAGTTTCCTTACGTGGAAAAGATGGAGATTCCTTACGTGGAAAGACGAGTTCATTCCTAACGTGGAAAGATGAGATTCCTTACGTGGAAAAGAATGGGTTTCCTTACGTGGAAAGATTGAGTCCTCACGCGGACATATCGAGATTGATTCCTGACGTGGAAAGAAAGAGATTATTCCTGACGTGGAAGAGTTTAGTCCTGACGCGGACACATCAAAGAAGTTATTCCTAACGTGGAAGAAGAAGATAGATTCCTTACGTGGAAAATTTAGTCCTGACGTGGACAGATTCAGAAGAAGAAGTATGCCTAACGTGGAAAGAAGGCGTGTTCCTTACGTGGAAGAGAAAGAGAAACTTCAGGTCCTTACGTGGACGGATTAAGATGGGAGTCCTTACGTGGACAAATCAAAAAAATTGGCTCCTTACGGGGAAAGGAGATCGTGTTCCTTACGTGGAAAAGATTGAGTCCTTACGCGGACACATAGGAGGAGGATTCCTTACGTGGAAAGAGCAGAGTCCTTACATGGACGGATTAAGATGGCATTCCTTACATGGAAAAATGTAGTCATGACGCGGGCAAATCGGAAAGAGTTGGTTTCCTTACGTGGAGAGATTGGGGTCCTTACGTGGACGGATTCAAGAAAAGTTGATTCCTGACGTGGAAGAATGATGTACCCCTTGCGTGGAAAGGTGAGTCCTAACGTGGACAGGTTCAGAACCAAAGTTGTATTCCTTACGCGGAAAGATTGGAGTCCTGACGCAGACATATCGAGTTGTACTGGAGTCCTTACGTGGACAGATTGATACGGTTCTCCTTACGTGGAAAAAGAAGATTGCATCCTGACATGGAAAGATGGAAAGTTTAGTCCTGACGTGCACAGATGCAGAAGAGATGATTCCTTACGTGGATTGTGTTATTCCTAACGTGGAAGAGTCTATTCCTAACGTGGACGATTTATTGGAATATCCCCCAGCGGAGTTGCCGAGATTTTCCTGGGTTAACAGCAAGTGGAGTCCTAACGTGGACAGGTTCTAGTTGAGATTTCTTCGTATTGATGACAGACAGAGTCCTAATGTGGACAAGCAAGCAATCTGTTATCCCCAGCGTGGTCGTTACGAGATCAGTGAGCGGCTGCAAACAGTCAGATACAGGCAGTGGGTGTCGTTACCCAAACAGGGGTGTAGTTTATTTCTGCGGTTGGCAAATTTCCGGGTTTCTTAGTATTCAACCGTCTCGTATCTCGAATGTTTGAAGGTCGTTCGCTCTTCACCCAATCGGGTCCAAGTCGCTTGAATAGGGGCAGCTGTTGCACCCTAAAATTTGCTCAATCTTATTCACTTGGTTTATGTTTCAATACCATTAGCATTTGCATATAGAGTTATGTACATAGCCTAACCATCTGCATAGCATAAGCATAGCAAGTCATTCAACAGGGGATCAAGCATTATTCTCATCTCTGGAGGCCTATCCAGAGGTTATTATCCTAATTCAATCTCATTCAAGTCATCAAGAAAGAATTTGAAAGCAGGGAGTTCAGTGGATCAAGCACTGGGTATATCTCCTAACTGAGGGTGTATGAGGATCAACAAGGGAATTATGAGTTGTGAATTGAGAGTATGGGGAGTATTTAGACATCTTGGAGGACTTAGAAAGTCATTTGGAGAAGGAGACAAGTCATTGGTGAAGTCACAAGAATTGCAGTTGAAGACAGTCAACTAGGGTTTCATCTGGGTCAACCCTAGGTCAATTGATTGATTCAAAGGCATTAAGGGCTATTGGAGAGATGTGGGGTTCATCATTTGACATGAAGAATGAGGATATGTTGTCATGCTAAGAAGAAATCAAGAGAAATCAAGGAGAAGAGGAGTTTCTAAATTAGGGTTTCTATGTAAAATCCCCTAGTTTAGGTCAAATTTCCAAGCAAGATAAGTCAAAATGCAAGTTTCAAATGGCTTCTTGGCCAACATGGAACTTGTAGAGGATCTCAAGACCTTTAATTTTAGTGGTGGAAGACATCAAGGAGATTTATAGAACTCAAGTTATGGTCCTTGCAAGTTACAGGTCATCTGAGGCATCTGAAATTTTGTCTGTGAAAGTGACTTGACTTCCAAGCAACCTTTACCCCCCAAGGAGATTTCAAATGAATTTCTGGTAAACATAAGAATTGTTCCTCATTGTCTTAGCTTTCTAGAATGGTATAGTATGCCTTCATATGATGTGTGGAGCTCAACTTATGGTCTTGGCAAGCAAAGGGTATTTTGGTCATTTGTGAATTACAGGTCATTTTAACCTATGTCCAAAACTCATATAAGGAGGCCTCAAATGGAAAAACTCACAACATCAAACTTGCTCCAAATGACATTTTGAGTCTATAAAAGTGACCATGAGATATTGGAAATGTCCATGGCACAAGGTTTCAAAATTGGTGAATTTAATGAAGAAAAATGGCTTAAAAAATGAGATTTTTCATATCTTGGCCAAATGATGCAAAATTATAGGTCATTTTGAATGGAAAAGGAATTTTAAGGACATTGGCTAAAGTGGAATTTTGAGTTTAGTTCATAATTTGAGAGTTATCCATGGTTGCTTGAATTGAAAGTAACATAATCCAAGTTGAAAAGGAAAAATGCAAGGGAAATTTCTCCAATGTTCTAGGAGGTTCCTACATCATCTATATATTCATACAAGCTGATTCATGCAAGGGTTGGTGCTCCCATTTGTTCAAAACCTCAATTTTCATCCATTTTCTCATTCTTGCATAAACTACTCAAACTCCCTCAAATCTTGATCATTTTGCAAAATTCTTGATCCCATCATTCTCTATAATCATCATATAACCAGTTTCAAGCAAGATCCAGTGGAAATAGTTCCAAATTTGTGTGTTGTAAGTTCATTCTCAAAAGTGCAAGAAGAATGCATTACAAGAATTCAGAGTGTTTGGGCAAGAGTAGATGCATACAGAATCAAGATCCAAGCACATTGATCAAGTTTAAGGCATTGCTGAGCTCGAAGTGAAGGATTCATCATTCTGTTTTCAAGAATATACCAGGTACATTCTCCATTCAAATTGGCCTGATTTAGTTAGCATGACATAGGTTTGTTAGGATAATAGTGACCTAGGTGGTTAGAGGAGTAATCCTGAAGCTTTTAGTGTGAATTGATGAAGATTCTTGCATGAGCCATAAAACTGTTTTGATCCATAACTAGGAGATTAGTGATTGATAACTCATTTGGATTAGTGTAGCATGATCAGTGATGGTTGATGAGTGTTCTGTTAGCAAGAAATTAGGGTTTAGTGAAGGTCAGAATTGAGGCAGCCATGGAAGGGAAGCTATCGTGTTTAGTGATTGGGCGAAGTTTAACAAGAACTGATGATGTAGTTGCATTCTACGTAGAAAATGAAGCAAGTTTGGTGTTTGTAGTTTTGATTTTCATGAGGAGATGAGGGAGAACCGAGCGCTTGAAGATGGAATCGTGCATGGGGGATATCTGAAACCCTAGGGAGTCCAAGGTTGATGATGACTCCAACACCGTAGGATGCACGTTTGACCTTGGACTGGAGTGTGGCATCGGACGGTCCACGTTTAGCCTGAGTTCTGGTGGGAAAATTTAAAAAGTAAAACGCACCGTTTCACTTATTGGGGGGATTGGGCTCAGACAGCTATTCGCACCCCCCAATTTAGTAAGCCCAACGTGCTGAACTTGGGTTTCTTGCTATTCTCACCCCTCTGGCTATTTCTTTATATTTGTTTTTTATTTTCTTTTCATTTTTCATCCATTTTTAAAAATTCATAATAAATAGAAAAATCATCATTTTTAATTCATTCTTTTTGCATATTTTTCTTTAGGATGTCTAGAAAATTATAAAAAATAAAACTTGCATTTTATTTTTTATTTGATATTTTTCTCATATTTTCTAAATAAATAACATTTTAATGGTTTCATTTCATACATAATTTTGTTATTTTTTGTTCTATTAATTGCTTCAATATTTTTTGCCCATTCTTTTTAGGTTGTTTAGTTTAGACATTGAACTTGTAGATTCAATTTAGTTCCCATTTTTAGAAATTAATTTTAGGTGCTTAATGTAGGCTTGAACAACATGAATAAAGCTAGGGTTTTAAGTGATGACTTAGGAGATTTGATCCTTTCCCCTTAGGACTTAGGGCTTGACTAGTTTAGTTATGGGACTATAGGGGCTATGGGTAGTTATTAGATCCCTTAGAAAAGTCAGGGTCCCCCTACTGCTATTAATATACTGAATATATCTGATTGACTGGTGTGGTGTGCCCTCTGGGGATTAGTGCTTGCTTGCTTGGGTATTGGGATTGTTTGGGGACTTGGGAGAGCTGAAGACTTGAAGAGATGAAGGCCATTGGAGATCCAGAGATTGAAGATCAACTGCCAGAGTTGGAGAGGAGGTTCTTGCTAGCAGCTGCTGAGGAGACTAGGGTTTAGGAGCTAGGCAGAGCTCTAGATTAGAAAGCTTGCTTCTCAAACATGGAATGCCTTGTCTGCATCCATCCTTTCTCTATGATTCAAAGTCTCTTTCAAATATCCACCTCCTCCCTTTGGAAGGATCAGTGAAAGTATTTGGAAGATAGAACTTTTGAGAGAAACCTGTCTGCATAATGTTAGCAGTTAATGAGCCACCTTTGGTAGGCAATTTACTGTTTAACATTCCTCTCCTCTTGTTGACTAATGTTCATCCCTGAAGATTGGAGACTTGAAGAAAGGCCATTGCTTATAGGAGACTGATGATTAAAGCCCTTGCCTAGAGGCCATGAAGATGGAGATTGATGCTTGTTGAGGCCTGTAGCTGATTAGAGATTGCTTGTAGCCAGATGTTGATGTAGAGCTGTTGTGGCTGTGTATTTTTGCTGTACTTCATTTCTTGATGTATTGATTGGTTTTCCTGACTGTATTGTTTGTTGTTTACCCTGCTGGGTTGAAAGTGAAGTCTGTTCACTTTTGCCTATTGTTTTCTAGGTTCGAGGTTGAGTGGGACTCCCTTGCCTCGCTTGTATTGTTGCATCCATGCATTTTACCGCTTTGTTGTATATATCTGATTTTGTTTCTGTTTCTGCCTATCCCTTAGGATCTCTGTTTCTCTCTGTGCAAGAGAGGAGCATGATAGACACTAGGCCTTAACCCATTCATGATAACATTAGGTTAGTTTGATTCCCTTCACAACCGTAGGTTAGAGTTCTGTCTCTTCTTTCCCAAAACAAACAGAAAAACACCATAAAGATTTCAAACACAATAAAATACACTTCTTCCGTAAAAGAATGTGAACTCATCAAGACGTCATTTTTGTCCGCCGGGACTGCTAATCAAGAAAACCTTTTTCAGAAGGAATAAAATCAACCAAGACAGACTTGTGTCGTCCGTAGCCCGAACTACGTTTGCTCTGATCTTCCATGCAGTGTGGAAGTACGTAGGCATAGGATGCGATATCCTAGCGAGCAACCTTCCCCTCCTTTCCCGTAGGTAGGCGAACTACGTTGACTCTGATTTCTCGTTCCAGGCGAGAATACGTAGGCATAAAGTGCGATACTTTGCCGAGTCATTTTTATTTTCATTTTATTTTCTTTTTAACCCTCGACCTATAGTTTAGATAGAATAACAATCCATACCCGAAAACAAGCGTGGATCCCGTCGAGTACGACGGACGTGAGGGATGTTAATACCTTCCCCTTGCGTAACCGACTCCCGAATCCAGGTTTTGGTTGCGACGACCATACCTTTCCCGTGTTGTGCGAGGTTTACTCTGAGCGTTTCCTTTCCCTCCCATGGGATAAATAACGCACGGTGGCGACTCTTCTGTTCAGCCGGCGCCGATTTTCGCAGTAGCGACAAAGGAGACCAAGGCTCTGGCGCTTATACAGAAGTATGAAGCGTTCAAAATGGAAGAATCTGAAAATATAGAAACTATGTTTTCCAGATTTCAGATCCTCACAGCTGGTCTAAAAGTTCTGGACAAAGGATACTCCACATCAGATCATGTAAAGAAAATCATCAGATGTTTACCTACCAGATGGAGACCAATGGTGACTGCCTTGAAGATGGCTAAAGATCTGAACAAGATCTCTTTAGAAGAACTCATCAGCTCACTGAGGAGCCATGAAATTGAGCTTGAGGAAGATGAACCTCAAAAGAAAGAGAAAGGTAAATCTATTGCTTTAAAATCTAATAAATCTGCTAAAGCTTTGCAGGTTATTGAAGAAAGCTCTGAAGAAGAAGATGAATTATCCATGCTGTCCAAAAGGATCAACAAACTCTTGAAGCACAAGGGAAAGAAGTTTAACAACTTCAGAAAATCTGATCATAGAAAGGAATCTTCTGGGCACAGAAGATCTGGCAAGAAAGAAGTTGTATGTTATGAGTGCAAAGAACCTGGGCATTACAAGAATGATTGCCCCAAACTTCAAAGAGAAAAACCCAAGAAGAAGTTTGACAAAAAGAAGAAGGTTCTGATGGCAACATGGGATGACTCAGATGAATCTGAATCATCTTCTGAATCAGAAGAAGATTGTGCTAATGTTGCACTGATGGAAGACATAGAAGATCAGGAGGAAGGAACTTCAGGATCTGAATCTGATTCTGAATCTGACTCTGACGCTGAAGAGGTAATGGCTAAACTTACTAAAGAAGAACTTATCAAAGTATTATCAGAAGTTCTGAAAAGGTATAACAATATTAAGCTTAAATACAAGAAGCTGAAAAGCAGTCTTGAATATGAGATTGATCTTCTGAAGACAGAACTTGTTGAGCAAAAAGAAATTAATCTGAAAATTAAAAATGACTTTGAAATAGCTCAACAAGAATCTGAATCTGAGACTAAGTCATGTGAAAACATTTTAGAAAAATATGACTCTAGCTTTCAGAGATTCCTTACTAAGAGCATAGACAGAAGCAAGATGGTTTCTATGATCTATGGTGTTAGTGGGAACAACAGAAGAGGTATTGGATATGAATCTTCCTCTGGAAGTAATCCAAAATCTGTTGACAAACTCTTCATCAAGAAGACACCTCTGTACTCTCAATTTAAGTTTGGTCACTTAAATGACATTAAACACACAAGCTTTGAGAAGAATACTTATGTGTTTAAACCCAAGGCAAGTCAGAATAAACATTATGTTGAAAAACAGAAGTTTAGACAAACCTACAAGCTGACTAACCCTAAAGGACCCAAGAAGATCTGGGTACCTAAGAGCAAAATAATCCCTGTTGTAGATGTTCTTAGCAGTAAGGTCAGGACGCCAGTCATGGTACCTGGACTCTGGATGCTCACGACACATGACAGGAGAAAGGTCTATGTTCCAAAGCCTGGAACTTAGATCTGGAGGTGATGTGAAGTTTGGAGGGAACCAGAAAGGTAAGATCATTGGATTTGGCACTATTGGAAATGGTAAACTTCCCTCTATAACTAATGTTTTACTTGTTGAAGGCTTAAAACATAACTTATTGTCCATAAGTCAATTAAGTGACAATGGTTATGATATTACCTTTAATCAAAAATGTTGTAAAGCTATTAGTCAAAAGGATGGCTCTATCCTATTTAGTGGTAAGAGGAAAAACAACATTTATAAAATAAATCTTTCAGAACATAAAGTTCAGAATGTTAAATGCCTCTTGTCTGTTAATGAAGAGCAATGGGTCTGGCACAGAAGATTGGGCCATATTAATATGAGACGTATATCTCAGATTAATAAACTTAATCTTGTCAGAGGATTTCCTAATCTGAAGTTCACCTCAGATGCTCTTTGTGAAGCATGCCAAAAAGGGAAGTTTTCAAAATCATCTTTTAAATCAAAAAATGTTGTTTCTACTTCCAAACCACTAGAATTACTTCATATTGATCTGTTTGGACCAGTGAAAACTGCATCCATCAGAGGCAAGAAGTATGGATTAGTCATTGTTGATGACTATAGTAGATGGACATGGGTAAAGTTCTTAAAACACAAGGATGAGTCACATTCTGTGTTCTTTGACTTCTGCAAGCAAGTCTAGAATGAAAAAGATTTCAAAATTATAAAAGTCAGAAGTGATCATGGTGGTGAATTTGAAAATAAATATTTTGAAAAATATTTTTCTGAAAATGGCATTGCTCATGATTTTTCCTGTCCTAGAACTCCACAACAAAATGGGGTTGTAGAGAGGAAAAACAGAACTCTGCAAGAAATGGCCAGAACCATGATCAATGAGACAAATTTGGCAAAACACTTTTGGGCAGAAGCAATCAACACAGCTTGTTACATTCAGAACAAAGTGTCTGTAAGACCTCTTCTGAAAAAGACTCCATATGAACTGTGGAAGAACAGAAAGCCTAACATTTCATATTTTCATCCTTTTGGATGTACTTGTTATATACTTAACACTAAAGAGAATCTTAACAAGTTTGATTCCAAAGCACAGAAGTGTTTCATGCTTGGTTATTCTGAACGCTCTAAAGGCTACAGAGTATTCAATACTGAAACACAGATTGTGGAAGAATCTATTCATGTAAGATTTGATGATAAGCTTGGCTCTGAAAAGCCAAAGCAGTTTGAAAATTATGCAGATAGAGAAGTGATTCTCTCAGACTCTGAAGGATCAGAGGCAGAAAAGGCTAAAGAGAAGGAATCTGAAGCAACTCCAGATGTTATTCCCTTATCTTCTCAATTGGATAGCTTACACATTTTTGAAAGAGCAAATGTCAGAGGATCTTCTTCCAGAATCAAGGCATCTCACCCAGAAGATGTGATTATTGGAAAGAAAGATGATCCAATCAGGACAAGATCCTATCTCAGAACATCTGAATCTTCATTGTTTGGCTTAGTGTCAATAATTGAACCAACATCTGTGGATGAGGCTCTGAAAGATAATGAATGGATTATTGCCATGCAAGAAGATCTAAATCAATTCACCAAAAATAAAGTTTGGGATCTGGTTCCTAGACCTAAAGGATTCAATGTTATTGGAACAAAATGGGTCTTCAGGAATAAGTTGAATGAAAAGGGAGAAGTTGAAAGGAATAAGGCAAGGTTGGTTGCTCAAGATTACAGTTAACAAGAAGGTATTGATTACACTGAAACTTATGCTCCAGTGGCAAGGTTAGAATCTATACGCCTTCTTATTTCCTTTGCTGCACAAAATAACATCACTTTGTATCAGATGGATGTTAAAAGTGCCTTTCTTAATGGAATTATAGAAGAGGAAGTATATGTCCACCAACCTCCTGGTTTTGAAAGTGAAAACTTTCCAGATCATGTTTTTAAACTAAAGAAATCTCTTTATGGCTTAAAACAAGCTCCCAGAGCTTGGTATGAGAGGTTGAGCAATTTCCTTCTGAAGAAAAATTTTATCAGAGGAAAAGTGGATACAACTTTATTCTGTAAAACTCTTAAGAAAGATCTGTTGATTTGTCAAATATATGTAGATGATATTATTTTTGGATCAACAAATATTATGCTTGGAAAGGAGTTTGCTAAATGTATGCAGGCAGAGTTTGAGATGAGCGTGATGGGAGAATTGAGATTCTTTTTGGGAATCCAAGTCAACCAGACTCCAGAGTGCACCTACATACATCAGACCAAATATTTTAAAGAGCTTCTGAAGAAGTTCAACATGGTTGATAGTAAGATGGCAAAGACTCCAATGCATCCTACAAGCACTCTAGGTAAGGAAGAGGTAAGTAAGAAGGTAGATCAGAAACTCTACAGAGGTATGATAGGATCTCTTCTATACTTGACTGCTTCTAGACCTGATATTCTGTTTAGTGTCTGCTTATGTGCAAGATTCCAATCAGATCCTAGAGAATCACACTTAACAGCTGTTAAGAGGATTCTAAGGTATCTGAAAGGTACTACTAACATGGGTCTGTGTTACAGAAGATCTGATGAATTTTCATTAGTTGGATTCTGTGATGCTGATTATGCTGGAGACAGAGTTGAACGTAAAAGCACTTCTGGAAGCTGCCAGTTTCTTGGAAGTCATCTGATCTCATGGTACAGCAAGAAGCAACCCACTATTGCACTATCAACTACATAGGCAGAATACATTGTTGCTGCTGGATGTTGTACGCAGATACTCTGGATGAAGAGTCAGCTAGAAGATTATCAGATCTATGAGAGTAATATTTCTATCTTCTGTGATAATACTTCTGCTATATGTTTGTCAAAAAATCCAATCTTACATTCTAAGGCTAAACATATAGAAATTAAACATCACTTCATCAGAGACTATGTTCAGAAGGGTGTAATAAATCTAGCTTTTGTTGATACAGATCATCAATGGGCTGATATTTTCACAAAACCCCTTGCTGAAGATAGGTTTAAGTTCATTCTGAAAAATATTTGTATGGATTTTTGTCCAGAGTAATATTTATCAGAGGCAACTTCTCAGATGCAAAATGTTTAAAGATCTGAAGTATTTCATCTGATTATTTGTTCATTTATCTTTAATTGATTTATTTGTGTGAAACTCTGAACTAACAAACTCAGAAGATCTAAACGTTGGAAACGTTTCATTTCTTGAGAGATATCAGATGCACATACAAAGCAAACATGTGTCACTCAGTATCTGAAAAGATGGAGTGCTCTACTGAATTGACGGTTGAGGTACTGCTTTGAAAATCTCATTTTTCTTGGATTTCCCCCCATTTGTCATAATTTTAATTTGAAATGATTATTTTCATTAAATGTTATGTGTAAACGTGCGTAGGTGTCTATTGATGTGCCCAATGTTTGATTTTTTGGTTCTCTATAAATACCACCTATCACACTATTTTCACACTTTTCACACTCACTACACTTATGCGTTTTTGCTTACTCTTCAACCTCTACCAAAACCCTAAACCCAAATCAAAAGCTTCATCTTCATCAATGGCTTCTTCATCGAATGCTGCTGAAATCTCTAACAAAAATATCATGTACAAGAAACCAGAACGCACTCTATTTACTCCAGTTGTGGATCTTGAGGTTCTGTGTGAGAGTTTCATTGATCTTGAATCAATAGAAGAAAATGGGTTTGACCTAACAATTGCCATTAAATCTCAAGGCTGGGAGAAGTATTTTGAGAGACTGATGGGTCCTGTATACCCAACTCTTGTAAAGGAATTCTGGATTCACGCTAGTGATGGTCCTAAGTTCATTCACTCATCTGTCCTTGGGAAGGAGATAGTGATAACTGAGAAACTGATCAGACAACTGTTCAGTTATAAAGAATTTGATGGTGTTACAAACCTAGCCTCTTCACGTACTGATATGGCTAAGGTGTATGAAGAGATTACTGTATCTGGAACACCAACAAGCAAGGTTAAAGATATGAAACCTATCTATAGAATCTGGGCGAAGATATTTATGAGTACAATCTTTCACAGAAAGTCAACCAACTCACTAGACTATGTGAGTTCAGAGCATCTGTACTTCATGTACTGCATCAGCAAGAATATTAAGGTGGATCTGCCCTATCTGATTTTCAGTCATCTTCTGACTCATGTCAAAGAGACTAGAGAAGAGGTCAGAGCTAAATCTGGGAAAGTTAGAACTTGGATACCTCTGGGAAGACTTATTTCAGACATCCTTATAGAAAACAAGTTGGTGAAGCATCTGACAGATGCAAAAATAACAGAGGATTTGTCATACATCATTGGATCTGAGATAAACGGACTCACTCTGAAAAGAATGAAGATCATTTCAGAACTGAATGGTAAACTAAGGAAAATAAACTCTGAGGAGATAAATGGAAGAAGGATACCAATAGAAGATTTTCCAATGTTCAGCGCAGATGAACCAAAAGGTATTGTCTGGGCTTACATTGCAGATTGTCTGAAGAATGGAATTCCTCTACCTGCTAACCTTGTTCAGAAACAAGGAGAAGAACTGCCCAATCTGATGAAGGAAAGGCGTAGTAAGAGAAAAGATGAAGAAGGCTCTGTTCAGAAGAAAAGGAAAGAATCTGAAGTTCCAAGGAAGAAGAAGAAAGGAGTAAAGAAAGCCAGAATCAATTCTAGAGATGCTACTCTAGAAGAGATAAGAGACACTATTCATCAGGTATTAACATCTGATCCTACCCCTGCTGTTCATTCACCCCTTTCATCACCTCAACTCTCTCCAACTCTTAGACATAGAACTTCTAAACCCCAACCATCTGCAAACCTTTCATCTGAACCACCTTCATCTGAACCAGTACATTCACAACCATCTTCTGTACCAATTACCTCTGAATCCCAACCTCATACTACATCTGAGCCCCCTCAACCTACTTCACCAGAAATTCCACAACCAAAAATTCCACAACCAAATATTCCACAACCATAAATTCCCCAACAAGATATAATCATCTCAGAACCAAACCAACCAGAGACTGTTCAATCTGAACACTCTGCACAACCAGATCTTCCAGAAGATCCAAATCTTTCTGAAGATATTCTGGATATCCAACCCCTTAATCAATCCATTAGCATTTCTTCAACATCTGTTCACTCAGAAGAATCTTCTGATTGTGAATCATCTGATTCATCTAATTTTGAACCAGAATCTCTCAAACAAGCACATTCTGACATTGCTATGAAGGAACATGTTAACATTTCTATGTTTCATACTCCACCCAACTCCCCACCTCAGAAAACCATCCCTCAACCATCTGAAACCCAAACCATCCCTCCACCATCTGAAACACATCAATCTGAAACCCAAACCATCCCTCAACCATCTGAAACACATCAATCTGAAACACAAACCATTCCTCAACCAAATGAACTCCCTCAGTCTGACACCCAAACATCTCAACCAACACCACCTCAACAACAACCATCTGAACCTACACCATCTGAACCTACCCCTGTTAACACTCCTAATCCTAACCCCTCTGAACAGTCAGATCTAGGATCATGTGTTAATGCTATGTTTGAAATATTCAAGAAGGAGATAGATTCTGAATATGCTCGTGTTAAGGACGTGTGCATGTCAAGTTTGGATCCAGTTGTTTCAAATGCTGCTTGGAAGCGTTTCATTTGGATGTTCAACAAAGCTGCTTTAAAAGTTAGAGCTAAATGTTCTAAGCTTGCAAAGACTCAGTTTGCAGAGTTAATCAAGATAACTCTAATGAACATTCCTCCTCCTCCTCCTGTGTTGCTTCTGGAAGCTGCTCCTCCAGAGGTTCCTGCATCTGAATTGGCTGAACAAGCTTCTGAAGAGAACCAGTCTGAAGAGAACATTGCTGCTACTGCATCTGCTACTTCTTCATCTGTAGTCACAGAGCTTGTGAATGATGTCAAGGAAATAAAAGATTGGATGATAAAGCAAGAGAAGACAACTGATGAGATCAAGACCTGGATGTCTAAGCAAGAAGAGTCAACTGCCAAAATGACAGAGCTTCTGACCCTTATTGCCTCACGCCAGACTTAGTTTTATTTGATGTTTTTGCACATGTTATTGCTTCTGTTGTTTTCTTATTGTTTTGTTATGCTTTTTGGCATCTATCTGTTTGATTGTGAACTCTGATCTGTTTAAATGAATGTTGATGTTTTTGCTTCTATATGCTTCTTTCCTTCTGTATCTGTATGTCTTTAAAAATCTTTTTGATTATGACAAAAAGGGGGAGAAAAAGAGAATCTGATTGTTCAAACTATAAGCAATTACTAAAACTGAAATTCAGACATTGTATTAACTTACTTTGAATTTAAGTCTTTCAGATTACATTGATATATCTGACATAATTCATTGAAGTTACCTTGAGACTTTTCCAACCAGAACCTGATCTTCCAAAGCAAATCTGAGTATTCAATCAACACTGATATCTTACTCTGATACCTTTACTCTGAAAGATAATTCAAGCAAGATGATAACCAGACGCTCTGACTGAAGGAAGTCATAATTATCTGGCATCAAGATTTGATTCTGAAAGTCAAACCTCTTGCATCAGGCTCTGAATCTGAAATATACTTAATCAAAAAGGGAAGTGTTTTCTTCTATTAGAGTATTTATTTCAGGGGGAGATTGTTAATCTCAGGGGGAGTTATAATTCATACTTTTTATTGAACAAAACTTCTCCTGTTTTGTCATCATCAAAAAGGGGGAGATTGTAAGAACACAGATTGTTTCTTAGTAATATCTCTATGTTTTGATGATAACACTTATGAATTTTAAATTCAAGAATTATATACTCTAAATTTGTTCTAGATTTTTTGCTACAGGTACTAAAGAAAATATTCTTAAAGAGCAAATTTGGATCTGAACAATGATATTATGAAAGGCTTCAAAGGTTCAAGAGCATCTTAAATGAAGATCTGAACGCTGCTTCCAGAAGAATCTGAGTGTTGTCTACTGAAGATTCTGAAGCAGAAGTCTCTAAAGAATAGAAGACTCTAAGAGTTCAGAAGCTTAGTCATCAGAAGACTCTGAAGATACTGCGCTGCATAATATTGAAAATCTGATATAGAAGACTCTGCTCTGACAAAACTACACGCTCAAGCATACAAGCTGCATATACTCTGATTCAGCATAAACTGAAGAACACCCCAAGACTCTGAAGATCCAGAAGATCTCTACTCTGGAGATTCTGAAGATCCAGACTCTGATGTTGATAGCTAAACTTACTTAGTGAAGAATATTTGAATATGTACGTTGGCATATCTCAACAGCTCTTTCCTCTTTTATGCTAGACACAAGAACACAGACAAAAAGGTTTTATCTGTGCATTCCATTCTAAGGAAAGTTTCTGCAAAGTAAAAGACAAAAGGCACCAGGCTTTTTCAGCACAGCCTCCAATGTAAAGACAAAAGGCACCAGGCTTTTCAGCACAGCCTCCAACGTTGAGAAGACTTCATGGATCTAAGTGCCTATATAAAGAAGTCCACTCCATCTTCTTCAGCAACGAAACTACTTGCAAAAATCACTCAAAGCAAATCTCTCAAAAGCTCTTATATTCTATTTTGCTGTAACATTGTTCTTAAACTTAAGAGAAATATCACAGTTGTGATAATAGCTTCTTAGAAGCATTCTTACTCTTGTAATAGTTTTACATTGATTGTAAAAGGTTTCCTTAAGAGGATCCAGTTGGGATCAGTAGCTCTTGAGAAGACTAAGAACATGTGTTCTTAGGTGTTACTATTGTAATCTGTTTGATTAAATAGTGGATTAAGTCCTTGACTGAGAAAGGAAAATCACTCTTGAGAGGGTGGACTGGAGTAGTTGAGTTTAACGAACCAGGATAAAAATAACTGTGTTTGAATCTTTGATTATTTGTCATACTTATTCAACCCCCCCCCCCCCCCCCCCTTCTATGTATTTTCTCACCTTCAACTATACTCTTGAAGCATCTCGATCAGTCTTTGCTTGATGTCACTTTGCAATGCAGCCCCTATCCTGACATTCCTGACAACTTCCTCAGACCCCAGATTAATAATCTCGATAACTTCTTTGTGAGGCAGAATGATCTTATCTTCTTGTTTCAACAATCGAGCCAACTCTTCCGGAAGGTCTTCATCCTCATCAATCTCTTCTTCAGCTTGATATATCGGGCAATCAAAGTCGAAGTGAGTCATAGAAGGTTCTGGATCGGTGTCATCTGTAGTGTGAATCCTGCAATAAAAATGGTTAAGCTTAAAAAGAGGATATGCAGGTCAGCACAAACCATATTGCCATTTTATTGTTTTTTATATTTTTAAAATGAAAACAAAGCAAGAATAACAGAGATCACAAAATTTGAATGCAAAGAAAACGCCCTTTGATTTATTGGTAATATGTACATGCATAAGTAATCAAGGCCCTGACAATAAAACTGTTATGCCTCGGGTAGAGCATAAGGTTGTACAATAATTGGAAAAAACAAAGCATTACTCTTTACGCGTCACTTGGATGAAATCCTGGACGGACCAATTGTTGAGGCTCTGGCCTGGCTTGCACGGTTGGATCCATGAGTCCATATTGCAATCGCTATCTCCTTCCCCATCGGACACAATGTTGACGCGCTCAAATATCACTCCCCCTTTTGTGAAAAGCATCGGCCCCTTGTAGCGTGGCGCGCTCTGAGAGGATGAAGTAGAAGAAGAGGGATGGTACCCCAAGCCAAACTTATCTTGTTTGTTAGGGATATCCAGCACCTCCCCCCAGCCTTGGGTTGAACCGGTTTGTACTACAGCTTGAGCTTCCTTGAAGAAAGAGAGAGTCATCTCAGGCACTTTTCTCACCACAGGAGATACATCCTTGATCTTGACTGTCTCGAATGCCTGACATAATGTTTTATGGATCTCGCCGTCCACCTCCATATACTTGAAAGATGACAAATGGCTCACCATAATGTCTTCCTCCCTGCAGACGGTAACAATGCTGCCACCCACAGCATACTTCAGCTTTTGATGCAGCGTAGAGGTTACAGCTCCCGCTGAATGGATCCAGGGCCAGCCTAACAAGCAGCTGTAGACAGGCTGGATATCCATGATATAAAATACTGCATCGAAGGTTTCTGGCCCCACCTGAATGGGAAATGTCACTTCTCCAAACACGGACCGCCGCGTTCCATCAAAAGCTCTCACCACTAGATCACTAGGGGTACAAATCAATCCCCTAGTATCAAGCTTCATTAAGGCTTTCTTAGGGAGAACATTCAGAGATGATCCCGTGTCTATAAGCACATGGGACTTAACAGTTCCTCGGCATTCTATTGAGACATGAAATGCGCTGTTATGGTTCCTTCCTTTTGGCGTCAACTCTAAGTCAGTAAATCCCAGCCCGTTGCCGGTGTTCACGTGTGCAACCACCCCTCAAGCTGGTTAACAGAAATTTCCTGGGGTACATATGCGGCATTAAGGATCTTTAGCAATGCGTTATGGTGTGCTTCGGAACAAAGCAACAAATTCATGATAGAGATATTTGAAGGCGTCTGCTGTAAGTGATCGACTATTTTGTAGTCGCTCTTCTTGATTAATCTCATGAACTCTTCAGTATCCTTTACCAGCAAGTCTCTTTCTACCTCCCGAAAGGTCTCTTCGACGACTGCTTTACCTTTACCCTTATCGGCCCTGTCGGCAATGACTTTAGGCGGCGAGAATACTCTTCCACTGCGAGTAATCCCTCCTGACCCAACCATATTATCCACAGATTCCACGAGTGGGCCTTTCAAGTCCAGCTTTTGCCCATTGCAGTAAATCTCTTCTCCGTAATTCCATGGGGCAGCGTTGGTACTTTCAAATGGTATAGGACCGGCTTTCGTTATAGTAATCATGGGCGGCCTTGGAGAAGAAATGGTGACGGTCTTATACGGGATGGTGATTGTAGCAATCTCATCCTTTTGCTTGGCTATCACCTCTCCGGATTTGTTCTCAACTTTCCGATCAAATTGTAGGACCCCTTCGTCAATCAGACCCTGAATCCCTACCTTCAGCTGATCACAACCATCCATATGTTCCGCACATTCAATACAAAACTCCCCACATCCCGGGAATACACCTTTCTTCAGCACTTTAGCTTTGACAAAGCTAAGTGGTGTTCTCAAATCATTGACATTCTTCACCAAATTCAAGTCCTCTTCTTTGGTGATTGCACTAACCCCTGCACCGTCGTGGTTAGGCATAGGGTTCTGTATTACATTCGGCACGTCGTTGGAGAAGTTTATCGTCTTATTAACCATGCCTTGCACCTTGTGCTTGAACGCTTTACAGTTGTCGATCGAGTGGCCTGGTGCCCCCGAATGAAACTCACAGCGGGCGTTCGCGTCGTACCCAGGTGGTGGTGACCCTGTCAAGGGAGCCATGGTTCTCTTCTGAATGAGCTGTAGTTGAAGCAATGCCTGCAATAGCTGACCATAAGGCATGGGTGGAGTGTCAATGTGGCGATTTGCTAATGGACCTTTGCCCTGGTACCTCCTGTACCCCTGTTGGTTCTACTGTGACTGCTGCTGAGGTTGTTGCTGTTGTGGCGCAGCAGGGATAGTTATGCTTGCGACCCTTTGTTGCTGACGATTTTGTGATGGCTTTTTGTTCCCTCGGGAACCAGATATAGAGTTGGCTTCACCCTCTTTCTTCTTTCCTCCAAACACTTTCTTTCCTCCAGCTGAGGAATTCTCATCGGCATAGATCTTACCCAGCTTAATCTCGTTCTCAACTCATTCACCAGTGATGATTAAGTCAGAGAAACTCCCTGACATGCTACTGATTAGCTTTTCATAATAAACACCCGACAACGTTGCCACAAACATATCCATCATTTCACGTTCAACCATAGGCGGTTGTAGTCAGGCTACCAACTCACGCCACCGCTGGGCGTATTCCTTGAAGCATTCCCCACTTTCCTGTGACAGATTTTGTAGCTGGACCCGGTTGGGAGCCAGGTCACTATTGTACTGGTAATGTTTTATGAAAGCTTCAGCAAGATCCTTCCAGCTACGTACACTCGCAGGCTCCAAGCCCATGTACCATTCCAGTGAAGGTCCTGACAAACTATCTTGAAAGAAGTGTATCAGCAGCTTCTTGTCGTCGGAGTATGCCGACATCTTCCGGTAATAAGATCTCAAATGGACACGAGGACAGGTGATGCCCTTGTATTTATCAAAGTTTGTCACTTTGAATTTTGGTGGTATTTTGAGATCGGGGATCAGCCCCAAGTTGGCCATATCGAGCCCCATGGAATTCAGATTCTCAAGGCTATTCATCTTATCCTTGAGCATTTTGAATCTTCGGCTGGCCCCAGAAGGTAGCTCAGCCTCATCGCCTCTCATTGAGAATACATCAGCTTGACGATCCTCGTTCCAGGGTTGATAAACATTTCCATGGACGAGACCTGCAACTTCAGGTCCATGGAAGTTACCAGCATTAACTCCAGCGTTGCTACCACTTGTACCAATGTTACCATTAGCAGCTCCAATGGTACCATTACCAGCCCCAGCATGGCCAATACCTATTCCATCATTCCCATTGCCCATAGTGTTGGGAACAACCACAGTTGGTCTAGAGTTGTCAGCCCGGGGAGTCTCATCAAGAGGAGGGTTGGTGGTTTCACCTTCGTGCAAAACCCTATTGGTGTCAACGCGTGCAATCAAGGGTTGCACGAGGGTTCTGAGTTGCTCTTGCCCACTGGAAACCACTTGCATGATGTCCATGAACTGGGACATCCTCTCCCTGAATTCTTGCATTTTAGCTTGAACTTGCTCCATAGCTCGGAGTTGATTAGCTCGGGTGGAGTAACAGTGAACTGGTCTGCAATCAATCCTGAAACACAACTGATCAGAAAATACAGGGGGTTAGATAGATAAGCTTACGGTACCTGTTATGCAAAATGATGCTTATGCAAATGCAAACACGTATCTATGCATTAGGGGAAGCTCCCCCTCGATTCTAGTTCTAGTATAACAGTGAGACAAATAAGAAGCCAATCGCAGAGATAACCAATATCTGATACATAAAGGGCCCACATAGGCAGTGTACAGGAGTAAATGAGTACAACTGAATCAACGACAATAGAGTGACCTCAACCAACAGGCCTGGTGATGGTCAACAATACAACACTGAACGAAAGCTACAAAGAAATACAAAAGACATCAAGTGCGGCTGCGGGCACGAAAATCTTCTAATAGTTCCTTTGTCTCGGGGTGATCAGGCCTGGTGAGAAATCCTCGAATAAGCAGCTCTCTCTGTCTGTTGGTGCCTTGGATGTCCTTAACAAAGTATTTCCAGGCTGCTTCTCCGAAGCAATCTTCTAATTTGCGTTTCTTGGAATCGGACCTGGGTTTGCAATCCTTCAGGTTTTCTGTGGCTTCCTTCAACTTGCATTCGCTGACACGCCTGAGAGATACTTCAGCTTCAATCTTCTCGTTCTGGGCATTGTCATACCCCTAATTTGTCCTACCTTTGTACAGCCTCCATTTTGTATATTCACCCACTTGCGTTATTCAAAAAAAAATCAAAAAATATGTTGGTGTTGCTCGGATATCATAAGGTTAACTTGAATTAAGTCTGATAGATAAAGATTGAAGTCGGGTGTATGGTATGGACTGAGTTTCAATGGTTACGGCTTAATTGGTCTGTCAGACAAAGATTTGTTTCAGACATAATGTTGGGGAGAGTATTGATTCAAATGATGCGCGTATAGGGATCAATTGGAGATATGTGTTTCAAAATGATTTTTTGGTTATAATATTGGCATTAAGTTCAAAGATTTTTAAGGGAGACATGATCATTAATTCTAAGGCATGGACATGTTGGTTAGTAAGAAATGTTTTGTGGTCATATAATCTTCAAGTCATGAATCAAACTCATTTTTTTATGGTTAAGCACAATTTAAATAAAATGGGATGTGCCAAGTTTCAAATCCATAAAAGCATAGCCCATTTGCAAAGCATTGTTGAAGAGAGACAAGAGATGCAAATAGCAAGTTTAAAGCTAACTATTATTACAAGTCCATTTATGTTCATTTGGTAGCTGGAAAGAAGATTCAGCAAGTGAGGAAAGTTCTATTTGAGAAAATTAAAATATATATATTACAACAAGAGGCCTATGTAAATGGAACATTGTCATAAAAAATAAGCACAACAGAACCATGTTGATTTGAAGAGTTTGATTTGGAAAAACATATTACTGATTTCTCTACAAAGTATTACACAACTATTATTGTGAAGCATGACCCTCTCTGCAATCTGCCACGCATCAGTACTCACAAAGCCATCTATTCACGTGAGCTAAACCCGCATCTAGCGATTGGAAGCACTTGGCCCGCGCGACCTGCAGGACGATGAACAGCTCAGAAGGAAACCGCAACAGTATGGGATTCGACCGCGTTACACACCTGCAGAGTGATCCCAAAACAGTGCAGCAATTGGCAACATCAAAACGCATCCAACAATACGCCCAAAAAATTGTATTCAGTACGAAAGAAAATCACAAAAGAAACAGCAAAACGGTTACCGTAACTACCGCGCCAAAAGAACGCTCTGCATCTCCATTACCGGTTCCCCAAAACCGCCACCAGAGAAAACAAAGAAAGTTCCACGTTACCGCACATTCAAACCTGACACACAATAAAAAGAGATTCATCAAACTGCAGGTAATGAGTTACAAAATTGTTGAAATATAAAGATCACAATGAAACTTTATCCTAAGGTGCTTACCAGAGTGCCAGACAGCGGTTGTATTCTCGACATTGTGGCGAAGTTCTCGGCGGTTGTATGTTTCAACAAGTTCATCAATATGAGCAAAAGCCGCCGCAATAGCGTTATTGGTCTTTCTCCTCATCATTTCAAACCGTTGTTACATACATGAATAAGAATGGAAAGAGGTTAACAGAGAAAATATTGATTCAAGAGGAACAACAACAGGAATGTGCAAGATTATCGTACCAAAACTAATGGACAGAAGAAAGAAGTTCATAAGAACAACTCATACCTGCTTTATGATTGTCATCATTGTGTGCCAAGCTGTTGTCTAAATATTCCAAACATGATAGCTTTATCAGGGTACCGATTTCCTCATATGAAAAACCATCACGTGATGGACTTCACGCGGCAAAACTATCATGTTCTGCACATACCACACAATAACTGTTACGCAGAACCAGCATCCATCAGTTGCGTAGAACCGTATCCCGTATACACACATCACAACAGCCCATATCCTGCGATGAAGAGACGAAATCAAAAATGTTACAGCTGCAAAACAACCAAAGGCAATAAAAACGTAGCAGTCAAGAGCCATTTTGATTACGCGTACCACATGTGACAAGCTGCACGACTCGCACCGTACTTCCTTCATACGATATCACTAACTTGGCTCACACATCAGCTTTTGATTCACCTGCACAGGCCGCGCCAACGATCGTGATTCAACCGGCAGCAACACGACACAATAAGCAAAGAAAAGGAAAAGAAGAGTAATGAAATCAAGACACCACAGCAGCAACATGCCATTTCCAACATGTACGGTCCGCTCCTGCATAAAACAGACCACGCACATCACAAGCCCATGATAAGCCGTGATATATGCACACCGAGAAATTGCCAGCCAAGCTTCAATTCCTTCCCAAGCCAAACAACTGCTGCAGCCTGTATCAGTTCACAAATAAAGAAGGGAAATAGTTAAAACCCCGGCATAATCTCAAGAAACAGTTAAAGAAGGCCGACCCTACTTGCAGCACAGTGTCTCATCAAGTTGCAGCAAGTTCATAGTCGTATGTATTGCATTGCAGCCCAAGTTTCGCGTAACGTACACGCACCAGCCCACCATCAGCCTTGCCTGCAAAGAAAAAAACAATATGTATGCATCAATACATCAATACGTAATGGGTAGTGCGCATAACAAGCTTTCCCAACACATTACAAAACCCTGTTGTAAGATTGGAGGATACCGCGAATACGACAACACCAACACCAACAACCTAACCTTTTCCCTACCAACCCCACTTCAAGTCGTAATTCTGCCAGCCACTACCAATACAAGTCGTAACCCGCAGCATGCCCATCAAACCATGACTTGCATTTGTGAAGCATACATTACAGGCCATTTCAAACTTCCACTGTAATTGCCGGCATAATGAATTCGTGCCAGCACAAACAGCTCGTACCAACCAACATGATCACCAGCCATGGACAAAAGCACTTCAATAAATGGCAGCATGTCCACAGGGCTTTCTACCACCAACTTTTAGAAATGAGGAATTCACGCAACATGCCGGCTCCACAAGCCTTCATCATGTACAACCGCTATGACCATTACCAACTTCCCAGAGAAAACATTTGCAAAAACTTGTTAGAAAAAACAATTGGTAATATAAGAGATAAAAAGACAAAGCTAATGAAGAGCGGAGAAATCACGCTGACTATAGACCTATAATTGAGTATGATTTGGGTCCATCGGCAGCATTCATATCTACAGGGAACCCAAAAAGAGAAGACAATTGAGGAGTTAATATTGCACCAAGTCCTCATGCCAATTTCAGCTCCAGCATAGCAGCATAACCCATCACCAATTTGTGGTTTTCCATACAACCCAGGCAGTGGTCCTACAATTCACAATAGGACAAAAATAACATAACAAAATCAGCAACAAAAACTTTAACCAAAGTGCACATAGCAGACAATACCTGCATAACACAGCTCACACCTACTGCACACACCAGACATCCTACATTTGAAAATGACTCAGCAACACAACCTACAAGGTGAAAGAGACAGGGCATGAGCATCAAGACAAATCCACACTGTTAAAAGAGCCTCCAAACCCTAATCTGAAAAAAAAAGCTCCAACAAAACTGAAAATACCTTTATATCAGAACTGGAATCTCACTTCATGACTCCCCCAGTTTTTGATAGAAAAATTGCTCCCTCAACCTAGTTCTATTCAACTGGATCCAAAAAAACCATCGGACCTTCTTCTTCCATTTCTAACGGCAATAAAAAAACCGAAACCCACTCCATTAAACCTTCAAACCAAAACTAATAAACCTTCTTCTTCTCTGAAATAGCTGTCGAACCAAACAATCACCTTCAATCCCTTCAAACCCCAAACTTCAAAACCTAACTTTTATTCTTCAATCTCCAGATTCTCTCACTGAAACATCAACAACATCGAAACCTCCACCACCATTAACGGACAGCGACGCTTCTTCACCGTAAATCACCGCACTCTCCATCCAACTCACGAACGAACTCAGAACTATCACCTTCGCACTTCATCTCCTTCGAAACTCTTAATCTGTTCGAAACCCTTTCTCCCTAAACTCCGACCCATTTCAATCATTCACCCCAAATCTTCAACCAACAAAATCATCCGAAAACAACTTCAAACTTTTCTCAAGCAAATTAGAAACCAGAAACGAGCAGAGAACGTGAAGGAGTGAGCGGAGGAAGCGAGTGGGTTGAAACCGGCGAGAGAGGGATGAGACGCAGAGGGGAGAGATACGGTGAGAAAAAAAGCGGTTTGACGAGAGGATGAAGAGGATATTACGTCCTCGTTTTCTTTTTTTTTATTATTTCAAACTTATTATTCTTTTATTTTATTTTTTTATCTGATGGGTTTGCGATTACTGGGCCTAAAAGCCCGCCATATTTTATGATTAATCCCCTGTTTATGTTCTTTAATCCCCATCCTCTATTTTGTTATGCTATTTTGTAAAAAAAAAAATTATTTTTATTTTTAATGTATATTATATTCTGTTTATACTCTCTCTTTTTTTCTAACAGTTTTTTATATATTATATATATTATATTATTTATAGTTTTATATTATTTATATTATATTTTGTTTTTAGAGTTATGTATACTATTTTGTATTTTATTTTATCTAGAAGTTTTATCAATCTATCTTTTTGAACATTATTATTTGGAAGTTAAATCATATTTCTCCTTTGTCATTGGGCTTTTTGTCCCATTTTCATTTTGTTTTAGGTCGATGACGAGACTTCCACCGTTTAACCGTCACATTGGTGGCGTGAAACAAAGGATCCGAGACCACATTTGTTCTTTCGATTTTATTTCGGTAAACTAACTTTAAATTTAATTTCAGTCAAATGTTATTCATATTATTTCCTATTATCATATTTATTCATATTATTTATTATCATATTTATTCATATTCATTCACCCATATTCGAAAATACCTAATAAATTATCGAAACTCCTAAAAGCCAAATTGGTGGACTGTTGGATCTTTGGTCATTTGCAGGTATCCTAACTTTTAGTCGTGCCCGACTTTTCTCAAGGCGTAGTTTAGGACACAAATACACACACACAGCTTTCTCTTGGGCTACCTGACAATGAGACCCCTTTATTTCGTGCAATCCCGTGTAACTTACATGTACCCCTCTCCCATTCCGATGTATGCTTCGCATTTCTTTGATTATTAGTTTATCTCCTAGGAGCACCCATAGGGACTAGAGCGGATCAAACTATTTTCAAACTAATTCTCGATTCATCATCGAGCCACTTTCAAACAACCTTGTAAGTCGAGTGCTCATACGCATTCGCCATCAACCTATTACAACTCGACCCTTGATGCGTAAGTCAAGTCGGTCTCGTTTTTCAAACCACGTCCATTACACGCTTTGCACGCGATAATAAGTCAAACCCTTGATCCAACGTCAAGTGGATTTTCGTAACAAACTATCAACCAATTAACAATTGTTCGATTCTTTTCAAGGTGTAAAGAGTAGGTTCAAGTCTTTGATCTTGCTTTCCGTTGTTTATATGCGAGTTATCTTATTCGTGTGTGAACAATTGACGCCTTTAATTAACATTAACAATACGACATCGTTCAACTATTTCCAACTCAAACAACTTCTTTTACGATGAAAAAGAGAGTGTCCCAAGCCTTTGGTTCGCTCTCCCGACTGCTTGGATCCGAGAAGCCTTTCTCGAGCTTCAAGTAATCGTCATCCGACCAATCTCATCCTTTTATACACCATTTCAAAACTCAAACAACTTCTTTTACGATGAAAAAGAGAGTGTCCCAAGCCTTTGGTTCGCTCTCCCGACTACTTGGATCCGAGAAGCCTTTCTCAAGCTTCAAGTAGTCGTCATCCGACCAATCTCATCCTTTTATACACCATTTCAAAACTCAAACAACTTCTTTTACGATGAAAAAGAGAGTGTCCCAAGCCTTTGGTTCGCTCTCCCGACTACTTGGATCCGAGAAGCCTTTCTCAAGCTTCAAGTAGTCGTCATCCGACCAATCTCATCCTTCTATACACCATTTCAAATTCAAACAACCTTCTTTTACGATGAAAAGAGAGTGTTCCAAGTCTTTGGTTCGCTTTCCCGATTACTTGGGGTCTGTGAAGTCTTTCTTAGGCTTCAAGTGATCGTCATCATTTCAACCTTATCCTTTCAAACACATCATTCCTTCATGATGAAAAAGAGAGTGTTCCAAGTCTTTGGTTCGCTCTCCCGATTACTTGGGTCTGAGAAGTCTTTCTTAAATTTTGAGTAATCGTCATCCGTACCCACCTTCAAATCCAATTCAAACCCGTTTCTTTCGTGGTCGTATCCACGAACTACGACTGCTCTGATTCTTCATTCACCCTTGAATGTAAGATACGTAGCACAATCCCCTCCATCTTCCATTTTTTCCCATCATTTCCCGTAGTCGAACTACGACGCTCTGATTTCTCATTCTCGTCCGAATGAGCATACGTAGGCACAAGGGCCCCAATCCATGGCGAGCACCCTATCCTCTAAACACCCCGTTTCCCCTAGTGTTTTTATCCCTTTATAGTATCCTTTAGCATTTAGTAGCGAGAAGAGAAGAATTAAGTTTAGCTAACACCCATTAACTCAAATTAAGAGGTTCCCGTCGAGTACGACGGACGTGAGGGGTGCTAATACCTTCCCCTCGCGTAACCGACTCCCGAACCCAGGAATATGGTTGCGACGACCGTGTTCCTTCCGCGTCTATGAGGTTTTCTCGATATTTTCCTCTCCCGTTCATTCGGGAAAAATAAAGTTCGGTGGCGACTCTGTCGAACCGTATTTCCGCGCCTTTCGTGCGAGGGTCGTATGTTCGAAAATGAATTTTTCGAGGTGCGACAGGTGGCGACTCTGCTGGGGACTTTGCTCCATGCAAGAGAGAGTCGAGCCTATCTTAGTTTGAGTTGCTAGCTTTTTGTTTTTATTTTCTTCTCGCTTTTTTATTTGTATCCTTATCTTGGTTACTTGTGCTTGAGGCATTATGGGGGTTGTTATACTTATGGTTACTTTGTGAGATGGCTCTACACCCGAGTCCGAGTATAACCCTAGGATTAGGATGGTGGTTGTGTAGTGGAGACTTGCGTGGAGTCTTTCACGTTGAGTTGAAGCGAAAACCCCGCTTGGAGTAGATTCCTTGGAGATGTTGTTGTTGTGGTGAATCTTTGCCAACGACAATGATGTTTTTGAGCTTGAATCGTTGATCCCAAGGACCATAAACCGTTTTATCCATGGTGGTTGGTAGTGTTAGTTCTTTGTGAATTAATACGAACGGCCCAATCAGATGAGATCCCTTGAACGTATTACTTTCTTACAGTAATATTTTCAACCTCGATCTATGACTCTGAGAACCTTTTCTAGAATCCGTGTGTCGATGGTTGTGTCGTTGATGCCTCCGAGAAGTCTTTCTCGCGTGGAAAATACGAGAACCTCACCTAGAGGAGATTCTTTTGAGGATATTATCATCATGATGAGGCTTTGTCATGGCAGTAATATTTTTTGAAAGATATCCATGACTCTAGGCACCTACCCGTTTTAGAATCCTACCCGTGGGGGTTTCTTTGAGCAGTGACTGTGATCCTTGAACCGTTCACCCGGCTAATTCTCAGAACTGTTTGAATTTATGATCCTGTGATCCTGGATCTTGCATCTTGCATTGCATATCATTTGCATTGCACCTCATTTGTTGTGCATCTTGCATTCTCCTTCCTTCAGCAGTTCCTCATGTTTCTCTTTCCTTCATATCCAGTAAATCAAGCTGAGTCCTCGACACCAGTACGCAACTAGATCCAATACAAGACGAGTGATGGAGCAGATTCAACAGGAGCAAGATACCTTCAGGGAAGAGTTGGATTCTATGAAAGGAAAGATTGACCAGACCCTCAAAGCCATCCTCGCGGCCAGAAGAGAGGAAGAACAGCGTGAAGCCGCTGCTGTCATCAACAACATTGGTCAAGGACAAGGGTCTACTGTCATCCCTTTGGTTCCAATTCCAAATCCTCAGGGGATGCCATTGAACTTCAATAACGCAGCCGAAGGGAACGCTTCACATCCAACCCCAGCGCCCAGAGTTACCATTGGAGCTATCCCGCAGGCCCAACCTACTGCTGTGCAAATCCCAGCTCCCCATACCGAAGATACTCTGATGGATCATTATGACGACGTTCAGAACTATCATGCTGTTATCCCCGTTTCCAGTCCTGTTGCTGCTCAGGATTCATAAGCCATGAAGATGTGCCGAGATCTAGCCGAGAAACTCCGAGCCATGGAAGGGCACAGTTCAAATTCCTTCAGTGCTTTGGAATTATGCTTGGTGCCTGATGTTGTCATTTCTCCCAAGTTCAAGGTGCCTGAATTTTCGAAGTACAAAGGTCTCAGTTGCCCAAACATTCATTTGAAGATGTACTGTCGCAAGATGGCTGCCTATGCTAGAGACGAAAAGCTCATGATCCATTGCTTCCAAGACAGCTTGTCTGGGGCATCACTCGAATGGTATATGCAGCTGGAACGTAACAGTGTGCGCACTTGGGCTGAGCTAGCCGATGCATTTGTCAAGCAGTACAAATACAACACTGATCTTGCTCCAAATTGTACTCAGCTTCAGAGTATGACTCAGAAGGATAACGAATCCTTCAAGGAGTACGCGCAACGATGGAGAGAGATAGCCGCAAGGGTGCATCCACCTCTTGTTGACCGTGAACTAATTGACATCTTCATGGGTACTTTGCAAGGCCAGTACTACGAAAAGCTGATCGGTAGTGTCTCCGCTAGATTCTCTGACTTGGTGATCGTCGGTGAGAGAATTGAAGAAGGGCTGAAGAGTGGAAAGATCCCAGGAGGTTCCAACAACCAGGCCAATGCCAAGAAGCCTTTCAATGGATACAAGAAGAAGGAGGGCGAAACAAATGCCATCTTTTTGCAGAAAGGGAAAACTTCTCAACAAGCTCCCCCTCCTATGCCTTATCAAGTTCCCTATTATCAGTATCCGTATGTTGCTGCCGCGCAATGTGCTCCAATGCCTTATCAGCCAGCTGTTCAAGCAGTGCAAGCTCAGATGCCACGGCAACAGGCTCCTCAGTAACAAGCCTACAACCAGCAAGGATATCAGTATCCTCCTCAGCAACAGCAGATGCAAGCTACTCAGCAACGACAAGGTGCTCGCCCACAGCGTCCGCAGAGAACATGGAGACCAGATAGAGTCTTTGATCGTCTACCAATGACATATGCCAAAATCTTTGCTCAATTGATGGAGAAGAAAGCTGTTTTCCCGAGAGATTTGGCTCCTCCAACTGTCATTCCTGCCGATTACAATGCAAATGCTCATTGTGAGTTTCATAAGGGTGCTCCAGGTCATACCATTGAGGACTGCAGGGCTTTCAAGCACATAATTCAAGACATGATCGACAAGGATGCTATCAACTTCAATGGGAAGTCTTCGAATATCATCAACAATCCGATGCCACCAGTCAACTAGTGCCAACATCAGATCGATTCCAGTCAAGTCCATTCTCTGAAGAAGGCCGCCATGCTGCCATTTAATCTTTCGTTTTCCTTATGTTTTGTCTTTGTTTGTGTTAGTATTGTATGCTTTGAACAATTGCCATTTCGTATTTGGTTTTCATTAATGTATCGTTTATGCATGTTTTGATTTAGTTATGTCGTATTCACTCATTTTTACTTATTACCGACACATTTATTCACTCCACTCTATTCACTATTGTTTAGCATGATTTGAGGGAGGATGATGAAAACGAGATACCCATAATTGCAAATCGTATGCTTTCAGACCGAATCTCGTCAATGATGTACAGGCATTGCTTCAATCCCCTAAACACTGGAGATACAAGGAGTTAATCCCTAGTAAACCACTTCGAGCCTAGAAGTAGCAGTTTCCTTCGGATATTCAAACCTTACACTTAGCCTGGGGCAGGGTAGTGTTCAGTTAATTCAATCCCGCATTTGAATCAACAAGCAAAATCCAGAAGACAACTGTTCATCAAAGGCCCATGACATGGCAGTCACAACCTTCCCAAAATTCAAAAAAATCAAAAGTCTGCTAAGTCAAAAACCTTAGAGGGGACTTAGGCAAAATCAAGGCAATCCCGATGGATCTGACAAGCAAAGTCAATCCATGCAAAAGTTAGGGATCAAAAACAAAAGCAAAAGAGGACCCCGAAATCCTCAACAAAAACAAAATAATATTCAGTGGCCACCCAAATCAAAAGGGCCACTGACATCCATCAAAAACCAAAATAAGGTGATTGCCACGTCGAGCAAACCTTGAACCATCAAGTTTACACTGTCAATACAAGAGCAGAATTAACTGAACGTAGGACTGGAGATCATTAAGAAGAAGGGGTGGGTACAAATCATACTTTGAGCCTAATATCCTTTGTTTCATAACTGTGAACCAGACCACGTTATAGCCCTCGAAAGACCTAATTGAGGCGAGGTTTATTCTGAAAGCATACTATTGCGAGGTTGCGTAACCTGACTCCTAACGTGATTTCTAATCATCAGCATTGGTGTCATTATCCTTGCTACATCTTTTATACCAATCAAAGTTAACACACGTTTGGGCTAACGGTCCATTCGTCTCACTACCACGACACTTTCAAATAAACGATACTTTTTCAAACTTGCATCGAACTTTGCATTAATTATTACCATTTGTGAATGTACAATTTTAATTGCAAATCAGTGCTAGGTATTCAAGGACATCTCAACAAAGGACAATCAAGAAGGAACTTGACTTTCAGTGGCTGTCACAGAACCCACAGGCTGGGGCAAATCACTCAACAGCTCGAGCAGGGGCAAGTCATTCGAGTTCAACTTCCATATGTCAGAACTGGTTAGTCTGGGGCAGACCATTGCCATGTTCGAACTGGGGGAAAACCAGGTCGTCCTGACCAACAAGCAGAGTTGCAACTTTCTCTGAAGGAAATTCACAACAAATCACCAAGTACCCAGACTTGGGGCATCCAAAGTATCTTCGCCTGTGTCAATCATGGTGTCTTCAGCAAACTGCGTGTCGAGGAAGTCAATCCCTCCCACCACCCGAAGTCCAATTCGCATTGGCAACTACCCAAAGTCCATCACGCTGGCGTCTCCCTGCATTTCCAATTACCTGTCTTCAAACATATGCATCATACACATCGCATTCGACCTCATAAGTATCCTGCATCATATGCATACCCCAATCATACTATACTTCCCCAGATCTTGCATCTCTGCGCGTCAGCATTTGCATTTGCACTTCCACTCATATGGAATATCATTTATCATCCAGCATTCATATATGCAAGTCAAGGTCCAGGATCAATCTTGAAGGTTTCCAAGACCATCATCAGCCCGGTCAGGGGCATCTTCCATAAAGGTCGTGGATTTCTCCCACGAGTATCAAGAGCTTCAAAGCAATCATCAGCCCAGTCAAGGGCATCCTCCGCAGGATTGTGGGTTTGTCCCATGATTTTTAAGAGCTTCAAAGCCATCATCAGCCCAGTCAGGGGCAATCTTCTCCAATTGCGGGTTTCTCCCATCAAAATTCGAAGTTGTTCAAAGCAAGATTCGGCCCAGTCAGGGGCATTTTTCAAAGACCATGGGCGTCTCCCATGATGTATTTCAACCTCGTGGTTGATCAGATATGCAAATCAAGATTCAGCCTAGTCAGGGGCATTCTTTTCAAGACCATGGGTATTTCCCATGACGTATTTCAACCTCGTGGTTGATCAGATCTTCAAGTTAATATACATCCCAACCAGGGGCATACCATTTAAGACCGTGGGCGTTCTCCACGAATTTGTTCAACCTTTTGTTGGGCAAATCCAAGAAGTTTAATGCAAGATCCAGCCCGAGCAGGGGCATCATCAGCAGAACCGTGAGCGTTCCTCACGAAGTTGTTCAACCTTTTGTTGACCAAAACAAGACATTTCAAGACAAACTCAGCCCAGTCAGGGGCATCCTCTTCAAAATTCATGGGCGTAACCATGAAATCATTTCAGCAAAATTATGATCTCCAAACAAAGACGGTGGGCGTACCCCGTTGACTCATTTCAATTCAATCTTCCTCTTGGGGGGTCCCCCATTGAGTTGTACCCAGCAAGCGTGACCGTTGCCAATTGCCTTACTATCATCCGTTTGGTGATAGTCGAACCTCGTCAGTTCAACCCAGCCTGCATCCTTTTTATGTTGGTAAACTTCAAATCTGTTCGTCCTATCATCCTTTTGGTGGTAGTGACTTGTTTGTGTTTCGCTCCATCATCCTTTTGGTGGTGGGTCTGGCATTTCGTCGATGTCAAATTGTGCGATATTTTGTTTGTGTTTCGCTCCACCATCCTTTTGGTGGTGGGTCTGGCATTTCGTCGATGTCAGATTGTGCGATATTTTTGTTTGTGTTTCGCTCCATCATCCTTTTGGTGGTGGGTCTGGCATTTCGTCGATGTCAGATTGTGCGATGTGTTTTGTGTTTCGCTCCGTCATCCTTTTGGTGAGGGGTCTATCATGGTCATTAATGATAGATTGTGCGATGTGGTGTTTTGTGTTTCGCTCCGTCATCCTTTTGGTGAGGGGTCTATCATGGTCATTAATGATATATTGTGCGATGTGGTGTTTTGTGTTTCGCTCCGTCATCCTTTTGGCGAGGGGTCTATCATGGTCATTAATGATAGATTGTGCGATGTGTTTTGTGTTTCGCTCCGTCATCCTTTTGGTGAGGGGTCTATCATGGTCATTAATGATAGATTGTGCGATGTGGTTTTTTGTGTTTCGCTCCGTCATCCTTTTGGTGAGGGGTCTGTCACTTGGATTGGTGTCAGATTGTGCGATATTTGTTTGTGTTTCGCTCCGTCATCCTTTTGGTGAGGGGTCTGTCACTTGGATTGGTGATAGATTGTGTGATGTGTTTCGCTCCGTTATCCTTTTGGTGAGGGGTCTATCATGGTCACTAATGATAGATTGTGCGATGTGTTTTTTTTGGTGAGGGGTCTATCATGGTCATTAATGATGGATTGTGCGATGTGTTTATTTGTGTCTCGCTCCGTCATCCTTTTGGTGGGGGGTCTATCATGGTCATTAATGATGGATTGTGCGATGTGTTTATTTGTGTCTCGCTCCGTCATCCTTTTGGTGAGGGGTCTATCATGGTCATTAATGATAGATTGTGCGATGTGTTTGTTTGTGCTTCGCTCCGTCATCCTTTTGGTGGAGGGTCTATCATGGTCATTAATGATAGATTGTGCGTTGAGTTCATTTGTGTTTCGCTCCGTCATCCTTTTGGTGAGGGGTCTATCATGGTCACTAATGATAGATTGTGCGATGTGTTTTTTTTGGTGAGGGGTCTATCATGGTCATTAATGATAGATTGTGCAATGTGTAAGTTCGCTCCGTCATCCTTTTGGTGGGGGGTCTATCATGGTCATTAATGATAGATTGTGCGATGTGTTTATTTGTGTTTCGCTCCGTCATCCTTTTGGTGGGGGGTCTATCATGGTCATTAATGATAGATTGTGCGATGCGTTTGTTTGAGTTTGCTCCATCATCCTTTTGGTGGGGGGTCAATCATGGTCATTAATGATAGATTGTGCGATAGTTTGTCTGAAGTTTCGCTCCGACATCTGTTTGGTGGGGGGTCTATCATAGTCATTAATGATAGATTGTGCGATGTTGTTTGGCGTGTGTCTGCTCTATCATCCTTTTGGTGGTAGTCGCCTCGTTGTGTTTCGTCCCATCATCCTTTTGGTGGTGTTGACTTTCTATCAGTTATTTACAGTCTGCTCAGAGGTATACCTCGTCCATCCCTTTCAATTCCCAAGCTTTCCTTTGCTTTTCGGATAAATTCAGGGTCTTCTTTATATCTAATTGCCTTCTACCTTGAAAGAGTGAGCGCTAGAGCCGTTCATCTTACTCGGTCTAAGCCAATTAGATAGGGGCATCTGTCATACCCCTAATTTGTCCTATCTTTGTACAGCCTCCATTTTGTATATTCACCCACTTGCGTTATTAAAAAAAAATCAAAAAATATGTTGGTGCTGCTCGGATATCATAAGGTTAACTTGAATTAAGTCTGATAGATAAAGATTGAAGTCGGGTGTATGGTATGGACTGAGTTTCAATGGTTCCGGCTTAATTGGTCTGTCAGACAAAGATTTGTTTCAGACATAATGTTGGGGAGAGTATTGATTCAAATGATGCGCGTATAGGGATCAATTGGAGATATGTGTTTCAAAATGATTTTTTGGTTCTAATATTGGCATTAAGTTCAAATATTTTTAAGGGAGACATGATCATTAATTCTAAGGCATGGACATGTTGGTTAGTAAGAAATGTTTTGTGGTCATATAATCTTCAAGTCATGAATCAAACTCATTTTTTTTATGGTTAAGCACAATTTAAATAAAATGGGATGTGCCAAGTTTCAAATCCATAAAAGCATAGCCCATTTGTAAAGCATTGTTGAAGAGAGATAAGAGATGCAAATAGCAAGTTCAAAGCTAACTATTATTACAAGTCCATTTATGTTCATTTGGTAGCTGGAAAGAAGATTCAGCAAGTGAGGAAAGTTCTATTTGAGAAAATTAAAATATATATATTACAACAAGAGGCCTATGTAAATGGAACATTGTCATAAAAAATAAGCACAACAGAACCATGTTGATTTGAAGAGTTTGATTTGGAAAAACATATTACTGATTTCTCTACAAAGTATTACACAACTATTATTGTGAAGCATGACCCTCTCTGCAATCTGCCACGCATCAGTACTCACAAAGCCATCTATTCACGTGAGCTAAACTCGCAGCTAGCGATTGGAAGCACTTGGCCCGCGCGACCTGCAGGACGATGAACAGCTCAGAAGGAAACCGCAACAGTACGGGATTCGACCGCGTTACACACCTGCAGAGTGATCCCAGAACAGTGCAGCAATTGGCAACATCAAAACGCATCCAACAATACGCCCAAAAAACTGTATTCAGTACGAAAGAAAATCACAAAAGAAACAGCAAAACGGTTACCGTAACTACCGCGCCAAAAGAACGCTCTGCATCTCCATTACCGATTCCCCAAAACCGCCACCAGAGAAAACAAAGAAAGTTCCACGTTACCGCACCTTCAAACCTGACACACAATAAAAAGAGATTCATCAAACTGCAGGTAATGAGTTACAAAATTGTTGAAATATAAAGATCATAATGAAACTTTATCCTAAGGTGCTTACCAGAGTGCCAGACAGCGGTTGTATTCTCGACATTGTGGCGAAGTTCTCGGCGGTTGTATGTTTCAACAAGTTCATCAATATGAGCAAAAGCCGCCGCAATAGCGTCATTGGTCTTTCTCCTCATCCTTTCAAACCGTTGTTACATACATGAATAAGAATGGAAAGAGGTTAACAGAGAAAATATTGATTCAAGAGGAACAACAACAGGAATGTGCAAGATTATCGTACCAAAACTAATGGACAGAAGAAAGAAGTTCATAAGAACAACTCATACCTGCTTTATGATTGTCATCATTGTGTGCCAAGCTGTTGTCTAAATATTCCAAACATGATAGCTTTATCAGGGTACCGATTTCCTCATATGAAAAACCATCACGCGATGGACTTCACGCGGAAAAACTATCATGTTCTGCACATACCACACAATAACTGTTACGCAGAACCAGCATCCATCAGTTGCGTAGAACCATATCCCGTATACACACATCATAACAGCCCATATCCTGCGATGAAGAGACGAAATCAAAAATGTTACAGCTGCAAAACAACCAAAGGCAATAAAAACGTAGCAGTCAAGAGCCATTTTGATTACGCGTACCACATGTGACAAGTTGCACGACTCGCACCGTACTTCCTTCATACGACATCACTAACTTGGCTCACACATCAGCTTTTGATTCACCTGCACAGGCCGCGCCAACGATCGTGATTCAACCGGCAGCAACGCGACACAATAAGCAAAGAAAAGGAAAAGAAGAGTAATGAAATCAAGACACCACAGCAGCAACACGCCATTTCCAACATGTACGGTCCGCTCCTGCATAAAACAGACCACGCACATCACAAGCCCATGATAAGCCGTGATATATGCACACCGAGAAATCGTCAGCCAAGCTTCAATTCCTTCCCAAGCCAAACAACTGTTGCAGCCTGTATCAGTTCACAAATAAAGAAGGGAAATAGTTAAAACCCCAGCATAATCTCAAGAAACAGTTAAAGAAGGCCGACCCTACTTACAGCATAGTGTCTCATCAAGCTGCAGCAAGTTCATAGTCGTATGTATTGCATTGCAGCCCAAGTTTCGCGTAACGTACACGCACCAGCCCACCATCAGCCTTGCCTGCAAAGAAAAAACAATATGTATGCATCAATACATCAATACGTAATGGGTAGTGCGCATAACAAGCTTTCCCAACACATTACAAAACCCTGTTGTAAGATTGGAGGATACCGCAAATACGACAACACCAACACCAACAGCCTAACCTTTTCCCTACCAACCCCACTTTATGTCGTAATTCTTCCAGCCACTACCAATACAAGCCGTAACCCGCAGCATGCCCATCAAACCATGACTTGCATTTGTGAAGCATACATTACAGGCCATTTCAAACTTCCACTGTAATTGCCGGCATAATGAATTCGTGCCAGCACAAACAGCTCGTACCAACCAACATGATCACCAGCCATGGACAAAAGCACTTCAATAAATGGCAGCATGTCCACAGGGCTTTCTACCACCAACTTTGAGAAATGAGGAATTCACGCAACATGCCGGCTCCACGAGCCTTCATCATGTACAACCGCTATGACCATTACCAACTGCCCAGAGAAAACATTTGCAAAAACTTGTTAGAAAAAACAATTGGTAATATAAGAGATAAAAAGACAAAGCTAATGAAGAGCGGAGAAATCACGCTGATTATAGACCTATAATTGAGTATGATTTGGGTCCATCGGCAGCATTCATATCAACAGGGAACCCAAAAAGAGAAGACAATTGAGGAGTTAATACTGCACCAAGTCCTCATGCCAATTTCAGCTCCAGCATAGCAGCATAACCCATCACCAATTTGTGGTTTTCCATACAACCCAGGCAGTGGTCCTACAATTCACAATAGGACAAAAATAACATAACAAAATCAGCAACAAAAACTTAAATCAAAGTGCACATAGCACCAGACAATACCTGCATAACACAGCTCACACCTGCTGCACACACCAGACATCCTACATTTGAAAATGACTCAGCAACACAACCTACAAGGTGAAAGAGACAGGGCTTGAGCATCAAGACAAATCCACACTGTTAAAAGAGCCTCCAAACCCTAATCTGGAAAAAAAAGCTCCAACAAAACTGAAAATACCTTTATATCAGAACTGGAATCTCACTTCATGACTCCCCCAGTTTTTGATAGAAAAATCGCTCCCTCAACCTAGTTCTATTCAACAGGATCCGAAAAAACCATCAGACCTTCTTCTTCCATTTCTAACGACAATAAAAAACCGAAACCCACTCCATTAAACCTTCAAACCAAAACTAACAAACCTTCTTCTTCTCTGAAATGGTTGTCGAACCAAACAATCACCTTCAATCCCTTCAAACCCCAAACTTCAAAACCTAACTTTTATTCTTCAATCTCCAGATTCTCTCACTGAAACATCAACAACATCGAAACCTCCACCACCATTAACGGACAGCGACGCTTCTTCACCGTAAATCACCGCACTCTCCATCCAACTCACGAACGAACTCAGAACTATCACCTTCGTACTTCATCTCCTTCGAAACTCTTAATCTGTTCGAAACCCTTTCTCCCCAAACTCCGACCCATTTCAATCATTCACCCCAAATCTTCAACCAACAAAATCATCCGAAAACAACTTCAAACTTTTCTCAAGCAAATTAGAAACCAGAAACGAGCAGAGAACGTGAAGGAGTGAGCGGAGGGAGCGAGTGGGTTAAAACCGGAGAGAGAGGGATGAGACGCAGAGGGGAGAGATACGGTGAGAAAAAAAGCGGTTTGACGAGAGGATGAAAAGGATATTACGTCCTCGTTTTCTTTTTTTTTATTATTTCAAACTTATTATTCTTTTATTTTATTTTTTTATCTGATGGGTTTGCGATTACTGGGCCTAAAAGCCCGCCAGATTTTATGATTAATCCCCTGTTTATGTTCTTTAATCCCCATCCTCTGTTTTGTTATGCTATTTTGTAAAAAAAAAATTATTTTTATTTTTAATGTATATTATATTCTGTTTATACTCTCTCTTTTTTTCTAACAGTTTTTTATATATTATATATATTATATTATTTATAGTTTTATATTATTTATATTATATTTTGTTTTTAGAGTTATGTATACTATTTTGTATTTTATTTTATCTAGAAGTTTTATCAATCTATCTTTTTGAACATTATTATTTGGAAGTTAAATCATATTTCTCCTTTGTCATTGGGCTTTTTGTCCCATTTTCATTTTGTTTTAGGTCGATGACGAGACTTCCACCGTTTAACCGTCACATTGGTGGCGTGAAACAAAGGATCCGAGACCACCTTTGTTCTTTCGATTTTATTTGGGTAAACTAACTTTAAATTTAATTTCAGTCAAATGTTATTCATATTATTTCCTATTATCATATTTATTCATATTATTTATTATCATATTTATTCATATTCATTCACCCATATTCGAAAATACCTAATAAATTATCGAAACTCCTAAAAGCCAAATTGGTGGACTGTTGGATCTTTGGTCATTTGCAGGTATCCTAACTTTGAGTCGTGCCCGACTTTTCTCAAGGCGTAGTTTAGGACACAAATACACACACACACACGGCTTTCTCTTGGGCTACCTGACAATGAGACCCCTTTATTTCGTGCAATCCCGTGTAACTTACATGTACCCCTCTCCCATTCCGATGTATGCTTCGCATTTCTTTGATTATTAGTTTATCTCCTAGGAGCACCCATAGGGACTAGAGCGGATCAAACTATTTTCAAACTAATTCTCGATTCATCATCGAGCCACTTTCAAACAACCTCGTAAGTCGAGTGCTCATACGCATTCGCCATCAACCTATTACAACTCGACCCTTGATGCGTAAGTCAAGTCGGTCTCGTTTTTCAAACCACGTCCATTACACGCTTTGCACGCGATAATAAGTCAAACCCTTGATCCAACGTCAAGTGGATTTTCGTAACAAACTATCAACCAATTAACAATTGTTCGATTCTTTTCAAGGTGTAAAGAGTAAGTTCAAGTCTTTGATCTTGCTTTCCGTTGTTTATATGCGAGTTATCTTATTTGTGTGTGAACAATTGACGCCTTTAATTAACATTAACAATACGACATCGTTCAACTATTTCCAACTCAAACAACTTCTTTTACGATGAAAAAGAGAGTGTCTCAAGCCTTTGGTTCGCTCTCCCGACTGCTTGGATCCGAGAAGCCTTTCTCGAGCTTCAAGTAATCGTCATCCGACCAATCTCATCCTTTTATACACCATTTCAAAACTCAAACAACTTCTTTTACGATGAAAAAGAGAGTGTCCCAAGCCTTTGGTTCGCTCTCCCGACTACTTGGATCCGAGAAGCCTTTCTCAAGCTTCAAGTAGTCGTCATCCGACCAATCTCATCCTTTTATACACCATTTCAAAACTCAAACAACTTCTTTTATGATGAAAAAGAGAGTGTCCCAAGCCTTTGGTTCGCTCTCCCGACTACTTGGATCCGAGAAGCCTTTCTCAAGCTTCAAGTAGTCGTCATCCGACCAATCTCATCCTTCTATACACCATTTCAAATTCAAACAACCTTCTTTTACGATGAAAAGAGAGTGTTCCAAGTCTTTGGTTCGCTTTCCCGATTACTTGGGGTCTGTGAAGTCTTTCTTAGGCTTCAAGTGATCGTCATCATTTCAACCTTATCCTTTCAAACACATCATTCCTTCATGATGAAAAAGAGAGTGTTCCAAGTCTTTGGTTCGCTCTCCCGATTACTTGGGTCTGAGAAGTCTTTCTTAAATTTCGAGTAATCGTCATCCGTACCCACCTTCAAATCCAATTCAAACCTGTTTCTTTCGTGGTCGTATCCACGAACTACGACTGCTCTGATTCTTCATTCACCCTTGAATGTAAGATACGTAGGCACAAGATTGCGATGATATTGGCGAGCACAATCCCCTTCATCTTCCATTTTTTCCCATCATTTCCCGTAGTCGAACTACGACACTCTGATTTCTCATTCTCGTCCGAATGAGCATACGTAGGCACAAGGGCCCCAATCCTTGGCGAGCACCCTATCCTCTAAACATCCCTTTTCCTCTAGTGTTTTTATCCCTTTATAGTATCCTTTAGCATTTAGTAGCGAGAAGATAAGAATTAAGTTTAGCTAACACCCATTAACTCGAATTAAGAGGTTCCCGTCGAGTACGACGGACGTGAGGGGTGCTAATACCTTCCCCTCGCGTAACCGACTCCCGAACCCAGGAATATGGTTGCGACGACCGTGTTCCTTCCGCGTCTATGAGGTTTTCTCGATATTTTCCTCTCCCGTTCATTCGGGAAAAATAAAGTTCGGTGGCGACTCTGTCGAACCGCATTTCTGCGCCTTTCGCGCGAGGGTCGTATGTTCGAAAATGATTTTTTCGAGGTGCGACAGGCATCAAGCTGAACCGTCAGTTTGGCAATCTGCTGCTTCAACTTATTTTCTCGTTCTTTGTGACTAGTCAAAGTGGCATTCCATAATGCGTTGAACTTAGAGATCTTCAGATATGCCCTGTCCAAGTCTTGCTTCTTGGTGGTGAGAACACTATTGACAGCTTTGAAATCTAACCCCAGACGCTCTCGAGCATCATTCTCTTTAGTTAAGTTGGCACCCAGATTGTTTATCAACTCGGTCTGCTTCTTGCAGGAGTACACAGCTTCACTCTTCTTGCTTCGGAGTTGAGCAATTTCTTTTTCTAACTCGTCGTTGGCTTTCTTCAGCTCTTCATTCTTATCCTGAAGCTGATTATACTTCTGAATTTCAATCATGGTAGGGTCTTCAACCTCTGAATTGCAATCCTGCTTGACGGACGAAAAGGGCATCATCACCTTTTCTGCCCTGCTATGAACCCAGATCACATAAGGAGCATAAGCTTGACTATTGCACTTCCCTAATAAGGTCTTCCCTTTCCGGTGGATGTTGTTCCAGGCATGTTCAAATCTGGCCAAATCATCCCCTTCCAATGTGCCAGTGAGGTACAGAGATTCCTGTACCTCTTCGTCTTTTGGAGGGCCCCTCAAGGCATACCCGAACTGTCTGATGGCGATGGACAGATTGTAATTGATGCAGCCTTTCCTACCAACCAGAGGGACGTTAGGAAAGTTTCCACAACTATAAATGATCTCAATCCCCAGGAGATCTTTATCAAACCAAACAATGTCTTCGGTAGACAAACTCATCAAGCGCTCGGTCCACTCCTTTGTATCTGCAGTCTGAGAGAAAGAACCAGCTTTAGGTAAATGGCTGACAAACCATAGATAAAACAGTGAAGCACAATAGGACATACTTTTGCCTCTTCTATTCTCGTTCTTATAGTGCACCGAATGATACACATCCCCAAGTAAGGAAGGGATGGGATTCCCTGAGACGAAAATACGAAGAGCATCCACATCCACAAAGTCTGGAATATTGAGGAACAATATGATACCATATATGCATAATGCCAAGATAGCTTTGAACGCCACCCAGCAACCGTTTTTGGCAAAGTGTCGGGCTTTATCTGCCAGAAAAGGCAATGGGAATCCAGGAGCTCCGTTTCTCCTGGTTGTTCTTCCCTTCAACTCAGAAACCTCCATATGCAGAGCTGCAACAATACTAGCCAGATTAGGCTCATCGTCAGTATGATAAAAAGGTACCTGATCAAGGATGGGTACTTCTAATAAGGCAGAAAACTCTTCCAATGTAGGAGCCAGCACATAATTTGGAAACATGAAGCACCGCAACTGAGGATCATAAAACTGTAGTAGAGTCTAGAGACCATTTAATTCATACAAATATGGCTTGCACACAACACTTAGCAGCTTCCCATAGGTTTTCCTAAAATCTCCCATCACTTCCTTATCAGCCAAAGAAATCAAACTCTGTAATATGGTAATATCTGGTGTGGGAAGTTTGTAAGCCAAAGTTCTTCTCAAGTTGGGTTCCATGTCGGAGGTAAAGGAACAAGATCACTAGAATCAAGGAGGAACTGCACACCTGCAACATAGATACGTGTTAAATGTAATGCAAAATGAAAATGAAAATGCAAATGCAAAATGCAGCAGGAGATCAAGAGTGTTATGATGTTGACTGGAGGGTCAGAATTCTGCTTCAGCGAGAATATAACACAACTCTGATAATTAGGACCCACTGATACCAATAGTATTGATGCAAACTATAGAGAAAACCGGGTTATCTGAAGGTCAAAGTTTCCTGCACAACCCCGCCCCACTCATAGGTATGGACCTAAACCACTAATAAAGGTACGACATCCTATGCGTTCATCAGCGTCACAGACTTTCAGGAAATGATGATATGTTCACCATTTCTGGTTTAGCACCATCCTCTCCTGAAGAGGCTTCACTTAGCTGAATCACAAATGATCGGTCCCCAGAGTCGACAATCCTTAAATCTGAAATCCTTTCAACGGCCCACTGGACTGGAAATGGAAATCATCTCAAAGAATCTCGTCTGAGCGCAGATTTCGTCGGAACTAGTGCATGCCTAACATACAGGTTCACCACTAATCCACTTCTAGTGCTATGTATATACTCAAGCCTGCGTCTGGCTTATCACTCATCAGAATCAGTCCCCTCCCACAACAGTACAACAATAATAATATAATGCTGAAAAGATAAAATGCGGGAAAATAAAGCTAAGGTACAACAAATATGTACAAAAAACCCGAAAAGATAAACACACAAGCGCTAGGATTGACTCGCATAGGGAACCGTTGGAGTCCCCAGCAGAGTCGCCAACTGTCGCTACTGCGAAAAGAGGTGTCGGCAAAGACAGAAGAGTCGTCACCTATCGTTATTTATCCCAAAGGAGGGAAAGGAAACGACCAGGAAAAACCTAGTGAAAAAAGGATAAGATCGGTCATCGCAACCAAATCTCGGGTTCGGGAGTCGGTTACGCAAGGGGAAGGTATTAGCACCCCTCACGTCCGTTGTACTCAACGGGATCCATGCTTGTTTGTTTATCTGATGGGTTGTTTATCTATCTAACTAATGATCTGGGTTAAAAGAAGGAAAAAAAAAGGACTCGACAGAGCGTCGCTGCTCTGGGCCTACGTATTCCCTCGTGTAATGGGAAAGTCAGAGTCAATGTAGTTCGACTAACTACGGGTGATGGGGGAAGGTTGCTCGCCAAGACATCGTGTCTTGTGCCTATGTACTTTCATCTGGTATGAAAGATCAGAGCGAACGTAGTTCGAGATAAAACGGAACACAGGTTTGTTCAATTGTTTTTACCCGAGTAAGGTTAAACTACAGTTCCAGCAGTTAGGGACAACGCCTGTTTGCGGTAGAACCGAAGCTTAACAATACTCTTTTCATCAGAAAAGGTTTTCCTTGAATTAAAAGGCCCCAAAGGGCAATAAAAAGAGGTTTGAATGCTTGTTTTTGTCTTTTAAGAGAAGAATTGTTTTTTATGAATGTTTGTAATTCATACTGCACTAGAGACTATGACTTATTAGCAAATGCGTCGCATATCGTCCTAAGGACATATGCTAACACTCTAGATAATTGACAGGCAACCACCCAATCATCATTTCCCAAGTAGCTTAAGGCTCGTAACGCACAATACAAACATGCCTTTATTAAGTGTTTTACTATTGTTTTGAGATGAGAAGAGAGAAAAGGACTCTACAGGGGAACTATCAAGCATCCTACTATTGTCATACAATATGTGTAACGCCCATATTAATTATCTAGTTTTTCTATGTTATTTTAATTCCGGTGTGCTTTTTTGTGAGGTTGTGTCGAGTGCGGGGAGGTGCTCTTAAGTGTGGAGGTTAATTGATAACTTTGGACTTTAAGACTAATAATAAAATTATTAATGATAGTGATAGTTTAATGAATAATAGTAATATTATTATTATTGTTATTACTATTATTATTATTAATATTATTATTATTATTAAAGGAATAAAAGAATTAGTAAGAAAAAGGGGCATTATGGGCTAATTGGGAAAGAAAGGGGGAAGAAAGGAAAACACGATCAAGAAGAAGAACAAGGTCAAGTTGGAAGGAGAGGAATTGAAGGGAAGAATCAAGAAGGAGGAAGAAGAGAAGCCAAGATTATCATTCTTCAGATTCTTCAACAGCTTGAGCAAGTTATCGAGGTAAGGGAGGGGGGAGAATCGGGTCAAAAATTGGTATTTGCATGAATTTTAGGTAGAAGGGGATTTCCCTAACCCCATAGGTTTTTATGAACTTGATTGTTATGTTGTTGTGATTCTGAATTTGTTGATGATGAGATAGGTTTGTTGCATGTGGTTGTTTGAATGTTTTGGGGTTTCCGGGTAGTTTACCATTTTAAGCCGGAAATGAGTTAATCAGTAGAGCTGAGGTTTTATCGGGTGGAATCTAGAATAAAATATGTAGCTAAGTTGTAGAATGTTGGACTAGTGCTGTGGGAACTGGTTTGAGTAAAATCGGGTGATTTCGGAGAGTGTTTCCGATTCTGAACAGTGGGGTTTTTGTGAAATCGCAGACATTCGCCAGCACTTTCGCTAGGCGAGCGAATAGCAAGCATTCGCTGATGCTTCGCTAGGCGAACTGGGTAGCGAGTGCTTCCAGTAGCCACTGTCTGCCTTCACTAGGGAGTTCGCTGGGCGAGCGAGTAGCGAGCATTCGCTGATGCTTCACTAGGCGAGTGAGCCAGCGAGCATGACAGTAGTTTGTGTTTTTGTGTTGGTCTGTTCTGTTCTCTTGTGATGTGGGACCCTTGTTGGTCATGATTAATGTGAGATTGGTGTTGAACAGTTATGAGTGTATGTGTGGTGTGGAACATGATTTCCTTGATATTCGTTTAATTAGAATAATTCAATTGGTGTATGCTAATATGTATGAATATCGTGATGTGTGGAAACATGTATGTGCGATGTATAAAATGTGATCAGGAGGATCGTGTGCAGCTTGTGTGCTTGTATTATTGTTGTGCATTGTGTCATGCATATCATGATATTTTGGTGGGGTTGAATCATGTCTCGGATGAAGCATAAGTGATTCAACCGTACTCCTGTGTGGAGAATGGTGGGATGGATCATGTCTCGGATGGAGCGTAAGTGATCCATCTGTACTCCTTTGTGGAGGATGGTGGGGTTGGATTATGTCTCGGATGGAGCGTAAGTGATCCAACCATACTCCTGTGTGGAGAATGGTGTGATGAATCGTTGCTCGGATGGAGTGTATGCGATTCATCTGGTGCTCCCTTGTGGAGGGTTGATGGCCCGGTGTCCATCGTTGTTGTTGAGTCGGTACCGCATATCATGGTGTTGAGTTGCATATTTTTGCATTGTCTTGTATGATGTGTTGGTGTTGGACAGTAGGTCCGGGTTGATGTATGCTGAATGATATTCATATGATTGCTGCCTTTTATTCATGTACATTATTACCACTATATTTTTTATCGTGATTTCTCACCCCTTGTTATTGTTGTGGTCTGTACTTCTTCAGGAGTACAGATAATCCAGGTGCGTAGCTAGCTTGGATAGTGGCGAGTCGAGTCGTAGGGATGCTCTGATACGTAACACGGGGATTTGGGGAGTTTATTGTTTAACTGATGATTTTGTTTTTACTCTGTGACGTATCATGTATATATATATATATATATATATATATATATATATATATATATATATATATATATATATATATATATATATATATATATATATATATATATATATATACATATATATATATATATATACATATATATATATATATATATATATATGTATATATATATGTATATATATATATATATATATATATATATATATATATATATATATATATATATATATATATATATATATATATATATATATATATATATATATATATATATATATATATATATATATATATATATATATATATATATATATATATATATATATATATATATATATATATATATATATATATATATGTATATATATACATATATGTATATATATATGTATATATATATATATATGTATATATATACATATATGTATATATATATATATATATATATATATATATATATATATATATATATATATATATATATATATATATATATATATATATATATATATATATATATATATATATATATATATATATGTATATATATATGTATATATATATATGTATATATATATGTATATATATATACATATATATATATATATATATATATATATATATATATATATATATATATATATATATATATATATATATATATATATATATACATATATATATACATATACATATATATATATATATATATATATATATATATATATATATATATATATATATATATATATATATATATATATATATATATATATATATATATATATATATATATATATACATATATATATACATATATATATATACATATATATATATATATATATATATATATATATACATATACATATATATATATATATATATATATATATATACATATATATATATATATATATATATATATATATATATATATATATATATATATATATATATATATATATATATATATATATATATATATATATATATATATATATATATATATATATATATATATATATATATATATATATATATATATGATATTTTTCCGCTGTTAATTGTTGAATTCATTTAATGAAGCGTTCTGTTGGAGTTTCCTTTTGTGATATCCCATTTTGGTGTGGTAACTCTGATATTTGTTTTGATTCAAATTGAATTTATTTTATTTTTGGGAAACGGGGTGTTACAAGCTGGTATCAGAGCAGGTCGGTCCGTCTGGCTAGTGTAGTAGTTGAGTCTGTCTGTAGGTAGCATTTGCGTATCTGTTAACCTGGCGTTGTTGTTGTTGTTGTTGTTGTTGTTGTTGTTGTTGAGCAGTATGGCGGGAAGGAATGATGTTGCGTTGGCTGCGGCGATGCAAGCGATGGCGCAGGTGGTTGCTAATCAGAACCAAGTTGCGGGTGCGCAATTATGGGATTTGGCGCAGTTTCAGAGTAACAAATCGCCGATGTTTCAAGGAGGAATTTTGGATCCCGAAGCTGCTCAGAAGTGGCTGAAGGCGATTGAGAAGATCTTTAGGACGATGGGTTGTAGTGATGAGCAGAAAGTGAGGTTTGGTACCCACATGCTGGAGGGTGAAGCGGAAGCTTGGTGGGACAACAGTCGCAAAGGTTGGAGACTGCAGGGACTGTGATTACTTAGGATGTGGTTCGAACTGGTTTTCTGGAGAAGTATTTTTTGGAGGATATTCGAAGTGCAAAGGAAATAGAGTTTCTGGAGCTGAAGCAGGGCAATATGACGGTGGTTGAGTATGCCGCTAAGTTTGAAGAGTTGGTGCAGTATTGTCCTCATTACAATACTGACGGAGCGATGACCTCCAAGTGTTTGAAGTTTGAGAATGGGCTACGTCCAGAAGTTAAGATGGGGATCGCTTGTCAGAAGATCAGGGATTATCCTGAGCTGATAAGCAGAAGCAGGATTTATGATAATGATAATCGGGCTAGGATTGCACATTACAAGGCTGCAAATGACCGTAAGGGTAAGCAGAGGTTTGGTGGTACTCCTTACAGTGTTCCTGCTGATAAGGGGAAGTTTAAGGTTGTTGATAAGAAGCCAAGAGAAGGAAGAGCGTCCGCTGGTGGGAAGTGTTTTCGGTGCGGTGGCGCGGGTCATTGTGCCAATGATTGTCCTCATGAAGTGAAGAAGTGTTTCAAGTTATGTAAGCCAGGCCATGTGATGGCTAATTGTCGGGCCGCTATGCCTACCTGTTATAACTGTGGTGAGAAGGTTCATATCAGTATGCATTGCGAGAAGCCGAAGCCATCTCAGGTGTCTCAGACCAGTGGTAAAATGTTTGCGGTGGTGGGAACTCAAGCTGCCAGTGAGGAGCGTTCTATTCAAGGTACTTATTTCATCAATAATGTTCCCTTGTCTGCTATTATTGATATGGGTGCAACTCACTCATTCATCTTTGTTGATTGTGTGAACAGGTTAGGATTGGTGCCGACTACTCTTGAGCGGCGGATGACTATTGAGACTCCCTCTGTTGGTTCAGTGACTACTTCTTTGGTATGTTTGAAGTGTCCGCTGACTATTTTTGGTAGAGATTTTGGAGTGGATCTGATTTGCTTGCCCCTTGGTAAGTTGGATGTTATTTTGGGCATGAACTGGTTAGAGTTCAACCGAGTCTATATTGACTATTTTCGGAAGGTGTTGTTGTTTCTTACGCCAGAGGAAGAAGCATTGGCATATTCCTTGTCTAGTAAGGAATTGAGGATCTTGTTGGAGGACGAAGCTAAAATGTTTGCTTTATTTGCATCATTAGCGGTTGACGGAAAAGCGTCACTGAAGGAGTTGGCGGCGGTGAATGAGTTTCCTGAAGTGTTCCCTGATGATATTACGGAGTTATCTCCGAAGAGAGAAGTTGAGTTTAGCATTGATCTTGTGCCTGGTACAAGGCATATCTCTATGGCGCCGTACAGGATGTCGGCAGTGGAATTGGCTAAATTGAAGTCTCAGATTGGAGAGTTGTTGGATAGAAAGTTTATCAGACCGAGTGTGTCACCGTGGGGAGCTCCAAATGTTATGACCTAAAAATGAGCAAGCATCATCCTTAACATGTTAACAACATGAATCAATAGGCATTGAGAGCTCAAAGGATCCAAAAATGTCATATCCAAGTCAAACTAGGTCAAGAGGTATGTATGAACTTCCCTTTGGGTAACTTGACTTGCAAGTTACTCTAAAAATAGGAAAATGATTCAAAAATTATCAAATAAAATGCAAGAAGCTCATAAATGTGTTGGAAACCAGTGGCCAAGAATTTTCAATCAAAATCACTTCACAACATCACCATAGAAATTGATTCACAAGGGTGCTCCATTGTGGAGGAGGATTGCTTAGGGTCAAATGAAGGGCATCAAAAGTCAACTCAAAAGTCAACCAATTAGGGGCAAAGTGGTCCTAAAAAATCCTTCAACTCATCATTGATATGAGGATTGAATTTCATTCATTGGATCAAAATGAAATGAGAGGAATAAAATAAAGAATAAAGCATGTCAAGATTTAAGTTACATAAAACACTTCCAAAGTTAAATCCCATTTTTAATTGAAAAATAAATCATAAAATAAAATAAAAATTTCTAAAAATAAGAGGACATCTCAAAGATTCTGTTCTGGCCTGGGTCTCGGCCGGGCAACGCGGGCCCAACCCAATAATACCCCGCCAAGCCCAGTCCAACCTGGGTCACAACATCGGACGCATGTCTTACCAAGCAAGGAATGTCCCTCACGGGCAGGACCCGCCCCACTATGCTGGACAGGAGACTCCCCCGTCGACCAGACACTGCCCCGCCGGGAAGAACCTTGCCCCTCCGCGGGCGGAACCTGCTCCCCTGTCGGGCAGGACGACGTGTCCTTCACACGTTCTCCACGTGCTCTCCTCCGCGGGGACACGTCACTAACCAACTGCCCACCTCCAAAAGAGCAGGTCAAACCCACTTTCTGGAGATCACAGGACAGTTGAACTAGGGTGAAGACCACGTTCTGGTCTTCACTATGCCATGTAAGCCCTAGCAGTCACCTGGGTTGGGCCTGGCAATCCAGTCCAACACAAGTGACCGTTGGCCCAACGCTGGGGTCTCTCTATAAATACCCTCTTTCACAAGTACCTCAAACAGTACTTCAAATATCAAACAGTACCTCAAACGTCTCTTCAGTATTGTGCACTCCACCTTTTCAGATCTAGAGTGACACGTGTTTGCTTGCATGTGCTTCTGAAAACTCTTTGAGAAATGAAACGTTAGCCAACGTTCAGATCCTCTGAGACTTGTTAGATCAGATACACACAGAATTAATAATTCAAGAGATTAAATAAATGAGAGATGAAATACTTCAGAGTTTAAACATTTTGCATCTGAGAGAGTTGCTTCTGATAAATATTATTCTGGACAAAATACCATACCAATATTTTTCAGAATAAACTTAAACCTATCTTCAGCAAGGGGTTTTGTGAAAATATCAGCCCATTGATGATCTGTATCAACAAAGTCTAGATTTATAATACCGTTCTGAACATAGTCTCTAATGAAGTGATGTTTAATTTCTATATTGTTAGCTTTAGAGTGTAAAATTGGATTTTTAGATAAGAATATAGCAGAAGTATTATCACAGAATATAGAAATATTACTCTCAAAGATCTGATAGTCTTCTAGCTGACTTTTCATCCAGAGCATCTGTGTGCTACATCCAGTAGCAGCAATATATTCTGCTTCTGTAGTTGATAGAGCAATTGTAGGTTGTTTCTTGTTGTACCATGAGATTAAATTTCTTCCCAGAAATTGGCAACTTCCAGAAGTACTTTTTCTTTCAACTCTGTCTCTAGCGTAATCAGCATCACAGAATCCAACTAGTTTAAATTCATCAGATTTTCTGTAACACAAACCCACATTAGTAGTACCTTTCATATACCTTAGAATCCTCTTAACATCTATTAAGTGTGATTCTCTAGGATCTGATTGGAATCTAGCACACAAGCATACACTGAATAAAATGTCAGGTCTAGAAGCAGTTAAGTAGAGAAGAGATCCAATCATACCTCTGTAGAGTTTCTGATCTACTTTCTTACTTACCTCTTCCTTACCAAGAGTGCTTGTTGGATGCATTGGAGTCTTTGCTAACTTACTATCAGTCATGTTGAACTTCTTCAGAAGCTCTTTTACATATTTAGTCTGATGAATGTAAGTGCAATCTGGAGTCTGGTTGATTTGAATTCTCAGAAAGAATCTCAATTCTCCCATCATGCTCATCTCAAATTCAGCCTGCATACATTGAGCAAACTTCTTTCCCAGCGTAACATTGGTAGATCCAAATATAATATCATCCACATATATTTGACAAATTAACAGATCTTTCTTAAATGTTTTACAGAAGAGTGTTGTGTCCACTTTGCCTCTGATAAAAAATTTCTCCAGAAGAAAATTGCTTAATCTCTCATACCAAGCTCTGGGAGCTTGTTTTAAACCATAAAGAGATTTCTTAAGTTTAAAAACATATTCTGGAAATTTATCACTTTCAAAACCAGGAGGTTGGTGAACATAGACTTCCTCTTCTATAATTTCATTTAAGAAGGCACTCTTAACATCCATCTGATATAGAGTGATGTTATTTTGTGCAGCAGAAGAAATGAGTAAACGAATAGACTCTAACCTGGCCACAGGAGCATAAGTCTCTGTGTAGTCAATTCCTTCTTGCTGGCTATAACCTTGAGCAACAAGTCTTACTTTGTTTCTTTCAACTTATCCTTTTCAATTTAACTTGTTTTTGAAGACCCGTTTAGTTCCAATTATATTAAATCCTTTTGGTCTTGGAACCAAATCCCAAACGTCATTTCTTGTGAATTGATTGAGCTCTTCTTGCATGGAAATTATCCAGTCATTGTCTTGCAGAGCTTCATCCACAGAGGTTGGTTCAATAACTGACACCAACCCAAATAATGACGCTTCAGATGATCTGAGGTAGGATCTTGTTCTTATAGGGTCATCCTTCTTTTCAATGATCACATCCTCTGGGTGAGAGGCCTTGGTTCAGGAATATGATCCTCTAACATTAAGTTCTTCAGAAATATTCAAGTTGTTCATTTGAGTGGCCAAAGGAGTTGCATTTGGCGTTGCTTCTGGCTCTTTCACTTGAATCTTTTCTGCCTCTGAGCATTCAGAGTCTGTGAGAATTACTTCTCTATCTGCAGAACTTTCAAACTACTTTGGCTTTTGAATGCCAAGCTTATCATCAAATCTAACATGTATAGGTTCCTCCACAATCTGTGTTTCAGTATTGTATACTCTGTAGCCTTTAGAGCGTTCAGAATACCCAAGCATGAAACACTTTTGTGCTTTAGAATCAAACATGTTTAAATTCTCTTTAGTGTTCAACATATAACATATACATCCAAAAGGATGAAAATAAGAAATGTTGGGATTTCTGTTCCTCCACAATTCATAGGGAGTCTTTTCTAGAAGAGGTCTTACAGACACTCTGTTCTGAATATAACAAGTTGTGTTTATTGCTTCTGCCCAAAAATATTTTGCCAGATTAGTCTTGTTGATCATGGTTCTGGCCATTTCTTACAAAGTTCTATTTTTCCTCTCTATAACTCTATTCTGTTATGGAGTTCTAGGGCAGGAGAAATCATGAGCAATGCCATTTTCATTAAAATATTTTTCAAAATGTTTGTTTTCAAATTCGCCACCATGATCACTTTTGACTTTAACAATTTTAAAATCTTTTTCATTCTAGACTTGTTTGCAGAAATCAAAGAACATAGAATGTGACTCATCCTTGTGTTTTTAGGAATTTAACCCATGTCCATCTGCTATAGTCATCAACAATGACTAACCCATACTTCTTGCCTCTGATGGATGCAGTTTTCACTGGTCTAAACAGATCAGTGTGAAGTAACTCTAATGGTCTTGAAGTTGAAACAACATTTTTAGTTTTAAAAGAAGATTTTGAAAATTTTCCTTTTTGACATGCTTCACAAAGAGCATCTGAGTTGAACTTCAACTTAGGAAGTCCTCTGACCAGATTGAGTTTATTAATATGAGATGTACGTCTCATATTATTATGCCCCAATCTTCTGTGCCAGACCCATTGCTCATCATTAACAGACATAAGGCATTTTACGTTTTGAACCTTAAGTTCTGAAAGATTGATTTTGTAAATGTTGTTCTTCCTCTTTCCATTAAATAGGATTGAGCCTTCCTTCTGACTAACAGCCTTGCAACATTTTTTATTAAAGATTATGTCATAACCATTGTCACTTAATTGACTTATGGACAATAGATTATGTTTTAATCCTTCTACAAGTAAAACATTAGATATAGAGGGAAGGTTACCATTGCCACTAGTACCAGAGCCAATAATCTTTCCCTTCTGATTCCCTCCAAACTTGACGTCTCCTCCAGATTTAAGCTCCAGGCTTTGGAACATACACCTTTCTCCCGTCATGTGACGTGAGCAGCCAGAGTCTAGGTACCATGAATGGCGTCTTGACTTTGCTGCTAAATACATCTGCAATAGGTATTATCTTATCCTTAGGTACCCAGATCTTTTTGGGTCCTTTTGGGTTAGTTGCCTTAAAAGTTTGTCTGAACTTCTGTCTTTTTACAACAGGTTTGTTCTGACTAACTTTTGGTTTAAACACAGGAACGTTCTTATCAGAACGTGTGTGTTTAATATCATTCAGATGACCAAACTTAAAATGAGAATATAAGGGAGTCTTCTTAATGATAAGTTTATCAACAGGTATTGGATTTAAATCCTTTCCAGAGGAAGATTCATATCCAATTCCTTTCCTGTTGTTTCTGCTAACTCCATAGATTATTGAATCCGTCTTGCTTCTATCTATGCTTTTAGCCAGAAACATCTGAAAACTATAGTCATATTCTTCTAAAATATTTTTGCATTTAGACTTAGTTTCAGATTCAGAGTCTTGTTGAGCTTTTTCAAAATTGTTTTTCATTTTCAAATTGTTTTCTTTGAGCTCAGCAACTTCTGACTTTAACAGACTATTCTCAGATTCAAGATTGCATTTAAGCTTCTTGCATTTGAGCTTAATCTGGTTATAGTTTTTCAGGACTTTTGATAAAACCTTAATAAGTTCTTCCCTAGAGAGATCAGAAAGTACCTCTTCTGAGTCAGATTCAGAATCAGATTCAGATCCAGATGTTCCTTCATCCTGATCTTCCACGCCTGCCATCAGTGCCATGTTGGTGCATTCTTCTTCTGATTCTGATGAAGATTCAGATTCATCTGAATCATTCCAGGTTGCCATTAGAACCTTCTTCTTTTTGTGAAACTTCCTTTTTGGCTTTTCCTTTAGAAGCTTTGGACATTCATTCTTGTAATGACCAGGTTCCTTGCATTCATAGCAGACAACCTCTTTCTTTCCAGATCTTTTGTGTCCAGAGGAATCTTTGCATTGATCTGGCTTCTTGAAGTTCTTGAACTTCCTCTGTTTATGCTTCTAGAGTTTGTTGATCCTTCTGGACAGCAGGGACAATTCATCTTCTTCTTCAGAACTTTCTTCTAACACTTGCAATGCTTTAACAGATTTGTTAGACTTTAAAGCAATTGACTTACCTTTCTTTTGAGGCTCGTCTTCTTCAAATTCAATCTCATGACTCCTCAGAGAGCTGATTAGTTCCTCCAATGTGATCTTGTTCAAATCCTTAGCTAGCTTCAGAGCAGTGACCATTGGTCTCCATCTGATGGGAAAACTTCTGATGATCTTCTTCACATGATCAGCAGTTGAATAGTCTTTGTCCAGCACTTTTAATCTAGCTGTGAGTATCTGGAATCTAGAGAACATAGCTTCTATAGATTCAGATTCTTCCATTTTAAAGGCTTCATATTTCTGAATCAGCGCCAGAGCCTTGGTCTCTTTAACTTGTGAGTTCCCTTCATGAGTCATCTTCAAAGACTCAAACTGTCGCGGTGAAATTTGGATACCAAACTATTGATTAGTTTGAATCTTTAATTCATTTTTGCAACCGAACTTTGATTTGTCCAAAGGAAGGGATAAAGATCGAAATTCCCACAATGCAATGCAAATGCAAGGTTTAGAGAGTTATAGGTTCGGGGGTTGGTTAAACTTAGGGAAGGTACTAGCATCCTAAGTTTCTGTAGTACTCTACAGGAACCTCTTGTTTTAGGTTTGTTTATTGCTAAGGTTATCTGCTTAAGATTTAAAAGACCTAGGGGTTTATTTCTAAGTATACTCGATAAGATGTCGCATCTTATGCCTACATATCCTTACGGGAGTGGAATCAGAGTATGTTGTAGTTCACCCTAAAGGGTCAGAGGAGTTCTTTGACTGTGGTCAAAGTTCCTACGGGTTTAGGGTAGTTGATTGATTGGGTATAGGAGAAGAGATGATTCTTCATGTTAAGGGAGAGATAACCACCACGAATGTAAAAAGGGGTTGTAGGAAATGGTCTTTGCATCGTCTTAAGAAAAGGTCTTACATACTCGGATGATCGCCAAGTATGCCTTTATCGCTCTTAAGGCAAAGTCCCTACATGTTTGATTGTATTGTTATGGGGGTGGAGATTATATCTCGCTTAAGATGATTAACATCTATCCTCTATTGTGTTTGAAGAGATTGTTTTGTTGATTATGTTTCTATGTTGTGAAGCATAAGGTCCTTCCTATGGGGTAGGTCCTAAACTTAAGCGATCAACTTGAATGGGATCAAGGATCGTGGGGAAAATGATGCAAATGATGTGCAACTACACACAAGTGTTGACTCATGTGTAGGTTTTTCCTTTGGACGAAATGCGATGCATGAGAGTAAATATAGTAATGTTAGATGACTGTAAAATAAATTGCGGAAATAAATTGCAGAAAATAAATCCATACACATACGCATGAAAGCGCTTGAAGTGTGCGAGAGTGGAATGTGTCGTGAAGTGCACGATTAATTTTATTTGGACAAGAAGTTGATTTGATTTTAATAAAAGTTGTTTTTTGATCTCTTAAACAAAAGTTATATTAATTATTTTATTTATAAACGTTGCATAAATTATTTGAATTGTAAGAAAATGTACTCTTTTAGTGAATTTATAAAAAGTTATATTAATTATATTGATTTAAATGAAAGGTTTTATTATTAAATATTTAGCTATTAAATTAAATTATGTTATTTTAGAAAAAAAAAGGTTTTAAAAGTATAATAGGATAAGTTATATGTTAATAAAATAAAATGTTTTATTATTAAGATGAATTAACAATATTAATAAAGTTGAGAGAATAAATTATAAAATTAGTTTTAGTTAAATTGACTAATTAATTAGACTTAAAGATTAATTATTAGGTTGATTAAGAGATGGTTAAATTAAAAAAGGTAGTTAACATTATATTAAAACGTATTATTTTTAAAAAGATTAGTTAAGTTTAGGAAGAAGGGGGGGCGCTAGATATGGTGTGCGGAGGTGCATCAGTTTTACCGTGGACACGCGATATGGAAACATGTGATCGTGAGGTGAGTGAAGTGTGTGGTGATTGTGAGGAGGGACCACGGTACTACTGTGGTCGTGCACACATACAAGTTATAGCAATACAGAAACACAAAACGATCAAGGCAGAAAAAAAAAAACAAAGCAGCGGCAGAAACCCTAATCCCAAAGACGTTCACTCGTCTCCTCTCTCGTTCAATCCCCGTTTCAAATCTCCGTTCGATCTCCGTTCAAACCTTCATCGCCTCGTTTCTGTTTTTGTACCTGAAACACAACACAAAACAATCGATAGGTTCAATAATTCTGACAAGGATGGGGTTTTACCAAAGGTTAGCGACGACGGAGCTTGAGACGGCAGGAGGGTGATGTTCCTTGTGGCGATTTGGTGTTTGCGGCGGTGGTTTCAACGGTTAAAGAAGATAAGTCGTTTTTCAATCTCTTTTAGGTCATGACTTCGGCGTTTCTTTTCGGTAATATTAGGGTTTTTCGTGTGGATCCAACTGTGAATCTCCTCCTCCTTTGTTTGATTCTGATGGCCTCCTTTTATAACCTAAAATGCGTTAATGAAATTGATTGCCGCCTTGAACCTTCCTTTTTTGTCTGTGCGAAATTTGAAACCTTTCCTAACTGGGGTTTCAAATCTTTGATTGTGGTTTACACTGAGATTGGATTTTTACGGAATATTCTCTCCACGTAAAATGCTAACCCGATTTTGTCTTTTAACAGGTGCGGATAACAGATGCGGTGTTGGGCTGGGTGACGAATCAGAAGCCCAGAGGGAAGTTTGTTTGACGTATCGGTGAGGATTTCCATGAAAATGCTGGTGGTGATGAGTAACAATTCTGAATATCTCCCTTGCAAGATATGTTGTCTTATGAAATAAGGGTGCTAGCAGCTACAATCACGCGAGCGAGGAAGAGCAAGGTTGTTGTTCTAATCTCTACTCTTATTCTCAGGCCAAGCTGAATGCGTATCTTAACATTGCTTTCTGTTTTTTTCATGTACTGACTGTTGCAGGTTTGGTATGATATGCACGACGGGCAAGGAATACGGTGGAAGGTTCATCACGGAGTAGTTTTGAACGTCGGTTTCTTGCGCTAACTGCTGAGTTTGCTCTGACTCTTTGCAGGTCCAAATGTTTGGGGCGTGGTGCGTGACTTTGAAGCTGTTCTCGGAGGTCGTAACTCCCAAAGGTATAGTCCGTGTGATGGAAAGCTCGTATGGTTAGAACCTGGTATTTACCTGGTGTGAAGGTGTGATTATTGTGTCTCTGTTTCTGATGTAGGGTTCACTAACGGCGTCACATTCTTTGTTACATAACAATCAAGATTGTTACGTTGTATGCAGAATGGTGATGCGAAGTTGATTTTGCAGGTGCTGTTGGTGTCCATCCATTTGGCATTTGTAGGAGTTTATTTGTTTGCTTTTCCCATCCATCAGTGCTCCATAAACACAACTGGGAGTCAGCTCCTTTGTCCCTGGTGATCAATTGTTCTTTTGTCAGGAGAAGAAATCCCTCGTATCTTCGGCTTTTCGACACTGAACTGTTAGCAGCATCCACTAGAGTCTCATGCATTTAGTGGAGGGCGAAACTAAGGGAGCCGGTAACTCGTGAATCCGTTGCTTCGTACCTGTTACGTTTTTTATTGTTTGGCTCTCCTAATTGTGTCTCCCGTTGTTTTGCAGGATGTTATAATGGCTTGTATGGATTATGGCTAGCATTGGTGTAAAGTCTGTGGCCTTTTGTACTGCAGGTGGCTGAAGGATATGGAGGAATTGGTTAGCATGGGAAGGGTGCTGCTTTCTGTAGTATCATGATCAATGCTCCTCAAGCCCTCAATTAAACCCCGAACCTGTGTCTCGATACCAGAAAGATCGACTCTTGATTCAACAGCAGAAGAAGATATTGTCCTAGGAACAAACCTTTCTGATGGCCTCCTCCATATAGCTTGGCTTCGGGACCTAGTCTCCATCAGTCGGGGTGGGGATTCAGGTTCTCTATGTATTGATGGCATGGGAGCAGCACTTGCAGTATCTGACCCGGGATTTAACTCGCCAGAAGTATCTTTACTGTAGCCTGGACTTGTTGACAGCTGAGAAGCATTGTTGTCATCACCTTGTGTTTTCTTGAAAATTTGCATCAGAAAATGCGCCAGAATCAGATACAGCTCTAACATGGTTTTGAGCTAGTTCAGATGGCCAATCGAATTTATACTGCTTTCATCTGAGCTAGCAGACCTGTCATCTAAACCTGTGGGTGATGTTCTAGCAGCATCCATATATTGCTCGTTAATTATGCCACTTAAGGAACCTTCTGAAATTGAACGAGGGTGCAAAGGTGATGTTCCCTCTCGCTGGATTCCACCGGAAGAAGGTATGTTATTGCCTGGTGAATTAAAAGAACGAGAACGAGCCGACTCAGGTGAGGATGGAAGATTGCTCCTGGAATGAGGAAAAATAGGAGATTCCTGGGTTGCACCAGACTCCATATACCCATGAAGGACAGATGCTTGATTTAAGACTGTGGATTTAGTGGGGTCAACCAGCTTCACGTTGTTTGATTCACACCAGTTTGCAATTAGTGCCTTTACAGTGTAGCTAGGTATTTAGATTGGTGTGAGCCAGACTCTGATGGGTCTTTGTAACATTGATTGTAAGCCCATGCGGCAGTGCTTAAGTTTGTTGCTTGAAAACAATATATCCCTTGTAATAAACATAATGAAAAGCGTATTTGTGAAAATAGACTTTCATGCTTTCCTATTTATTCTTTGAATGGTAGAAGCTCAAGCATGAATTGTGTTTATGATTGATGAATTTGAGCTGCCGTTGATTTGTTGATTGATCAAGAAACAACAAGTTCTTCTCTGGTTTCTTCAAAATCATAAACTTTCAATTGTAATCTTTGGATAATAAAAAGAGTGCTTGCCAATCAATTGTATGCGGTTAGCTTCCGAAAGCGTAAAAACGTGTAGTAGTAGTTATCCATTTTTCAGTCGTCAATTGTGTGATGCCAGCTTCCACGTTGTCTTAACTTTCCCACACAAACCACTCATGCACTTGTTTTGGATTTTGATCTCATCGCATGAAACTTATAACCTGATCTTGAATTTTATAGAGATAACGAGCCAACGTCCTGAGGAGTATGGGACCTGAACCAAACTTTAGAATGAATTTTCTAAACTCATCTCATATTCTCTGAGGTCAAACAAAACATCCCAAAGATCCAAACAATTCTCGAATAGACATCTTTGGAATCAGATAGGTGTGACTCCTTAGAGAAAATCTGTTTTGTACTAGCTTCACAAAATAAAACAAATAAAACGGTTGACCAAGGTTAAATACGGGTGGATAATTGATCGCGAGAATGAACGCTATCTCTGCTCGACGTTACTGCGTCTGCACAAATTGGTCAGTCACATGGATATAAAATAAAAAAAATATAGTCAAATAACAACATGAGGATGCAAGAATAAGTGGGGTCTTATGGTCAAAATTTAGGGTGCAACACAAACAAATCAAATGCTGTTTCTCTGTTGGTAATCTTCTCATACTCAATATGAGATATAACATTTAATAAGATTGTTCTTGCTTTGTGATGATTTCTGAACTCCTTCTTCTGAGCTTCAGTCATAGATTTTCTATCAATTTTCTTGCCATCCCCGTCAGTGGGGTGAACATAACCATTAATGACTAAGTCCCAAAGATCAGCATCATAACCAAGGAAGAAACTCTCTATTCTGTCCTTCCAATAGTCAAACTTCTCCCCATCAAACATAGGGGTTTTGTGCTGATTCTATCCCTTTCTTCATATCTGTTGCTGTTGGATGTTGAAGCTTCAGCCATAATGTATCAACCAAAAAATATCGAGAGTTTTCTCACTGGATCTTTTCTGTTCACGGTAAAGTGATAGCACACACAGAACCGGAGCTCTGATGCCAACTGAAGGTGAGAAAATACTTAGAAGGGGGGTTGAATAAGGATTTTCAAAATATTATTGCAATAAAAAACACAATGATTTTTATCCTGGTTCGTTGAACTCAACTAATCCAGTCCACCCTATCAAGAGAAATTTGCCTTTCTCCACAAGGACTTAATCCACTATAATCAAACTGATTACAATATCAACCACTAAGAACAATTGTCTTAGTCTTCTCAAGAACTACTGACCACAACTTGGTCTTCTTAAGGAACTTTTACAATCAAATGTAAACCAAACAAATGTTTCAAATGCTTCTAAGAAAGCTATATCACGACTGTGATTTACACTTAAGTTTAAGAACGTATGAAACTATTCAGCAAAGAATGATAATTTATATGAGAGCTTTGAGAGAGTTTTCAATGAATTTGTCAAATTTCGTCAACTGAAGAAAGTTGTTGAAGGCTTGCTTATATAGACAAAGAAGCCCAAGACGTTGCAAGCTTGAAGACTGTGTACTGCAAAGTAGTTATAGCCTTTTGTCTTCACATCACTTGACCTTTCCTAGAAGTAGAACGTTCGGAGAAATCCTTTTTGCTTGAGTTCTTGTGTTTAGCATGAAAAAGGAAAGAGTCGTTTGGCATAACCAACGAATATAAATTTGAATAATCTTCTTCAAAAAGTTTCTATTTCACAGCAATCAACATCAGAGGCTTGAGTGATTAGAGTCTTGATGTCATCAGAGTTTGTTGTATCAGAGTGTGGCAGCAAGTGTGCTTCAGCGTGAAATCAATTAGAGCAGAGTTTGGAGATCAGATCCTCAGTACTTGTAGCAAATAGTACTATCAGAGTCTTCTGAAAAATAGTGCTTGAAACTCTTCATACAAGGTCTTCAGACTACGCTTCAAATGCTTCTGTAGCTTCTACTTCAGAGTCTTCTGTAGGCAGCGCTCAGAGTCTTCTGTAGACAGCGCTCAGAGTCTTGATGGGTTCAACGTTCAGATCCATTTTTGCTTTCAGAAGAATATTAAATTTAATATCTGCAGCAAAAATACTTGAACAAATTTAGAGTATATAATTTCTTAATACAAATTTTCATTAGTGTTATCATCAAAACATAGAGATATAACTAAGAACCAACCTGTGTTCTAACAAAACCTTTTATGCCTTTATGTTTGGTTGAGAAAATGACCCCATTTGGAGCAAGTTTGAAGTTGGAAAGATTTCCATTTGAAGTGTGCAAATTGTGAAAATGACCTGTAATCTTGCTTTCCCAAAATACCCCTGCCTTGCATGCCTCATAACTTGAGTTATACAAATCAGATGAAGGACTTCTAGTACTCTTTGGAAAGATAAGATCATGAGGAACAACTTTCATGTTCATCAAAAGTTGAGGAGAAACATCCTTCTAGGTCAAAAACAGCTTGGAAGTTGGTTGACTTTTGTTGACTAAAATCACATTCATCTGAGGACCTGTAACTTGTCTGCATTATAACTTGAGTTCTATAAATCCAATAAAGGACTTCTAGTACTCAAAAGAAAGCTAAGAACATGCTTTACAAGTTCCATGTTGGTCAAAAGTTGAGATGAGACTTGTATATTGAGATAGGTGGTCTTGAAGTTAGGCACAAAATAGGGGATTTTACACTGAGAACCCTAATTCAGTCACTCCTCACACTCTTGCTTCTTGATGAATTGATCTTGAAATGACATCCCATGTATCTTAACACAACATTCCATGACCCTAGAGACTTGGAATTGAGTCTTAATCTCCTTCAATTCCACAGTTGACTCAGGGTTGACCAGATGAAAACCCTAATTGTGCCATCTTCAACTATAACTCTTCACACTTGGTATAAACACTTGAATGAAATCCACAATGACCCTCAAGGCCTCCAATGAGCTTAAATGATCATATCTCTTAATAACCATGGGCTTGTGATCCTCAGATGTTCTTCAAATGGCCTCCAAGACAGGAGGTGAACCACATACATTTATCTGCTTATCCAAAAGGGCTTTGACTTGTCTCTGATGATGATAACCCCCCTGTTGACTTGAATACAACCTCTTGATTAGGCTTAGAACCCTTGGTGAAGGTTAGAAAATACTTAGAAGGGGGGTTGAATAAGTATGTAGAAAAACTTATAAATAAAAACTCAAGGATTTTTATCCTGGTTCGTTGAACTCAACTACTCCAGTCCACCCTTATCAAGAGTGATTTTCCTTTCTCAAACAAGGACTTAATCCACTATTAAATCAACTGATTACAATAGTAAGCACTAAAACAACTGTTCAAAATCTTCTCAAGAACTACTGATCCTAACTGGATCTTCTTGAGGTTCTTTTACAATCAAATGTAATAATAATATAAGTGTTTAATTTGCTTCTAATAAAGCTTTATCACAACTGTGATTTTTCACTTAAGATGAAGAACAATGAAATAAATTTAGCAAATGAGTATAAGTTGTATGAGAGCTTTGTAATGAATTCTTTCAAGTGTTTCGTCAACTAAAGAAGATGAATGGAGTCTTGCTTTTATAGGCACAGAGGTCCAAGAGCTTTTCACGTTGAAGGCTGTGTACCAAAAAGGTCTGAGCCTTTTTGTCTTCACATCACATGACCTTTCCTAGAAGTAGAATGCATAGAGAAATCCTTTTTGTCTGTGTTCTTGTGTCTAGCATAAAAGAGGAAAGAGTCGTTTGGTCATTCCAACGGACATAACTTTGAATTCTTCTTCAACAAGTTTCAACAAGAATCATCAGAGTCTAGATTGGTCAGAACCTTCTGATGTTCATCAGAGTTTGCTGAATCAGAGTCTTTGCAGCATGTGTGCTTTCAGCGTGTAATTGTTCAGAGCAGAGTTTGGAATCAGATCCTTAGCACTGGCAGCATTAGTACTATCAGAGTCTTCTGAATTAACTGTGCTTGAAACTCTTCATACAGATTTCTTCATTGCTTCAGAAGCTTTTGGCTTCTACTTCAAATTCTTCTGTTGCTTCTGCTTCAGATCCTTCTGTAGACAGAACTCAGAATCTTTTGGAGGCAGCGTTCAGAATCTTCTAACAGATGCTTCTGACGCTTCAGAGCCTTGCAAAATTTTCATGTTCAGATCTAATTTGCTTCCAGAATGATAATCACTTTAATATCTGCAGCAAACATTCTTAAACAAATTTTAGAGTATATAACTCTTGAATACAAAATTTTATAAGAGTTATCATCAAAACATAAAGATATTATTAAGAACCAATCTGTGTTCTAACAATCTCCCCCTTTTTGATGATGACAAAAACATAAGAAATTTTGTTCAATAAACAATATAATTATAACTCCCCCTGAGATGATGAATCTCCCCCTGAATTGAATACTTAGAAGGAATAGAAACTTCCCTTTTTGCATGAGTATTCTTTTCAGAATCAGAGCCTGATTGTTCCATAAAATTAGATCTTGACTTTGGATGCATGTTTCAGAATCAGATTCTAATAGGTTAAAACTAGATCTGGGGATCTCAGAGTTATTCTTAAAGAACTTGTCAGAGTTTTCAAATGTTCTGAAATACTAAGAGTTCACGTTAGTTAAAAATTATATAAATTTATATGTCTGAATTTTCATTTAGGTAGAGTTTATTTGAACAGTCAGATCCATTTTCTCCCCCTTTTTGTCATAATCAAAAAGTAAAACTTTTAAAAGACAAATAAAAGGAAATACAAAAAAGATAAATCATGTAGAGAAAACACTGAGTCATTCATTCATTCAGAGCAAAAGATACAAATCATTAGATAAAATTCAAGTACATGTGCATAAACATTAGATACAGAAAAAATAAACTAGGTTTGTTTGGACAGAATCATCTTCAACAGGTTAGTGATCTCAGATGAAGACTCTTCTTGCTTTGTCATCCACTTAGCCATGTTGTCATTTTTTGATCTTGCTTGGACATCCATTGTGCCATGTCTTCAGTCTTCTGGTCTTGCTTGGCCATCCATGACTTAATCTCAAATTGTCCAGCTTCTAGAACTGCAATCTTATCTTCAAGATCTGGATTCTCTTTCTTGATCTCAGATGAAGAAGGTGGGGCAGAGTCTGAAGCAGGAACAAAGTCAATTTCCATAGGAGACGCAGAGTCAGGAGCAACAGATCCAGAGGGATGTTCCACAATAGTCATAGCCAGAGGATTTTCTTCAGAAGCAGATTCAACAGATACTTCTGTGTCAAATACTTCAGAAGATGAAGGAACATCTTCAAGAAGCAATGGTTTAGATCTCTTTACAGTCCAGAGCATGCTTCTAGCAGTCTCAGCGAATCTGAGCTTCATATCATCAGAACATACATTCTTCAGATTTGAGGCTACAGTATTGAATCTGTTGATGAAGCTATTCCAGATAGCATCAGATTCATTTGCATCCATTGTTGACAGACATCTCTTCTGAACATAGTCTAAATGCATCTTTATTTCTTTCAAAAAACTTGTAAATAAATTATCAACATTCATCCTAGATTTTGGTTTCAGAAGGGTTTCCAAAGTGAAAGGCTTAGGTTGAGGTGGTGGTGGAATGGTGAATTCTGGAATAATAATTAGAGGGCTAGGATATGCTGGTTTCTTCTGAGCTGGCATAATACGAAAGAATGGTTTGATTCTGCGAGTGGAAGGTATGACAGCTTTTGGATTGTCAAAATAGGGAACAAATGCAGATTTTTTTCCTTAACAAGAAAAGGAATAAAAGCTGATTGAGGTGGTTGATAAAAAAAATGTTCAATTTCAAGTCCAGATGGAAAAGGTTTAGCAGAAACAACTGAAACAAATTCAGATGTTCTTGGTTCAGGAATGGGTTCGGGATTGGTAGTTTCAGAAGAAGTGGGTAGATCTGGTTGGGTAGATTCAAAAGTTCTGAGAGAAGGGGGTGAGATGAAATCTGGATGGATATCAGATTCAGATGAATCAGATGAGGTTGTTGGGGTACAAGATGTAGATGATACTTCAAATATAGTCTTGAGAGGTGTAACGTTTAGAACCTCAGTCTCAGGTATATTTGTTTCAGGAGGATTGACTGATTCTGGTTGAATCTCAGAAGTTTTGGGTGGAGGTGGTTCAGATGCATCAGTTTCTGGTGCAATAGGTTCAGGTGTAACTGGATCAGAATGAATGGGTTCAGATGCAGTTGGTTATTGAATTTCTGGTTGTTATATTTCTGGTGGTTGTTGTGTTGTAGGTTGTTCTGTTGGTTTTGTTAGAGGTGTTGGAATTTGGTCTGCAGGTGTTGTTGTTGTTGGTTCAGATTGAGGAATATCAGAAGATTTAAGTTGAGTAGTGGAGATAGGATCAGATGATTTTGGTGGGGAAGGTATTTTTGATGGTTCAGATTTTTGAGATGGGGCAGGAATAAACTGTTTTTGAGTGGGAGGAGGTTTAGGAACAGAACTAAATGTTGATTCATTTATAAAAAATTTAGAGAAAGAAGATACAGATGATTTAGTACCTTTAATATTTATACGCTTGGTGGGAACAGAGGGAACTTCTCCAGAAGCTTTACTCTTTATCTGCTTCTGTGGCTTGTCAGCAACTTTTGGCTTCTTCTGAGCAGCAGCTTCTTCTGCCTCTGATTGATTTCTTTTCCTCATGTTCTCATTATATACATCTGGCATTGGTTCTCTGGCATGAATCAGAATATCTGCAGGAATATGCGTTCCATATGCTTTGCATGCATCAATGTACCTAACAATGATATCCCTTGGTTCTTCAACACCAAAAAGTGGAAAATTGTCAACATGAATCCTCTTCTGACTAACTTTAGAAATATTTAGCTTCTTAGGTGCAGCTGTGAGTTCATCTACAATCTTTAGCCTCTGAAGACTCTTTGCATTCAGGGGTTTTCCAATAATAGATTCAAGCTCATCTTTAACTCCAGCTTCATACAGAGCAGTTACCAGACCATTCTCTGTGGGAATGTATGAAATCAGCCTTCCAAAGGGAATCCATGTCCTGATCTTCTGTCCCATATCCTTTACAGATTCTCTTGATGCATTGATATGATTCCACAGATGCATGAAGAGTATGTGTGAAAGATCTACCTTTGTACTTTGACTCAAACAATACATAAAGTAGAGTTGTTCATTGTTCACGTAATCTGGAGAATTTGTGAATTTTCTGTGATGGATGCATCCCAGAAAAATATTTGCCCAGATCTTATAGTCAGGCTTCAGATCCTTAAATTTGTTAGAGGCCTGTCCAGATGTAATGACTTCCTCATAGACATCTTCCATATCCACACGCCCAGCTGGCAGATGACATACACCATCAGTCTCCTCATACCCTATGAGTTTCCTGATGAGATCTTCAGTGATAATGATCTCCTTTCCCAGAACAGAAGAAAGTATAAATTTTGGATAGACAGAAGCATGGATCCAGAATTCCTTTACTAGATGAGGGTATACTGGTTCAAACAACCTGTCAAAATACTTGACCCATCCTTGTGCATCAATTATAGAACGAAACTCAAACTCATTCTCAGCTAAAGAATCAAATTCTACCATGGATTCACAAAGAACTTCAAGTTTGTCCACAGGGGTTAACAATGTCCTCTTAGGTACCGTGAATGGAGTCACTCCCATATTTGCTGACGTAACTGCAACCATAGTTGATTGAAATTGAGCTGCTGTAGAGGATGAGGTTGCCATTGAAGAAGATGAAGATGATTTGGACGAAGGTTTAGGGTTTTTGTGGAGAGTAAAGAGAAGGCAGAAATGCATAAAATGGTTTGTGAAATGAAAAGTGTGAATTTGGTGTGAAATGTGATATAAATAGAGGAAGCAATTAAAGCCATCAAACAGACACAAAAGCACGTTTTAACATAGCATTAAATGACAATTAATGAAAAAGAATAAAAATCATTTCAAACATTAATTGATTCTGACAAATTGGGGGGAAAATCAAGATTTACACTATTCAAACCATACCTCAAATGTCTCTTCAGTAGTGTACACGCTATCTTTTCAGATTCAGTGTGACACGTGTTTGCTTGCATGTACTTCTGAATTCTCTTGAGAGATGAAACGATAGCCAATGTTCAGATCCTCTAAGATTGTTAGTTCAGATACACACAAATAATAATAACTAAATAAATTAAATAAATAACAGATGAAATACTTCAGAGTTTTAAACATTTTGCATCTGAGAAATTTGCTTCTGATAAATATCATTATGGACAAAAATCCATACCAATATTTTTCAGAATAAATTTGAACCTATCTTCAGCAAGGGGTTTTGTGAAAATATCTGCCCATTGATGATCTGTATCAACAAAGGCTAAGTTTATAATACCCTTCTGAACATAGTCTCTGATGAAATGATGTTTAATTTCTATATGTTTTGCCTTAGAGTGTAAAATAGGGTTTTTAGACAAACATATAGCAGAAGTATTATCACAGAATATAGAAATATTACTTTCAAAAATTTGATAGTCTTCTAGCTGACTTTTCATCCAGAGCATCTGCGTGCTACATCCAGCAACATCAATATATTCTGCCTCTGTAGTTGATAATGCAATTGTGGGTTGTTTCTTGCTATACCAAGAGATTAGATTTCTTCCTAAAAATTGACAACTTCCAGAAGTACTTTTTCTTTCCACTCTGTCTCCAGCGTAATCAGCATCACAGAATCCAACTAATTTGAAATCATCAGATTTTCTGTAACACAAACCCACATTAGAAGTACCTTTCAGATACCTTAGAATCCTCTTAACAGCTGTGATTCTCTAGGATCTGATTGGAATCTTGTACACAAGCATACACTGAACAAAATGTCAGGTCTAGAAGTAGTTAAGTAGAGAAGAGATCCTATCATACCTCTGTAGAGTTTCTGATCTACTTTCTTACTTACCTCTTCCTTACCAAGTGTACTTGTTGGATGCATGGGAGTCTTTGCCATCTTACTATCAATCATATTAAACTTCTTCAGAAGCTCTTTAACATATTTGTTCTGATGAATGTAAGTGCACTCTGGAGTTTGGTTGACTTGAATTCCCAGAAAGAATCTTAATTCTCCCATCATGCTCATCTTAAATTCTGCCTGCATACATTGAGCAAACTCATTTCCCAGCATAACATTGGTAGATCCAAATATAATATCATCCACATATATTTGACAAATTAAAAGATCTTTCTTAAATGTTTTACAAAAGAGTGTTGTGTCCACTTTGCCTCTGATGAAAATTTTCTCCAGAAGAAAATTGCTTAATCTCTTATACCAAGCTTTGGGAGCTTGTTTTAAACCATAAAGAGATTTCTTTAGTTTGAAAACATGTTCTGGAAATTTTTCACTCTCAAAACCAGGAGGTTGGTGAACATAAACTTCTTCTTCTATAATACCATTTAGAAAGGCACTTTTAACATCCATTTGATATAGAGTGATGTTATTCTGTGCAACAAAAGAAATGAGTAAACGAATAGACTCTAACCTTGCTACAGGAGCATAAGTCTCTGTATAATCAATTCCTTCTTGCTGGCTATAACCTTGAGCAACAAGCCTTGCCTTATATCTTTTAACTTCTCCTTTCTCATTAAGCTTGTTTCTGAAGACCCATTTAGTTCCAATTATGTTGAATCCTTTTGGTCTTGGAACTAAATCCCACACATCATTTCTTGTGAATTGATTGAGCTCTTCTTGCATGGCAATAATCCAGTCATTGTCTTGCAGAGCTTCATCCATAAAAGTTGGTTCAATAACTAACACCAACCCAAATAATGATGCTTCAGAAGATCTGAGGAAGGATCTTGTTCTAATGGGGTCATCCTTCTTTCCAATGATCATATCCTCTAGGTGAGAGGCCTTGATTCTGGAAGATAATCCTCTAACAGTTGATTCTTCAAAAATGTTCAAGTTATTCATCTGAGAAGCTAAAGGAATTGCATATGGCGTTGCTTCAGGTTCCTTCACTTGAGCTTTGTCTGCCTCTAAGCCTTCAGAGTCTGTGAGAATTACTTCTCTATCTACAGAACTTTCAAACTGCTTTGGCTTTTCAATTCCAAGTTTATCATCAAATCTAACATGTATAGATTCCTCCACAATATGTGTTTAAGTATTGTATACTCTGTAGCCTTTAAAGCGTTCAGAATACCTAAGCATGAAACACTTTTGTGCTTTAGAATCAAACTTGTTAAAATTCTCTTTAGTGTTCAACATATAGCAAATACATCCAAAAGGATGGAAATATGAAATGTTGGGCTTTCTGTTCCTCCATAATTCATAGGGAGTCTTTTCCAGAAGAGGTCTTACAGACACTCTGTTCTGAATGTAACATGCTGTGTTTATTGCTTCTGCCCAAAAATGCTTTGCCAGATTAGTCTCGTTGATCATGGTTCTGGCCATTTCTTGCAGAGTTCTATTTTTCCTCTCTACAACTCCATTCTGTTGTGGAGTTCTAGGACAGGAAAAATCATGAGCAATGCCATTTTCATTAAAATATTTTTCAAAATATTTGTTTTCAAATTCACCACCATGATCACTTCTGACTTTAATAATTTTGAAATCTTTTTCATTTTGGACTTGTTTGCAGAAGTCAAAGAACACAGAATGTGACTCATCCTTGTGTTTTAAGAACTTTACCCATGTCCATCAGCTGTAGTCATCAACAATGACTAATCCATACTTCTTGCCTCTGATGGATGCAGTTTTCACTGGTCCAAACAGATCAATGTGAAGTAATTCTAATGGTCTTGAGGTTGACACAACATTTTTATATTTAAAAGATGATTTTGAAAACTTTCCTTTTTGACATGCTTCACAAAGAGCATCTGAGTTGAACTTCAGCTTAGGAAGTCCTCTGACCAGATTGAGTTTGTTAATCTGAGATATACGTCTCATATTAATATGCCCCAATCTTCTGTACCAGACCCATTGCTCATCATTAACAGACTAGAGGCATTTAACATTTTGAACTTTAAGTTCTGAAAGATTTATTTTGTAAATGTTGTTCTTCCTCTTTCCATTAAATAGGATTGAGTCATCCTTCTGACTAACAGCGTTACAACATTGTTGATTAAAGATTATATCATAACCATTGTCACTTAATTGACTTATGGACAATATATTATGCTTTAATCCATCTACAAGAAGAACATTAGATATAGAGGGAAGGTTACCATTACCAATAGTATTAGAGCCAATGATTTTGCCCTTCTGATTCCCTCCAAACTTCACTTCTCCTCCAGATTTAAGCTCCAAGCTTTGGAACATAAACCTTTCTCCCGTCATGTGACGTGAGCAGCCAGAGTCTAGGTATCATGAATGGCGTCTTGACTTTTGTGCTAAAAACATCTGCAACATGGATAATCTTATCCTTAGGTACCCATATCTTTTTGGGTCCTTTTTGGTTAGCTGCCTTGAAAGTTGGTCTGAACTTCTGTCTTTTTACACCAGTTTTGTTCTGACTTACTTTTGGCTTAAACACAGGAACATTCTGATCAGAACGTGTGTGTTTAATGTCATTCAGATGACCAAACTTGAAATGAAAGTACAAGGGAGTTTTCTTAATAACAAGTTTATCAACATGCATTGAATTTAAATCCTTTCCAGAGGAAGATTCATATCCAATTCCTTTCCTGTTATTTCTGCTAACCCCATAGATCATAGAAACCATCTTGCTTCTGTCTATGCTTTTAGCAAGAAATTTCTGAAAGCTAAAGTCATATTCTTCTAAAATGTTTTTGCATTTAGACTTACTTTCAGATTCAGAGTTTTGTTGAGCTATTTCAAAATTGGCTTTCATTTTCAAATTATTTTCTTTTAGCTCAGCAATTTTTGATTTTAACAGATTATTCTCAGAGCCAAGATTGCACTTAAGCTTCTTGCATTTGAGCTTAATCTGATTATAATTTTTCAGGACTTCTGATAAGACTTTAATAAGCTCTTCCCTAGTGAGATCAAAAAGTACCTCTTCTGAGTCAGATTCAGAATCAGACTCAGATCCAGATGATTCTTCATTCTGATCTTCAATGCCTGCCATCAGAGCCATATTGGTGCATTCATCTTCAGATTCTGACGAGGATCCAGATTCATCAGAGTCATCCCATGTGGCCATTAGAACTTTCTTCTTGTGCTCAGGCTTTCTTCTGGGCTTTTCTTTCTGAAGCTGTGGACATTCACTTTTGTAATGACCAGGTTGTTTGCATTCAAAACAAACAACTTCCTTCTTTCCAGATCTTTTTGGTCCAGAGGACTCCTTGCGCTGATCTAACTTTTTGAAGTTCTTGAACTTCCTCTGCTTGTGCTTCCAGAGTCTGTTGATTCTTCTGGACAGCAAGGATAGTTCATCTTCTTCTTCTTCTTCAGAAGATTCTTCAGAGCTTTCTTCTAATACCTGCAAATCTTTTACAGATTTATTAGATTTTAAGGCAATAGACTTACCTTTCTTTTGAGGCTCATCTTCCTCAAGTTCAATTTCATGACTCCTTAGTGAGTTGATTAGCTCCTCCAGAGTGATCTTGTTTAGATTCTTGGCAAGCTTCAGAGCAGTGACCATAGGTCTCCATCTGATAGGCAAGCTTCTGATGATCTTCTTCACATGATCAGCAGTTGAGTAGCCTTTGTCCAGAAATTTTAGACCAGCTGTAAGAATCTAGAATCTAGAGAACATAGTTTCTATGGACTCAGATTCTTCCATCTTGAACGCTTCATACTTTTGTATTAATGCCAGAGCCTTGGTCTCTTTTACTTGAAGGTTTCCTTCATGAGTCATCTTCAAGGACTCAAACATGTCAAATGCAGTTTCTTTATTAGTGATCTTTTCATACTCAGTGTGAGATATTGCATTTAACAAAATTGTTCTAGCCTTGTGGTGATTTCTAAACTCCTTCTTTTAGGCTTCTGTCATAGATTTTCTATCTACTTTCTTGCCATTTCCATCAGTGGGATGAACATACCCATCTATGACCAAGTCCCATAAATCAGCATCATAACCAAGGAAGAAACTTTCTATCCTGTCCTTCCAATAATCAAATTTCTCCCCATCAAACATAAGCGGTTTAGTGCTGATTCTGTCCCTTTCTTCATATCTGTTGTTAATGTTAGATGTTGAAGTATCAGCCATAATAACAACCAAATATATATCAAAGTTTTTCTCACTGGATCTTTTCTGTCACTGTGAAGTGGTAGCACATACAGAACCAAGCTCTGATACCAACTGAATGTGAGAAAATACTTAGAAGGGGGGTTGAATAAGCATGTAGAAAAAGTTATAAATAAAAACTCAAGGATTTTTATCCTGGTTCGTTGAACTCAACTACTCCAGTCCACCCTTATCAAGAGTGATTTGCCTTTCTCAAACAAGGACTTAATCCACTATTAAATCAACTGATTACAATAATAAGCACTAAGAACAACTGTTCAAAGTCTTCTCAAGAACTACTGATCCTAACTGGATCTTCTTGAGGTTCTTTTACAATCAAATGTAATAATAATATAAGTGTTTAATTTGCTTCTAATAAAGCTTTATCACAACTGTGATTTTTCACTTAAGATGAAGAACAATGAAATAAATTTAGCAAATGAGTATAAGTTGTATGAGAGCTTTGTAATGAATTCTTTCAAGTGTTTCGTCAACTAAAGAAGATGAATGGAGTCTTGCTTTTATAGGCACAGAGGTCCAAGAGCTTTTCACGTTGAAGGCTGTGTACCAAAAAGGTCTGAGCCTTTTTGTCTTCACATCACATGACCTTTCCTAGAAGTAGAATGCACAGAGAAATCCTTTTTGTCTGTGTTCTTGTGTCTAGTATAAAAGAGGAAAGAGTCGTTTGGTCATTCCAACGGACATAACTTTGAATTCTTCTTCAACAAGTTTCAACAAGAATCATCAGAGTCTAGATTGGTCAGAACCTTCTGATGTTCATCAGAGTTTGCTGAATCAGAGTCTTTGCAGCATGTGTGCTTTCAGCGTGTAATTGTTCAGAGCAGAGTTTGGAATCAGATCCTCAGTACTGGCAGCATTAGTACTATCAGAGTCTTCTGAATTAACTGTGCTTGAAACTCTTCATACAGATTTCTTCATTGCTTCAAAAGCTTCTGGCTTCTGCTTCAGATTCTTCTGTTGCTTCTGCTTTAGATCCTTCTATAGACAGAACTCAGAATCTCCTGGAGGCAGCGTTCAGAATCTTCTAACAGATGCTTCTGACGCTTCAGAGCCTTGCAAAATTTTCATATTCAGATCTAATTTGCTTCCAGAATGATATTCACTTTAATATCTGCAACAAACATTCTTAAACAAATTTTAGAGTATATAATTCTTGAATACAAAATTTCATAAGAGTTATCATCAAAACATAAAGATATTATTAAGAACCAATCTATGTTCTAACACTTGGCACATTCCTCTTGTTGCACACACATCTCTTGATCCCCTGTAAAATTGCCAAATGCTATGCAATGCAATATGCTAGAACAATGAAATGAAACATAAACCAAGTAGAGAAAAGGTTGGGCAAATTTTGGGGTACAACAGCCGTTGGTGAAGGTGGTGAAAGCAGATTCATGGATGTTATCATTAACGTTTAGGCTGACCATGATCAACAAAAGTTGAAGGTTTTCTTTGGTCCTTTGATTTTAGAGGAAGAAAAGATGAGGAAGTAAAAGGTTCCCACAAACGGCGCCACTGATCTTACCGGATCAGAAAAGAGATCAGCAGCCAGCAACACGTTGTGAACTCCAAATTCTCCGGTGGTGGAGAAGAGGAGGGGGTGTACCTGCAAAACACTTCGATGTCAAAATGAGTTCAGAGTGAAAGAGAGAGAGGTACATAAAGTGAAGTGAATTTAGAATACCTGACCCTCCTCTAGAGGAGGGTATTTATAATGTGCCCCCAGCACTGGGCCAACAGTCATCTGTAGTGGGTTGGATCATTAGGCCCAATATGGATAACTGCCAAGATCTACGTGGAGTAGGGAACACCAGCACGTGATTTTCATCTTGGGTCAACTGTCCCGTAAACTTCAGAAGATGGAGGACCTGTTCTCTCGAACGCGGGTAATTGGCTGGTGACATGTCCCCGCGTGGGGAGCACGTGGAGACCATGGAGGAGAAGCGTGAGGAGCGTTCCTCGTACGAGATGATGGGTTGGGCATTTGTTGGGCCTTCCCCGACAGGGAGTTGGGTTGGATCGTGCCCGACGGTGGGCCATCCTTTAGCCTAGTCCAGAACAATTTGCATTATATAAAGTGATTGAGCAATTTCAAATTCTTTACTTTTTGGTGTCATTTAAAATTCCTTAAATTTAACTTGATTAAAATTCTTCATAAATTTTTATTATTTTAACAATTTTCTGTATTTTTTTATCAAAACAATGACTTTTGGTCAAGTCATTTTCAGATTTTTAAAAAATTTGCGGTAAAATTACATAAAAATTCTGAGTATTTGTCAAAATTCGGTAAAACATCAACAACGAATTTTCGGATATTTGAAAAAAATATGGTAAAACTTCAACGAATTTCCATATATTTAAAAAAAAATCCGATAAAATATCATGCCAAAATTTTAAATGTCTAATAAAAATGAATAAAAGTCCAATTTTGCTGAATTTTTTTGTACAAAATATTTTAAAACAACTATCGCATATTTTGTTTCTACCCGATTTTTATAAAGAAATTTTTTACAAAATTTGAGAAATAAAATAATGAGAAAGATAAATTTATTATTATGAAAAAATGTGAAGGTGTTAGAAACAATTTAGGGAATGACAGGAATATTCTTCAACTTGCTGCTATATGGTAATAGTGAGCAGAAAAAATGTCAAGGACTATTTTGTCTTTTAAACAAATTGAGTGATTAAGCCTTGTTTCCTTCAATATTTGAGAGGAAAAAATTTGGCCTGTCGGGTCCAGGAAAAATAAGTTTTCTTTCCTATCGGACCAAAAACCAAACAAAGGAAGTCCATTTTTCCATAAATTTTCTATCCACTCTGCTATCTTTCCACTCACTTTCAATTGAACAAACAATGTGTAAGTTAAAAGGGTGCTCTCATCTTTTCAAATTAAGGTTTACTTAACCGTGGACCCTCGCTCTCCTTGGTGTTTCGCCACACAGACAAAAACACAAACACCTTCCGGGCATCAACAAAACGAGCGATGTTGGAGGCAAAATGCCTGAAGAAAGCAGTGATTCCTTCCACTCTGATTACCAATCCATCTCCGGGAACCATTCAACCCACTCGCTTAGCTCTCCATGTTACCCGCAATAGACATTCTTGTTTTCTCTACGTTGCTTCTGGTCCTCACATTTATAAACTCCAGGTTTACTGTTAAGTATCATGTTGTTCAATCTTGTATGTATGATTTGTTGTATAAGTAATTGTTGCTTTACATTCATTAAGAAGTTGTGAAATTTGTGTTGAAACTATGGAAATTGGAAAATTGTTTGGAGATTATTAATCAATGGAATAATAGGAAGTGTTTGAAATGAATCCAAATGGGTTTGTGCAAATTCTGCACTACTACTAGGGACTTAGATTGAAGAATATTGTTTTAGAACAAGTTTTGTTGTTTGTTGATAGGAATTTCTTGTTCATTTCCTTGCAATAGTACCTACATGCCATATCGTTTACAGGTGGATATCTAGAGTATGGACACAATAGCGAAGATTTTGTTCTAATAAAAGATATGTGATAAGCCAAAACTCGATGAATAGGTCCTTGGATCAGAACCATACTCAGACTCTAATACCATCTTAGAATTATAGTTAAGAGTCTAACTCGACTTACAAAACTGACTTCTAAACTGAAGATTGCACAAGTCATATAAACACAACATATATTATATCTCTAACGATATGTGATTCACAACACGTCCCCCATGCTCGTAATTGGACATTTGAAGCGTCCTAGACGTAGACTATTACAAGAGGAATAATAGGAATCTTAGAGTTTTTCATTCCTAGATCTTTGTTGTTCCTTCTAAAGTAAAATCTTCATACCGTGGTCTGTTTTTGCTGCTGACCTAAAACCTGGCCTTCTCCCCTTATCGAATCCACTATATAACCAACTGCTTTATCATTTGTCGTGCGATCACTTCTTTTGATTTAAAACACAAAACATCATTTTGCTGGTTTATTTTGAGCACTTTTTGTTGTACCAATAATGATTTCTGTTTACTAAACTATTATTTACATTTACTCTCTAGATCATTCTGGGACAAACCTCAGTTACCAAAGGAAAAGAAAGCCTCTTAATACCTGTGCACACTAAGGTATATTGTCTTGTAAAGCAAATCTATTCTCTGCTTATTATGCTAAACGACACATCAGAATTTTAGTGTTTGGTTTCTTATTTCTCTTTTTCCAGTTATTTGTTAATCTTGTAAGTTTGGATATCCTTGTTATTTGTAGGTTATTAACCCTTCGCTAGTCAAACGCTGTCCCCATCGTTCCGAAATTCAGAGTATTGTTCTTGCTGATGCAGAGAGTATGTAATTTTGCATCATGAATGTTCTTTTGGTATTTTGCTTAGCCACTTCACAGTAAAATGTTTATTCTAATGTTTTAACTTATGATGCTTTTCAGGCCTTGGCTACTTACTGTTGGGAAGTGTGGATTCATACGGTCATCTAATTGTGTCGAAACTTGATGCGTCTGGTAAAGGTACTTTTCTCAATTTATAGATAGCTCTAACTAAGTTTTGCTTGAAATCTATTTTGTAGAATAAAATATAGTGGCCTTCAATTTTAGTATCTTTAAAGTAAGATATGCATTGTTTCTCAATTTATGGATAGCCCCATATGTTATAATAAAACATGAGATTTCAAAGGATTTATGTGAAATACAATTGATTGTAGGACTCTGTTTCAAGTATTTTTAAAATAGAGAGATTAAATTTGCTTGAAAATAACTAGAGGACCAAAGTCACACATGGCTTAAGATGGGAGGATCAGATGTCCTACTTAGAAAAATGAAAATCCAACAACGGGCCTCTTTACTTCTTAACAATGAATTCCATTTACAAAATTATACAGAAAAATGTGGAGTCACAACCATGCTTGTACCTAACACATCAAACAGAAAGTTGCGGGAAAGCCAACATAAAAGAGGAACCTTGTACGCCTCTGAAAATTTAACATGAGAATTGAGAACCATTGTGTATTTTTAAGGTATCCACAAATGTTGTTTGTAACAACAACAACCAAGACATATCTCACTAAGTGGGATCGGCTACATGGATTAAACTATGCTACTCCCTCCGTCTCATAAAACATGTCTTATTTGAACTATGCGGTTTTTAAGAAAATGATTAAATGTGTTTCATCAAGAATAGTAAAATGAATCTCTTTCAAACCTTCCAATGTGTAAAAATTTCCATCAAGTCAAGGAAGAATTAGTAATCATGGAAGCTCAATGCACGAGTTTCCTATCACGGGACCTTGGGAGGGGGGGTAGATATATGGTAGAAACAAAAATAAAATCGCTTGCGGTCGTAATTTGCAAACGTGCATATCCTGGTAAAATAAAATGGTAAAAGTGTCAACAGTGGAAAGCTTTGCAAAAGCTATGAGCAACAAAAAGATGCAGGAAAGCCGACATAAAAGAAGAATCTTCTACGCCTCCAAAAATTTAACATGAGAACTGAGAACCGTTTTGTATTTTTAAGGTACCCACAAATCTTGTTTGTAACAACAACAACTAAGTCTTATCCCATTAAGTGGAATAGGACATGGATTAAAATATGCTACTCCCTCTGTTTCATAGTAACTGTCCAATTTGAACTATGCGTAGTTTTTAAGAAAATAATTAGATGTGTTGGTTTTAATGATAAAATTAGTACGATTTACTAGAATACCCTTATTAAATGTAATTAGTGGAGTAGATGAATAAAATGGAAGTTAATAAATAAGGGTATAATAGTGGAAAAAATAGTAAATGTTGCACTCATTGTAAAGGGACAATTATTTCGAGACAAAGAAAAAGTGAAAATGAGACACTTTTAAGAGACAGAGGGAGTATAATGTTCTCTATAAAACCATGCTTATATCCAACTCCGTAATCTCAATATCTTTCTGAGCAGTTTCGCTTATAATTTTTCTAGATCTTCTACCTCTAGAGATTTGACTATTCATCATTTGATCTACTCTCCTTACTACATAATTTATATGTCTCTTCTCTACATGCCCAAACTATATAGGCCTAGTTTCCAATAGTATGTAACAATCAGAAATAAATATCACTTACTATATTGACAAGTTTGAGTTGCCATAAGTCTTGCTAACTTGCAAACATTATATTCATGTAAATCAATTTTCCAACCCCCGAATCGCTTTACTTTTTAGTACAATAACACATCTCGCAGCTCACCACATGTTCATGTCTAATATCATGTCATATCTATAGCACTTGGCTAGATCTATTTTGTGAAATTAATCTTAATCATAGCTTTTTCCTTCCAAGATTTCAAATCGACCATTAAATGCTATGTTGAGAGTCTCACATTGGATGAGATAAAGCGTGAAAATGTTTTTTATGTGATGAGCAGTTGTTACCTTACAGGTCTGTTTTATAAATGTTTTGAGTTTTGAGTTATGTTCAACTCAAATTATAATATGGTATAAGAGTTTATCCCTAATTTGTAACCCACCTGCAATTAAGTCACTGCAATCAAACAACCCGGTCACACTTGAAATGTTCAGTCCTTAGTGTGAGAGGGGTATCTTAAGGGCCGCACATTGAAAGAGATAAAGCTTGAAAGTTTGTTTATATGTGAGAGGGGTGTCCCAAGGGCCCCACATTGAATGAGATAAAACTTGAAAATTTGTTTATAAGTTGTAGATAGTCTTCACATTACAACCCAAATTCTAATATACTATCACTAACTAAGTTCAGGTCGATGTATTTCGACAAATTTGTAGATATTGACAGACTTACATATTCAGCATTGCCGTTTGATAATGGTGTTGGGGAAGGAAGTTGGGCAGGACTATGCTTTAGCCCAAATCAATTGTCTATGGTGAGCTTTTTTAGTATCGTTATTTGTTGTTCTATGCATTTATTTTTCATGTTAAAAAGATCCAAGACTTTTTCGGGACATGCTTAACTTAGTTATTATTAGAGGGAGAGGAGTGAATGTTCTTCTACTAAATGTATATCCCATCACTATTAATTTTTTTTTAAGTTTTTCAAAATTTTTTTGATTTGTTTTTATCTTATTTTAGATGGAGCATTCCATTTGAGAAATGCTGAGGTCACTAATTTGAGAGGGAATATGTACAAAAAAATTAGATATTAATTTAAATATTATAATGTTAGATATAAATTGCTAATATCTATCTGTGTACCCAAAGAAAAATTGTCAATATTTTAGTGAATTATTTGTATTTAAATTTAATGCTAAAAAATAAAAAAGAATAGAGACAGATGAAATGGGGAGATTGGAGGGAAGAGGGAGGAGGCGGAGGATTGTGGTAGGGCTCGTATCTACATTAATTTGTGATGATTTTTGTAAGAGAAAGAGTAGTCCTGTACAACTGTGTATGCGAGCAAAGCGTGTGAAAAACGGTTTGTTATGTCTATTATGAATGATTTTGTACCACCTGCTTGTGGCCGTTTTGCACCATGCTGAAAATCTGTTTTGTCGGTTCATGTTTTTTCTTTTGCCCTTTTTTCTTTTTGGCCAAAGGGAAGCTTCTCTTCCATTCTTTTGTATATGTAGTGTATCTTATCCAAAGAGTTTTATTTATTCACAAACTTATTCTCATAAAATCTCTAAAATAATTCAATAAAAATAGTTTATAACTTATTCACAAACAATTTAATTTTAACTTTGTTATAAAACAACTTATACATGAATACCTAACATATTAAACTCTTATATTATAAACTGTAAATGTTTATCCAAAGAGATAGCGCATAGTATATACTCCACGCTGATGAAATGTAAGTGTATATAATTTCCATCATAATCACGTAGAGCCGTTGAATGGGTGGTTTTAACGCATAAAAACAAAATATTGTGATGACATGCTTAGGTCGGTTCCGGTATGATGATAAGATACATTACATATGCAAAAGAAAAGAAAACAAGCTACCCTTTGGCCAAAAAGAGAAAAGAACAAAATGTAAAAGCATGGACCGAAAAGGTCGGTTTTTTGCATGGTGTAAAACGACCATAAGACAAGCAGGTGGTACAAAATCAAAAGATTCAAAGCAAATATAACCAAACATTTTTCCCGCATACACAAATGTACCGTACTACCCATTCTTTTACCAAAATAATTATAATTTAATGTAGGAATACAAGCCCTATCCCAATCCTCCTCCTCTCTTCCCTCCAATCTCCCCATTCCATCGGTCTCTTCTTTTCCTAACCTCCGTTTACATTTCATTCTTTTTTATTTTTTTTATTTTTTTTTTATTTTTTAGCATTTAATTTAAATACAAACAATTCTCTAAATGTTAACAGTTTTTCTTTGGGTACACAGACATATATTGTTCAATTATAATTAACCTTATAATATTTATATTAATGTCTAAGTTTTTCTACACATTCCCTCTCGGATTTGTGATCTTCCATTCCTCAAATGGAGGACCCCATTTAAAATAAGATAAAGACAAAAAATGTTTGAAAAAAATTAAAAAAATTAGTGATGGGATACATTTAGTAGGAGAACATTCACTCCTCTCTATAATTCATTGGTGATACTTTAATACAAGCATAGGTGTAAATCTTATTTTTTAGCTTTTGGTCTTTACCATCATAAGAAAATCAATAAAACAACCATAGAAGCCGTGGCTTCAGTTTGACATGCTTGCTCAAGAAAATGAGAATTAGTGCTTTCATACCTACATATGGGTTTTCCCTAATTGTGTCGAGTGGTTCCTTTACCCAGGCAGCTGTTGCTCGTAGCTTTTGCAAAACTGTTGACATTTTTGACCAGGACATGCACGTTCGCACATTACGACCGTAAGCATTTTATTTCTGTCTCTACCATATATCTACCCTCCCAAGGTCCTACCTGATAGGAAACTTATGCACTGATCTTCCATGTTTACTAATTTTCTTTGACTTGATGGAAATTTTTATACATTGAAAGGTCTGAAAGAGATTCCCTTTTACTCTTCTTGATGAAATCTGGTTTGCTTTTTGTGCATACAATTTAAAAATTTGAATTCTTATTCCTGTTTCTTTCTTTTGACTTTCCTAGGACATGAATTATCGGATACTTTAATTTTCAGTTGAATTGAATCTATGATTCTATGCACCAAAAGCAGAAGTAATAATGTCTGACAAGTTCTTTATCTGTTTACATTTTTACGTAACCATTCCTCTAATTCTGTCGGTTAAATTGTCATCTTGCAGACTCTGGAATCCTACTTCAATAAATTTCATGCAAAATGTTAATGGAGATCAAAATTCTCTGTTAGCTATTACTGAAGGAAGCCAGGTAATTATTTAGATGTATAGCTATAAATTTTAAAATCACGGAGACACCATTTGGCGTGTCTGCTTGTTAGACACCTGTTTGACACAACATGTGTCCATCATATGACTGTCTGAGCCTAGTTCATATTTGTTTTTGGCTAACATGAAATGCATCATAAGCATGAACATTTAAAATTTGAAAACACAGTGATTGCATTTGCTTTTAGCTTTTAAATGATTTTCAATAATAAAAAAAATGAAGTAAGGGTGATTTTGTCATATAACGAGGTCATTTCGTCCAACCTTTTCTTTTTATTTCGACACATATGACATGACATATCAAGAATGTAAAATTTTGAAGCTATGAATATTTTTCCTTACTTTTAATTGTGTCCTTCGTGTGTACATCTTGTGTAGGTGTCCTAAAATTTTCTAGAATCAGGTTTTTGTTATTTTTCATTTATTTTGATCTGTTTTTAGCTTATAAAAAATGTCTACTTGTGTTGTGTGACGTATCTGTTTCAACGTTTGTACTTCATAGGTTATAATGAGTTCTGTTTTGTGCTTTCTTCATCTGTTTTTCAACTGCAGCTGACTATATGGGACTTGAGAATGAATGAAAATGGTGGTTGTGTACATCGGATTAATGGTACCCCAGGCGATACCTTATATTCCGTTTGCAGTTCATCGACCGGTAATATTGCCGTTGGTGGGGCTGACCGTACTGTGACTATTTATGATTCCCGCAGGTTAGCTGCCTTCAGCATTTCATGAATAACAGATCAAAAAATGGTTAAGCAATCATGAGTTGTCATTTTTTGTATACCCATGACTTCTTGTATACCCATGACTTCGTTCCTATATTTTACTCCCTCCGTCTTACAATGAGTGACCTAGTTGACCATTTCATATAGATTAAGGAAAAAGAATAAATAAAAGAGAGAGAATGATATTTTTACTAAAGTACCCTTATCATGTATTGGGAATGATGAAAGTAACATTAATTAGAAGGTAAAATTGGAAAAGATGCATTGGAATTTGTAATGGGTCTTTCATTTTGGGAAACTCTTTTATTTCAAATGGGTCACTCATCTTGAGGACGGAGGAAGTATTTTTCAATTTTTTTTTATGATAATGTTCCTATATTCTTTCAGTTGTTTTTCATTTTACTTTTACATTTTCCTAACTAAGCTTCATAAATTGCTTTATATAGATGGTCATCATTATCTAGATGGGTGCATTGTTCAAAATTTGAGGTAAGTTTTAACTTTTAATAATGCACTCATCCTTGATTTTTCTACGTAACTTTGAGTGCTACTTTTGATGATTTTTCTTGAAGAATGTGATATTGCAGTTTTAATTTCTTTATGATTCTAGATTTGCGTACTTTAAAAGTTAACATATCCGAAAGCAGATGTCATTATGCGTGTTTTTTGAAGATGATATAGTTCTAGTTAGAGAATCCAAACAATAAATAATTGAAAGTTATAGCTTCAAATATCAGACACAAGTCAATAAATAATTATTTAAGCACAGTTGAAAGAATTGCACTGATGAGTGGACTTGTCACATTGAGAAATATCCAGCTTTTTTCAGTTGCTTCAACTTCATTATACTTCAAACAATATTATTTGTGAATTTTACATGAGTGAATGTACAAATATATAAACAGAGAACTAAGTCAATGAATTCCTACTGTTGAGATATTGAAATCGGCAGCTACACAATCAATCTAAATAATAAACTAGGAAACATGTCATGAAATACAAATTACTGATAAAACTTATAGTTAATCCTCGCTATGCTTAAGTTGATTTCCTCTGTTCAATTTGAAAATCATTTTTTTAATCTTTACTGTTGCTTCTATTTACAAATGAATTGATTATATCTTCATAAATTCTGCAGATAACAGGGCTAGCTTTCTCAACAGTTGATCCTGACTATATGTATATTCAAGGGGTGGATTATGAGGTAATTCTTTTATAAAAAATTGTAATGACAAATGTATAACTACCAAGTTCAATAAGATAATGCGGCATAAAAAATAATGAAAGGAGTGTGTGGAAATGATAGAGACCAATTGATATAGAAGAATAAAACAGGGAAAATCCCTTGAATTATTGGATAATATTGCAAAACTTCGAGGGTCTGCACCTTCCTAATGTCAAAATGACCCTTTTCTCTATCCAATTCCACAATGATTAACTCTCCTCTATCTTCACCTATTTATTCTAAACATAAACACTCAGAATTAATAAAACACAAATGCTCTTAATAATATAATAACTACTGCTAAATTGAAAAGTCAGCTTGGCTCAATTCCTTAATGCGATGTCTAACAGGAAACCGCAGATGGATTTATCTCACCTCCTACATTCATTTATGACATAGTGTTAAAGCTGGCATGATCAAGTGGTTTAGAGTTGATCCTTGTCATGCTTATATGTTCAAGAAATTGAATTTGAATACAAGATGGGTAGGCTTGTGCATTATCTGTGTTTCAAGATGGGTAGGCTTTTGCATAAGGTGGCATGTTAGAGATATAACATAATTATCATTTGTGATTTCATCTAACTGGTTTAGTTTTTTACCATAGTTGTTTCATAACATTTTCTATGAACTGCCATAGTGATAATTGTTACAAATTTAAGTTGGTTTCTGGAAATATACAGTGCACATGTTAGGAATTTAAAAATGTAAAAAAATTGAGGAAGACTATAATTTCTATTCATATTCATTTAGATACTTTTAATGCTTATATATTTTGGTATATAACCAATTCAGGTGTTTTGCGGGCAATGGAAAGAACACAACAAATTATTTACCTTTAGAGGAGACTCGAACTGGCTTGGCTTTAGTAAGGTAATGCATTTAAAAAAGTTCATATATAGATTCCATGTATGTATGCATTTGGGTTTGTTACTCTATAAAAGTGTTTTGTCTCATTTTTCTCATGCTTTTGATAATCCTTTTTATACTTGTTTGATTTGCATATTTTAGGTGTGTTTGTACTCTGTTGTTGACTTTGTAATATCCAACTGATCTATCTGTGGCTCTGGCATCTAATATACATACTAATTTCCCTGCTTTGTTTTAACTATATTTTCTATGCCAATGATGAAATTTACATTACTAAGTTTTTTTTATTTTTTTTTATTTTTAATCTTTTTATAATTTTGTTCAGTTTCTTAAACTATGTTTCTGTAGTAGCCTAGTAGACGAAATTTTCAAATCATTGCTCTCTGAAAATACTACGCATAGGGTTTCTTATTCGGCCACTCTTGAGATACTTTCATATTTACGATTCCTCAAGGATTATAGTTCTCTCTTCAGTGTTATATTTTGTCATACGTAGACACAACATTGTATCATTCAACATATGTGAATCGACCCGGCACATAATAACCTTGGCAGAATTCTATTTTCTTTTTCTGGAAATTTTTGTTTACTTATTTTTGACATTTGTTGGCTCAAACTTGTGTACTTGTGTCTAATATTACTATATGTTTTACTTTGCAGTGTTCCAACAAAGATGTTTTGGGTGGATGGTGTGATTCGGGTAGCATATTTGTAGCTGATGTTGCATAAGTGATATTGATAATTTGATCTCTCAAGTAATCTATTAGACCTTTTATTTCTAAACAGTGAGAAGCAGCTGAGAGGTTCAAAAGTGAATGGTCTGAATCAATTATGCAGCAGTTATTATTAGGAAGGTAGTAGTTATGTTATTAGACAATTATTGAACAAATAGGCATTAGTTTTTTTCTCTCCTTTAGCTCAAAATTCTCTATTATTGCTTATTGCTATAAAATCATGAATGAAGGAATTAGTTTTTTTCCCTCTTTCCTTTAGCTCTAAATTCTCTCTTGATTCTAGAGTGTGACCCTACCCAGGCTTACATGTGGTAACTATGATCGGTTTGCCGGGCATTTCCATTTTGCTTGTAATTTCTTTTGGAGCGAACCAATGTTTTTAGGTCTGCATTGTCTAATATGTTGGTCCAGTCTAATATGTTTGTAGCATAGATGTTTTCTTGTTGCAATTTAGATTTTATTGTGGGTCCCCTATTTTTTCCGGGTTCTCGCGGAATGAACTTTTATATATATATATATATATATATATATATATATATATATATATATATATATATATATATATATATATATATATATATATATATATATATATATATATATATATATATATATATATATATATATATATATATACACACGCCTCTGTTCCTTCCTATATTAGTTCATAATAGATCACTTGTAAATGGTGTAACCTCTTGATTCTCCTAATTGGTTAACAAGTAAAAACATCAAATACAAAATTACCAAAATTACTATCAATAGTTCATATCAATTGATCAACATTCATCAACAAAATAATCAACATTTATTCATATAATAACAATTATCAACATTATCAAATTAATTAATGTATAGTTATAATCAATTGCAACATGTCATAAAAGATTATTTCAATTTCACAAATAAATCTAATTCATTGTTCCGAACAATTGATTGAGATATAACGATACTAAATGACAATAATTAAGTCTTATCCTACTAAGTGAGATTGACTATATGGAGCAATTTTTGTCTTATCCTACCAAGTGAGATTGACTATATGGAGCAATTTTTGTCGTAATGTTTTATTTATGAGTATATTTTTATTAAAATCGTTAATTTCAAGATCTTTTTTAATAATTTTTTTTATAGTTTTTCTAAGTGTTTTTTTTTACCTCTAACTATTTGACTATTCATTATCTAATTTATTCTTTTTATTGCATGACCTATTGGGTTTCCTTTACATGTCCTGATCATCTATGTTTATTTTTTATCATTTTTTTTACAAGTTTTTCTCCATTTTTTTCCTTATATTTTCTCCATTACTATTGTTATGTGTAAATAACACACATTTTTAAGATATGTGACATATATTTAATATTGGTTTGACATTACATACCTATAGCAATGGAACTTTCAATTTTTTTTCTTTTTTGGAAACGAAAAGGATCCCTAATCCTTTTCTACTATAAGTGTGTAGTAATATATTTATAAACGCTTCTAAGTAGGGCGGCATATGTTCTTTGTTGGGTGCTTATTTTATGAGGTGTCGCCTAGGGCGTGTCCTTTACATGGCATGTGGCTCACCTTAAAAAAATACGTGGACAACACTGTTTATTATCTAGTCCCTGTATGTGCCGAATCATGCCATGACTTTCAAAGAAATACGCAGCCAATAGTTTTTCCAGTCAAGGGAGAGTGGTTATCATTCTCAAAGAAACACTAGGCTCGAAAGTATCTCTATAAATACCTCAACCATAGAGTTGGAGAGACCGATCATAACATACTTAAAATACCACATAAACACGTGTCATCTCACCTCACGTGAACTTGCTCTCTTCGACACTAAAAACACCACCCAACATAGCTTCTCTCAACTGCGGGCAAACTCTAACCACCATAAAACTACTAAGGCCTATAGTGATCCCTACTAGATTAGAGATACCACACACTCCTGTACTTTTTGACAAGTACAAAGTGATAGTCTAGCACTCTCTCTATTGTCCTTTCTAATTTTATCATGTTTAGTCTTACTATACATCCAACAAAATATCCTTATTACTGTTATACTTAATTTATTTTCATGTTGATTCTTAACTGCATAACATTCTATCTCATACAACATTATAGGTCTCACTGCAATCCGATAAAAATTTTCCTTCAGTTTAAACGGTATTTTTATGTACACACATCAGTGTTAGCTCTTTGATATATTTCGTAAGTACATTCAAAATTAAAATAAAATGATAAGAATTTAAATTTAAATCATAATCCGAATCTATTGTAACGAACAAATTATGTGTCTTCCCATCAATAATCGAGATGTAAGAATATCCCTATTTAAATATGTTTGCGGTCAATTGTGAAAAATAGAGAAAATATGTTCAATGTCATATATACTCTATTCAAATAACACAACTTTTTATTTTTAAAAATACAATTGTGCTTCTAGTAGAAAGAGACCAAGTTGATGCGACGCGCCAACGGGGACTAAATTACATTTTTATGTTATTGACATTTGACCCTACCATAAATAACACTTCATTTCATTGATCCATGATCACCACACCACACCACTAGAAGAGAATTGAAGGTGATATTTAACGGCCAATGACCCTATAATACTCGTCAAATCAAACATGTCCTAATCCACGTGACACGTGTATTTCTCATCCGTCAAAGTTTCCCAACTCCTTAACAGATGCTCTATTCATTTCACATCAGTGTCCCACTATCTTCGAGTTCCATAAACCAGGATTAATTATTCTTTTCAAAAATTGTACACCACATTACATATAATATACTTATATACTACATATTTTAGAAATATATTTTAATTTTAATTTTAACTTTTTCATAGTAATTATATTTTTAATTGAATTTAATTCATATGCACGGATATTCTTCAAGCTCAAATAATCTTAACTGTTTAAACTTTTTTTCAATTATACATCTAATGGATACACATGGACAACTATGTAAATTTTTTATAATGACCCATGCATAAGAATTAAACTCATTTTTAATTACATAAAAGTCTAAGATAGTTAGTTTATTGAGCGTAGATTTCTATTAAATAATATTACTATATAATTTTTTTTGTGTTTTTTTATTTTCATCTTTATATATATTTTTAAACTAAGTCTTTAAATGTGTTCAATCTTTTTAGTTTTCGTTTTTATATATTTTTGCATTTAAAAAAGAAGTCTTTTAAAACTTTTTTGGTTTTCGTGTATGTAAGTTAGAAATTTTTTTTTATTTTCGTTCTTGTAAAACTCAAAAACTTACTAAAATACGATACGAAAATAAAAAATTTTCTAACTTACTAGAACAAAAAAAAATGACATATTTAAAAATTTATTAAAAAGTAAGATACAAAGACGAAAAGCAAATGAATCTTAAACATTTAACAACTTGTTTAAAAAAAATATAGGGATGAAAATCATAAACACTTCAACTTAAAAGAACCAAATGACTATTTAAATTTATTATTATTATGTTATTGTATATTTATATCTCACTAAGGATAGTTTGATATTTTTTTATCTAGTATTTATACTCTATTGTAATTTTTATTACGTAGATTTTTTTAATGGAAACCTTAACCTCTTTTCTCTTTCCTCTCTTCTTTCTCGTTAATATGATATTAAAATTCTCCTTTGACTTTGTTGTTATAGTTTGTTTTCTCACTCATTCAATTAATTGATCACGTCATTTGTGTGTTACAATTTGTTTTTTTTTAATTTTTTTTTATAGAAGTTCTTTTAGATAGCTCTGCATTTGAATTTGTTTATATTTTGAATTCTTAGAATAATAGTAATGGTCAGTGAAAAAAACAATTCTCTTCAACTCTTTAGTGCTCAACTAAATAGACAAAATTATGATTTATGGTGCTAAGTAATGAATTTTTTTTTGAAAAAAAAAAAAAGAATGTGGAAGTTATGTTAATGAAACTTCAGTTAAGGCCACAAATAAAAAAATTGAAGCAACATATGCAATTTTTTGGAATACGCAGGATGTTAGTAATTCGAATCCTTACTTGGATCAATAATGTTTTTCTCAGTTAATAGGCGTGCACTTAGCAAAATCTGATATTGTTAAGGAGGTTTGAGATCATTTGAAATGTTTGTATAATTAGTCTAATTTTTCAATATGGTATTAGTTAAGAGTGACATTAGAGCTCTTTCGGTCATGACTAATTTATGGGATCAATCGACTCTTATGAAATCATCAAGATTAAAAATTGACAAAGCATACACCAAGCAGAGAGAGAGAAGCAACGTCTCATTCAAATTCTAATGGCCCTTGGGAGGATTTTGAGAGTCTTCGTAGAAGTATTCTACATTGTACTCCTTTTCCCGTTGTTGATTCAATTGTTAACAAGTTATTGACAAAAGAAAACAAATTTAATCTCACTCTAATCTTATTTCAAATAAAGGAACTCTCTAAACTCCTCAATCTATTTTGCTTCTCTTATTCAAAAAAGAAAATATCAAGTTAGAATTGAATTTGGAAGTGATAAATGTGCTTTTCGCAAGGAGAAAAGTCATTGCAAATTTCAATGTACCAAATTGTTGAGAGCAATACGAAGAACTTCCAAAGTCCATCATCCAATGATGTTTTGCTACTCCTACAACAATTGATTTTGGTTCTTAATAGGTACATCCATTTGAGACCACTTCTCAAATATCTGATATTGTAGAGCAAGTCCAAAACATTCTTTCCACTCAGTCATATGCCATGTTTTCCTCCTCTATTAAAGGTTCGAACTCTTTTAGTCTGTCACATATGTCTCCTTTTATATGGATTCTTAGTTCTAGAGCATCACATGATATGTCATATGATGATAAATCATGTGTGTCTTTAAATTTGCTTCATCTATCTCGGTTGTGATTATTCATTACAGTCGTATGTCATTAGCAGACATTGGTTTTGTCCCCACAAATAATATGCCATTTTTTGATGTTTATTATATTTTTAATATTTCTTTGAGTCTTGCTTCTATTAGTCAATTGAGTGGTCCCGATTATTCTGTTTCATTTTATTCCACTTTGTTTTGTGTATAGATTCCATATTTTGGAAGGTTGATTACGACATATCATAGGCATGAAGGACTTTATGTTTTGGATGAGTTGAGAGTCTCAAGTACTGCAACCTCAACTTTTACTTCCACTACTGATTTATTAGCTTCTTTTCATTTAAATTATCCATCTTTTTATTTTTATTTATGGCATTCCCATCTAAGACATGTATTTTCTTCTAAATCAAAGTACTTGGTTTATACTAGAACTTTAGGAAAGTTACAAATCAATGATATTTCAAATTGTTGTGGTAACTTGTGAAATTTTCAGCTTTACCTTTTAACAAAAGTGTTTCTATTTCATATAAACCTTTTGACTTAGTTCAGAATGATGTATGAGGTCCATCACTGGTTCTTACCAAAGGTGGTTCTAGATATTATGTTTTGTTTATTGATAACTATACTTTTTATTTTTGGGTTTACTTTATGAACAATCGATGTGAATCTTTTTTTGACATTTATCATATGTTTAGTGCGATGGTTAAGACTCAACATAATGTTGTTATAAAGTGCTTCCGTTGTGATTTAGGTGGCGAATAAATTCTCTGAATTACTTGCATATGATGGAACTATTCATCAGCCATATTGTATGATACTTCTAAGTAAAATAAAGTTGTTGAAAGAAAACTTTGTCACATTGTTGAGACTGCTTGTTCCCCTTTCTTGTTTGTTTAATTCCTGGTAAGTTTTTGGGTGAAGAAGTTGTTACTGTTGTTTATGCTTTTAATATGATTTCATCTCTTATCGCATAAAGTTTATCTCCTTTCGAAATGTTATATAATTCTATCCTTGATTATTCCTTTAAAAGTCTTTGGCTCTACTTACTTTGTTCTTCGTCCACAGTTAAAACATAGTAAGTTATCTTCTCATTTTTCCATATGTGTTTTTCTTAATTATGAGGATGGTAAAAAATGCTATCGTTGTTATGAACCTTAAGCAATAAAAAGTTATGTTTCTTGTCATGTTGTATTTCTTACACACATCTCCCTTTACTCTCTTTCTTTTTATTATCATATTACTGGTAGTTCAAAACTCACTCATACTGATCTTTTTGGTTTTACTGATAATATTTCCAGTGATTGTAATTTTGAGAGTTGTATGACTGATACTACTACTAATCTTAATATTGACATCTCTATTGTCCCAACGACTACCCGACAACTTCCCATTAATGTTGGTCCTCCCCCTCCTCTTTATCCATCTTGTGACCGTAAGTCTACTCAATTTCTTGGTTTTGTTTGTCCCACTTACTCAACTTATTTTTTTCTTTTCTTACCTCTATTCATTGTTTTCCTAAATCCTATTTTTACAAAGATGTTACACTTGATCATTATTTGCAACAAGATATCACATAAGAGCTCTCTGATATGCATAAGACATATACTTGGGAATTGTTAAGTCTTCCTCCTAAAAAATGCGTTATTAGCTCTTATTGGGTATACAAAAGCAAAACTAAGTATAATAGGTCAATTAAATGATACAAATCTCGTCTTATTGCAAAGGGATTCTCTAAAAAAAATATGGAATGAATTATGAATAAACATGTGCTCTAGCAGCCAAGAAGACTGCTATTGGCACTCTTATTGCAGTTTCATTAGTATGTCAATGACATATTTCTCAAATGGATGTTAAAAATGATTTTCTAAATGACGATCTTCACACTACTACAAAAAACATATACAACAACGGTTGGAAAAGGGATAAAATCATGTGTGACCTGTCGTTGTTACGTAGGGAGTGATTGTATATGCGCTACTTACAATCACGGTCTTATGACCGTTGTAGAAAACTTGAAAGTGTGCTATATATGATCATAGTTGCTATAACTAACCATTGCGGTATATATATTTAGTTAAATAATATTTCATCATGGTTAATATAAGTAAACGATGTTGAAAGTACCCAGAGTTTATTATATAATATGTGTTAGCTCCCAAATTCGACACTACCTTGGGTTGCTAAGCATTAAGACATAATTAATGTCTAAGTAAAATGAAGCAAAGAGGTTTCGACAGCCTCTAAGGAATCTTCTAAGCTAAACGGTTGAAATAACTTAGAAAAATTAAGAAACCTAAAGTTATGAGCATTTCGACCGTGTCAGAGGTAGTTCGACCGAAATTCTGCAAGAAGATTGCTACGTCGTTTTGAAATTCAAAATTTGGAGGGAGCGGTTTTGTTCATAAGACACATGGCGAGTTCTAGAGCAGGAAGTTACATGCAATTGACACTTATTAGATCGAGGAGATACTAGGAAGTTATTAGCAGTTAATTATTAGCATTATAAATAGGGATTTGTTAGACAGATTTTTGTGTGTTTTACCATTTGTACAAAGTAACTCCAATCAAATTTACTCAAAGTACCCGAGTGTGAGAAAAGAGTATTTTCACGGAGAATGTACGTTATGTAAAATCACCAACTTTTTAATAAAGTCTTTTACAATTTCAGCAACATTTAGATTTCCTCTGTCGAACCACTTGTGCAAGTGTTACCTTTTTGCCTTTACCTTTCCTGCATCCTTTACTCCAATTCCTCCTTTCCTTTAAACTTTTTACCTTCTTCGATCAGCCTTTTACAAATCTTTTACAGCGTTTCTTTAAGTTTATGCACTTTAAAATACTCAGTCGAAGTCTTTTTCATTACAAGCACATTTACCAATTCATTATTACAAGTACTTTAAATCTAATTCTAAACGAAGAATACTTTAGCACATGTCCTAGGATCAATCTGATCGATCCTGTACCAAAGTCAAATTTGGAAGATCAGCGGTTGTTTTCCGATTTTCAAGGAAAACAAAATGGCACACCCGGTGGGACAGTGCTAAATATCCCCGCGATTTAGAATTAAAAGATTCTCATTTACAAGTCTTAATAATCTTCGTAGAAAGTACATTATATGTTACTAAGAAGTGGTAGAATTACCGCTGCTAACGAAGAAAGACGAACAATCCTTAGGAATATGGCGACGGAAACAAACCAGCCAAACAATCCTAACCAACAAGTCGGAGGTTCTGGCGAAGGAACCAGTAACAACATGGTTCCACCGCCTATACCATCGACAGGAGAGCAAGTAGCGCCTCCCATAAGGTCAGAACAAACCTTCGCCCCAGTAGGATCTGGGACAACGATAGTTAGGCCTTACACACAACTCGTATTGGAGTATATTGGGCCACCAATGTCGAATCCCCAAACTCCAATAGCAGGACCATCAGTGTCAAGGCAGTTTGCCCCTTTTGGTCTTTCGCAGTTGCCAAGGAACCCCCCGTATGGGATGCCAACGACTGTAATGCAGGGGCTGCAAAATGCGCCCCCAATATTTTCTGAAAACACAATGGCGTCACCTTTGCAAGGATCAGGACCTGGTTCAAACATTGATCGAAACCCTCAGAGTTTAAGTCTAGGATATTCGACTCAAGGTCCCAATCTAACCAATACGTCTGTTGCCTGTTTGAGGCAGCAGATGGATGAGAGTAACTTACAGATGGTTCAAACCCTCTCCCAGACTATGGGTGAGATCTTTCAGCCATTAATTCGAGACACAACTCACGCTAACCAACAACTGGCGACACAATTAACACGCTTGACTGAATTTATAGGGGTACCTCCGTTAGAAAGGAACCAAGCCCCTGTGGAGAATACTCCACAAAAAATTCCAAGAGTGGCGCCAGAAGCCAATTTAGAGAACCAAGGAGGAATAGACCCTTATGTTGTCGAAACTCCCAGAGTTCAGGTCGAGGGAAACCCAGAAATAGTTATGGTGAATCGAAACCAGGATGCAGACAATGTGGTCCAACAAGTACGACGCAACAACCTTGCAGTCGAAAACAACTTGGCTATGATGGTAGAAAGAATCATGACTCGAAATAGCCTAAACACTGGGTTTACTAGGCCAAATTATACTTCACCAATAGTCGACTACATCCTTCGAGCGGAATTACCCCCGAGGACCAAGGTGCCTAAGTTCACTAAGTTTTTAGGGGACACGACGGAGTCCACCGTCGAACACGTAGCACGCTACATAATTGAGGCTGGGGAGATAGCCAATGACGAAAGCCTTAGGATAAAATACTTCCCAAGTTCTCTTACAAAGAACGCCTTCACGTGGTTTACCACTTTACCACCAAGTACAATATGTAACTAGACGCAGTTAGAACGACTCTTCCATGAACAGTTTTACATGGGCCAGACGAAGATTAGTTTGAAAGAGTTGGCCAGTGTAAAGCGTAAGTTTTCAGAGCCAATCGAAGAATACCTCAATAGGTTTCGACTACTTAAGGCAAGGTGTTTTACACAGGTGCCTAAACATGAGTTGGTCGAAATGGCAACAGGAGGTTTAGATTACTCTATTAGGAAGAAATTAGATACGCAGTATATGAGAGATATGGCCCAATTGGCCGACAGAGTCCAACAGCTAGAAAGGCTGAAAGACGAAAAGGCGAGATTTAACAAAGGCAAGAAAGTAGCTTTTGTCGAACTCAACGAAAGTAGCGAAGGGGCTTGCAAAGAGTCCCCCTACTTCGAGGAGAATGAAGTCGATCTTGCTGAATTAAAACAGGGTCCCCCATATTCTTGTCGAGTACTGGCCCCTCCTCAAGGAAAGGGCTTTGTCAAATCAGAAAAGAACGCAGGTTCCCTAAGAAAACTTACACCTTTGACATCACGAAATGTGATGAAATCTTCGATTTGCTAGTAAAAGATGGGCAGATGATAGTGCCGCCTGGTGCTAAAACACCGCCCTTAGAGCAGCGGAAAAAGAGAGGTTTTTGTAAGTACCATAATTTTCTGGGTCATAAAACATCTCAATGTTTTCTTTTCAGGGATCTCGTCCAGAATGAGATACAGGAGGGACGCTTGAAGTTTGGAGATAAGGCGAAGGGCCAGATGAAGGTGGATGCTGATCCGCTGCAATTGGCTAATGCTCTTTATGCTGAACCTATGGAAGCAAACATGATAGATGCTACTGAGGGCATCGAGTTTTCTGTTAACATGATGGAGGTCACTGAGGACCTCATTTCAGCACCAGTGATGGCGAAATTCGTCATGGGTTTCGGTTTGGACGATGCGGCAGTCACAGTCAAGGAGAATACTGGTCGAAACGATAACGATTCAAGTCTAAGGGTTCAAAGTCATCCAAGTTACGCCATGGTAACCAAGGAAACAACTGACCATTTCGTCAGAATGGACCAGACCACTGAGGGCTTGGAAAGAATGGAGCTGGCTGGGACGGTCGAAGTTAATATGGTAGACATTAACCCATCGGAGACCATGGAAGAGAAAGAATCAAAACACCATGAGGGATGTAGTAGGTTAGCATACCCAGAGACAGAAGAGTCAATCGTTGGTTTTTTACATCGGTGCAAAGACAATGGATCGAGCGTGATGCTGTGCCCCAGGTGCAGCGCCATTTTCGATAGAAAAGCAGCAGAGAAGTTAGAGGGAGAACGTCTACGTCGACTGAACAGAGGTGGCCATGGTTTTGATCAACGAAAGAGCTACCACAGGAGGACAGAAGACAAACGGTCTGAACCTCGAATCAGGCCACCAAGTGCTAGGCCCGCCAGTTTCAAACCTGTTGTCGATTCCGCTGATGGAAAGTGGAGGAAGCCTAATGAAGAGAGGGCGCAAGGGCAGCAAAGTTGGAAGAACTTCGAAGTGAATCGAGGATCTTCGGTCTCCTACAGCAAGGAGTATCAATCCTCAAAAACAGCGCACGTATCTGAAAACTATAAAGGTAAGAATCCTATGACTAGATCTCAATGGATGAGAGAGAAAAGAAGAAGAAAGGCTCTCAGAGAAGAGATGGAGAAAAATCAGTCAAAGAATAGTTCAAACCTCCCTCAGAAAAGAAGGACAGCAGTCGAAGATAGCTGAAAAGTTACCAGTTGGGCGAAGGTTGTTTTCGCCTAAACAAGACAGACCAACGGAAGGGGACGAAGACATGACAGATAACTTTGACTCCGACTCCAATGACTCTTTGAACCCGGTGGTCAACGTGGTGTCGGTAATGCCCCAAGAGTTCGATAGGGTTTCAGAGGTCGAAGAACCAGGCGCAGACGCTGAATGGGAAATGGTAGCAAATAAACCTGTATGCTATTACGTGATGAACAACGGCTGTGTCGAAGAGCAAAACGCTTTCTTTGAACGACCCACTGAATAAATGAGGACCCACCTGAAACCGTTGTATATTACAGCAAAAGTGGAGAACATCCCCATCAACAAAATACTGGTGGATTGTGGCGCTACGGTAAACCTGATGCCACATTCTTTGCTGACCAAAATAGGAAAGCATGACGCTGATACAAAGCCACACAATATGGTTTTGTCGAATTATGAAGGAAAAGTAGGAACCACCAGGGGTGTGATTCAGGTGGACGTAACCGTCGGAACAATTACAAGACCAACGGTATTCATGGTGGTCGAAACCACGACCAACTACAATTTATTGCTTGGCCGAGAATGGATACATGGCATTGGAGCAGTGCCATCATCGATGCATCAAAGGATTGCCATCTGGAGGCCAGATGGCATAGTTGAAAATATTGAAGCTGATCAAGGATACTTTAGGGTGCCAAGAAGGCAAGTAGATCAGTTCCAATTCGACAAGCACTTGGCCAGCATAGGCCCTTGTGCTCCAGCGGACTTTGAGTTCGCACCAAATGACGATGTGTACTACTCACTATACCTCCACCCTGTCGATGGATTTAGTTGGGATAGGGAAATACCTGGGGAGAGACTCCCGTACCTGGGGGAAGCCCCAGTTGACCCCACTGGGTGGGGCAGTGAGTTTGATGACTGAAGCAGCGGTGCTGCAAAGAATTTCGGCCTATGTGGCTGAAACCAAATTACAAATGGCCGTAATGGCCGCCCATGATAAAATGGCTGAAGAAGCCACCAAAATGCAGCGGGAGAGCCAGAGGCTCGACGCCATCTATGATGACGAACCTCTGGGGTTCGAAAGAGATCCTTTGGAGAATGACATCAAAATGCTCGCACAGGATCCATTGGAGGAAATTGATTTAGGAGAGGGTCCAACCAGGAGGCCAACGTACATTAGTGCTAACCTCGACCCTCAACTGAAGATCGAAGTCATCCAGTTGCTTCGGGAGTATAAGGATTGTTTCGCCTGGGACTATGACGAAATGCCTGGGTTGCAAAGGGATTTGGTGGAACATAAACTACCAATAAAACCTGGAAAGAAGCCAGTCAAACAGGGCCCAAGGCGTTTTGCTCCAGGGATCATGTCGAAGATCAAGGAGGAAATCGAAAGGCTCCTTCGTTGCATATTCATTCGCACAGCGAGGTATGTCGAATGGCTGGCCAACATTGTCCCAGTCATCAAGAAGAGCAGGTCCTTAAGAGTGTGCATTGATTTCAGAGATTTGAATTCAGCCACTCCCAAGGAAGAATATTCGATGCCAGTGGCGGAAATGTTAGTTGATTCAGCCACTGGCCATGAGTACCTTAGTATGTTGGATGGTTATTCTGGATATAACCAGATTTTTATCGCGGAAGATGACGTTCCTAAAACAGCATTTCGTTGTCCAGGGGCCTTAGGCACTTACGAATGGATAGTAATGCCATTTGGCCTAAAGAACGTTGGGGCAACGTATCAGCGAGCGATGAATTCTATATTCCATGATTTCATTGAATCTTTTATGCAAATATACATTGACGATATTATGGTGAAATCTGTTTCAGGAAAAAGCCATCTGGATCATCTGCGACAATCGTTCTCCAGAATGAGGAGGTTCGGCCTCAAAATGAATCCGTTGAAGTGCGCATTTTGTGTACAGGCGGGAGACTTCTTGGGTTTCGTTGTCCATAAGAAGGGAATCGAAATCAACCAGAATAAGACGAAGGCTATCTTAGAAACAAAAGCACCGTCAAACAAAAAAGAGTTGCAATCGCTGCTGGGGAAAATTAACTTTCTAAGGAGGTTCATCTCCAACTTAAGCGGCAAGACGCAAGCCTTCTCACCTTTGCTTCGAATTACTAGGGACAGATTCGAGTGGGGCAAAGAACAGCAGGAAGCCTTCGACAAAATCAAAGACTACTTGGCTCACCCCCCAGTCCTTTCGCCTCCGTGTCGAAGCAGGAGTATGCGATTGTACATAGCAGCGTCAGATAGAACTTTAGGGAGCATGTTGGCTCAGGAGGATGAGAATGGCGCCGGAAGGGCTATTTACTACCTCAGTAGAGTTTTAAATGACGCAGAAACTAAATATAGTGAAATCGAAAAGCTATGTCTATGTTTATATTTCTCATGTACAAAGTTAAAGCAATATATTAAACCAATAGATGTTTGTGTTTCTTAGCACTTTGATGTTATTAAACACATGTTATCAAAACCTATTTTGCACAGTCAAATTGGAAAATGGGCACTGGCATTGATAGAATATTCTTTGACTTATAGACCGCTAAAAGCAGTCAAAGGGCAAATAGTGGCAGACTTTATCGTCGACCACTCTATAAACGAGAATGCCCTGAATATAGTTGAAGTGGAACCATGGAAATTATACTTCGATGGCCCTAGCCACAAACATGGCACGGGTATTGGTCTGTTGATTATTTTGCCAGATAAAATTCCAACAAAATTCAAGTATAAAGTCGAAGGGTTGTGTTCCAACAACGAGGCTGAATATGAAGCTTTAATAGCTGGACTTGAAATTTTGTTAGAATTGGGGACAACCCAGGTCGAAATAATGGGCGATTCGGAATTAGTGATAAAACAGTTGACAAAGGAGTACAAATGTGTTAAAGAAAATCTCATCATGTACTTCGTAGTGGCCAATAGGCTGCTTAAAAAATTCAAAGCGTCAACTATTCGACATATACCGAGAATACAGAACCAAGTGGCCAACGATCTAGCATAGATTGCCTCGGGATATAGGGTCTCGAAGGAAGACTTGCAGGAAGTAATCGAAGCTAGAGGCAAGGTAGTGTCGGTAGGGTTGAAGCCATCAGACTTAGAGGCTACAAAGTTTGGATATATGGATGAAGAGACTTTCGAAGTCTTTATCATCGGAGAATTATTGGACAATGACTGGAGAAAGCCTTTAGTCGAATATCTCCAGAATCCGTCAATAGCCTCAAATCGAAAGATAAAATATCAAGCACTGAGCTACGTCTTGATGGGCAACGAATTGTTCAAAAAGACCCCTGAAGGAGTTTTGCTGAAATGCCTGAGTGAATCAGAGGCATACTTGGCTTTGTCAACAGTCCATAGTGGGGCATGTGGTGCACACCAAGTTGGCCATAAAATGAAATGGTTGTTATTTCGACAAGGTTTGTACTGGCCTACAATGCTAAAGGATTGCATCGAGTTCGCCAAGGGGTGCCAGGAGTGTCAAGTTCATGCGGGCATACAACATGTCCCAGCAAGCGAATTACATTCCATAATTAAACCATGGCCGTTTAGAGGTTGGGCTTTGGACCTGATTGGAGAAATTCGACCAGCATCCTCAAAAAACCAAAAGTATATCTTAGTGGGGATAGATTACTTTACCAAGTGGGTCGAAGCAGTGCCTTTACCTAAAGTGGATCAGGAAGATGTGATTGAATTTATTCAGAAAAATATCATCTTTAGGTTTGGACTGCCAGAGACAATAACAACGGATCAAGGGTCGATCTTCACGGGTAGAAAGATGCAGGATTTCTCCAGAGAGATGGGGTTCAAACTCTTAACTTCGACCCCTTATTACGCGCAAGCTAACGGGCAAGTTGAGGCAGCAAATAAAGTGGTCATTGGCATGATAAAGAAGCAAGTAGGAACCAAGCCAAAGAATTGGCACAAAGTGTTGGATCAGGTTCTATGGGCATGTCAAACGTCACCCAAAGAGGCAACCAACACCACCCCATATCATTTGACCTTTGGTCACGATGCAGTGTTGCCAGTCGAAATCCACATACAGTCGATTAGGGTTCAAAGGCAACACGAAATTCCTAGAGAAGTCTATTGGGATATGATGCTCGATGAGGTCATAGACTTAGACTAAGAAAGATTGAAAGCTCTAGAATTACTGAGAAGGCAGAAAAAGTGAGTGGAAAAGTCATACAATAAGAAGGTTAAAGCAAGAACCTTTTTAGTTGGAGACTTAGTTTGGAGAGTCATTCTGCCTATGGATCGAAAGGCCAAGACGCTGGGTAAATGGTCCCCAAAGTGGGAGGGACCCTTCCAAGTGTCGAGGGTTTTCTTTAATGGAGCCTATGAAGTGGAAGAATTGGGCGAAGATAAGAGGATATTAAAAGTAAATGGTAAGTACTTGAAAAAGTACAGGCCTATGCTGCAAGAAGTTAAGACAACAACAGAGTAACAGAAAGTATAAAGCAAAGCCACAAATGGTATTAATATTTGCCAAAATGGCGCGATAAGTTACAATAACAAAGATGGCTTCAAAGGCCAGCAAAATATAGTTTGTTACAATATGTCAGTAAATTAGAAAGGAAGATTGGCCTTCATTTTAAGGTAGTTCGCCTTCTGAGATTCAATACGTTGTTGGCACGAGGCCCTTTCGTCAATTAATCTGGCAACTTCTTCTTCTAAGCTTCGAGCCTCTTCTGCAAAAGTGATAGCATGTTCGAGTTCAGCAGCAAGGGTCGAATCGTCTTTGGAAGCCAGTTGAGAAATCTTCTTTTCTTCTTTCTTGATCTTGCTTTGAAGTTTCTTGATCTTGCGTTTCCAACAGACGATGTTTTCCTTACTGGAAGCAATCTCTAGTTGGTCTCTCTTTTTCTCTTCTTCTAGCTCTTCGATCCTTTGTTTCGATTCTGCTGCACTTGTCCAGGCAGCTGCTTCACAACCAGATTTCATCGAAATGTCACCTTCGAGGCGGGGAAGTAACGTAAGGTCTTTGTAGACTTGATCGATCAAAATTCCCACCTCTCGAATGACGTTAGCAGCTTCAAGGGATATGGAATCAAGTCTCACTTGTTGAAGAAGCGCTTTCAAAGATAGATGGGTGACGGAATCCATCTGCAGCAACATGAAAAGGTCTCCTTTAAAGATTTTGGCTTTGATCTTCGCCAAAATGTCATCTGAAGGTTTGCTAGAGACCTGGCCCTCAGAAGTTGAAGCACTCCGAGTTTTGCCAGAAGAACTGCCTCGATTGCGCAGCAGTAATTGAACGTATCGACGAGGATCGCTTTCTTTTAGCGCAGCCATTTCTTCCTTAGAGAGGACCGTTTCGCTTTGAAAAGGCATTGCCTGTGGCACCTCGACGGGAGTAACTTTGGTAGCACCAATACAAGCAGGATCATTAGATTTTCCTTTTGTAATTATTTCCTCTTCTACAGGGGCGGTTTTTGTGGAGTCTTGAGCCAAGGTAGCTTCTTTTTCCTCACCATCTGACTCACCTAGCTCAGACTGGTGCATGGCTTCTTCCTCACACGTGTTGGCTTCGTTCGCATCAACGTCGTCATTAGCAGGTTTTGTTTGATCAAGAGGGGAACTTGTCGTGGTGGCAGGGTTGGTGTCCTCAGGTTTGGGGTTTTTGTCTTCATCTGCCACGACTATTGTCTCAGGAGCTTTCTCTTCCTCATGGTCAGACCCATCAGTTTGTGATTGTTGGGTAGTAGTTTTTAGGGGCGAAGGGGTTGCATAAAATTCAGGTTTGTTAATTTCACCAAGAGAACTCACACCAGAACCCAAATCAGATGTAGAGATATAAGTGGGTTCACCTTGGCTGTTCAATGGATAAATAGGCAAGGGAGACGGTTGCATTGAAGGCTTGGAGGCCTCGGTAGTAGTCTGCAGTTGGGAAAATAAACCTCATGAGATGCGAGATGAAAGAGACAAGAGCTTGATATAGAAAGGTCAGAGATTCTTTCACAATACCTTCGTGGCTTCCTCATCCGGACTAGAGTTATCACTCTCTATGGGAACGGCAGAAGGATTTGGATCATTTGTTGTGCGAGCTTTGACAGGAGATTCAGGAGGCGTGTTTTGTTTTTGTATTTTGGCGGGAGATGGAGGAGATTCGACACTCTCTAGCCCATGAGTTACCCTTCGTTTTCTTTTTAAGGAAGTATCTTCACGAGGGGATTCATCATCGTCGGAGTCTATGATGACTTGGGCTGCAACTTTTCTTCTTTTTTGAGGGGTTTGAGGTTTGCGGCTAACCTGGGAAGATCGAAGTGATCAGCAAAGGACATAAAAGCTTAAGGTGAATAAGAGCATGTAAGAATTTACCTTTGAACTTTCGATCTTTCCTTCTGTTTTATTGGTCGGAGCGTTTCTTTTGGGAGTAGCTGCGAATAAATAAATATAGAAGATATAGGTTAGTAACGTTGAAGCTCCGTGAGAGGAAACCAAATCAAAGGGAGATGACCTTCAAGGATTTCGGTCTCGATGTGAACATCTTTGATACTGACATGAAGGTGCCCTCTAAAGGTATCAAGTGTATGTTTAGTCGGAACCACCCGCTGCGCCTTAGGCTTCAACTGCTGTCAAAGTATTTTTATACTATCCTCACAGATAAACCAGTCTGGAAATGGAGGGGCAAGAGCCACGCCAAAATCAGCGGTTGGTAATCGAGGGGTCTTTGGGGGAAAGAGTTTAAAAGCAACCGCATATCGTCTATCGTAAGGGATAGATGAGGGGATTTTCAGATTCTCCATTCGTTTAGAAAACTTTTCTTTTAAACTGACAGCAGCCTCGCGGATGGTTCGACTAACATCATTTGGTCGATAGGCAGTTTCGAAGTACTTCTGGAAAGCTTGTATCTCTTTGATATGAGTAGACGTACCTTTCTTGACCTTTTCCTGCACATCAATAAAAGCCTGGTCAATCAAGCGTGAAAAACTTGAAACATCAAGAAAATTGTTGGAGTAATGGTTGGTCCACCAGTTATAAAAATCTGGGGGTACAAAGGTGAGAGGGTTCAAAAAAGATTGGAGTAAAATGGGACTTATGGGCATAACGGGCCGTTTGAGTCGAACACTCAAGTGGGTTGAAGATAGTGGAGAGAAGGATAACATGAGACTTCTTATCATACAAGCACCTAGGCAATGATTGAATTAATCCAAATTGCCTCGACACCAAGTTAGGTTGATAAGCGACTAATATTGCTTGTCCTCTGACAAGATTAAGCTTATGAACAATCAAGCGTGGCATCAAGAATCTCTACCATATCAGGTTTGATTCTGCTTCTTGTTTTTGCGAAACTGGAGGAAATGACCTGGTGAACCATTCAGGGCCATACAACCTATGAGCAAAAGGGGCCATCCTGGGAGTGAATTCATGCCTTTTTGCAAACAAGTGGATGAAGCTGGTAAGGTTGGTACGAAGGCTTCGACCCTTTTCACTTGGTGTCAACTGAACCAAGTGTGGCCATTCGACCCGGCGTTCAGATACCTGGGCTTCGTCGACCTCTCCTTTGAAGGGAAGGCTGTGCTCGTAGGCAGCGTTCAACCATAATTGAAGCAACCAAAATGGCCCCGCCATTATAAGAGTGCCATGGGTTTTTGGATCCCTTAGTTTATCAGCGCCTTCTCCCAAAGCCTCATAAAGGCTGGCTAGTATCATTTCACTGAGACATACGTCCCTTTTAAGGTGTAACTGATTCGCCAGGGTAAGGTACTTCCTCGCCACCTGCAAGGACTTTGTGCAAAAAATACAACGAGACAACCACATGGCCAGAAAGGCTATGTGCTCCTCGTCTTCGACTACGTCGGTGTCTTTCTTATGATAACGATTTATGAAGGGTGTGTAAGTATGTTTCGTACTACCAAAACCTATGGTGTCCCGTGCATCAATTTCAGGATTGTAAGCCAATCCACATGGTCTTAATCCGACAATAGCAGCCATGTCGAAGAGCGTGGGAGCCACTATTCCGCAGGGAAGATGGAAGGTATGGTGAGTGATGTCCCAGAAATACAAAGAGGAGGCCAGCATTAATGGACAGTAAGGTGGCCCAACCTTCGAAAGCATGATTAGGTCATAAATACCTATTTCTTTCCAATGCTGTGCCTTTGCTTTCTCTATTTTTGCCAACCAGTTAAGGTAAAGTTCATAATCTTTGAAGTACGACGTAGCTCTAAAGAGTCTTGCTCAATCATGCAAATATTTGAGGTCCACATTGAAGAGAGAAAGGTCATCTGGGTTATCAGAAGGGATTTTGCTAGCATCTTTTTGCCCTAAGGGTTTGGTTTTCCGATAAGAAGGGAAAAAGTCACTCAAGGTGGAATAATCAAGGTCTGGGGGTGACAATGGGCCAGACATGGCTAAGGGTTTTCCAGCCACATCAATGGGGATGATTACCTGAGATTCGTAGATGTGTCGTTTTTCTTCTGCTAACGGCTCCCTGATGAGCTGTTGGTTCTTCGTGATTTTTGGTCCGCTCAAGGTAGCGAAAGGTGGCAATGCAGACGAAGAAGATGGTCTCCTAGTTTGAGTTTTCTTCTGTTGTTCAGCCATGATTGAAGTTTTTCAGAGAAAAAGGAGATTTTTCTTGTGTTGGAAAAAACGAGTTTCTTCAGCAAAGAGGAGAAGAGTAAAGGTTGGTAAAGAGTAGAAAGTCTTTATGAAAAAACTCTTGGTGATTCTATAAGGATTCAGAAAATTAAGAATTCTTACGTGGTTGAAATTAGTGGGCCACGTGTGCGACCTAGTGGAAGAAGTAAGGAGCGGTTGTAACCTATACCCCTAGGCGCTAAAAGGGTGATGATGTTTTTTGAATTTTTGTGAGTTCCAAGAAACCTGCCATGATGATGATGACGTCAGAAGCATGCAAAGTGGCATGGTTTTTAATATAAACATTTCTCTTTCTTCTGTTTTATCTTCCAAAGGATAAGAGGCAAACCAAAGGGTATGATAGTATCGAAAAGATGGTGTCGAATGAGATACTATCAAAAAATGTCATTTTCCTATAATAAGGTCGAAAAGAACATTCTTTGGGGGCAATTTGTTAGCTCCCAAATTTGACACTGCCTTGGGTTGCTAAGCATTAAGACATAGTTAATGTCTAAGTAAAATGAAGCAAAGAGGTTTCGACAGCCTCTAAGGAATCTTCCAAGCTAAATGGTTGAAATAACTTAGAAAAATTAAGAAACCTAAAGTTATGAGCATTTCGACCGTGTCAGAGGTAGTTCGACCGAAATTCTGCAGGAAGATTGCTACGTCGTTTTGAAATTCAAAATTTGGAGGGAGCGGTTCTGTTCATAAGACACGTGGAGAGTTCTAGAGCAGGAAGTTACATGCAATTGACACTTATTAGATCGAGGAGATACTAGGAAGTTATTAGCAGTTAATTATTAGCATTATAAATAGGGATTTGTTAGACAGATTTCTGTGTGTTTTACCATTTGTGCAAAGTAACTCCAATCAAATTTACTCAAAGTACCCGAGTGTGAGAAAAGAGTATTTTCACGGAGAATGTATGTTATGTAAAATCACCAACTTTTTAATAAAGTCTTTTATAATTTCAACAACATTTACATTTCCTCTGTCGAACCACTTGTGCAAGTGTTACCTTTTTGCCTTTACCTTTCCTGCATCCTTTACTCCAATTCCTCTTTTCCTTTAAATTTTTTACCTTCTTCGATCAACCTTTTACAAATCTTTTACAATGTTTCTTTAAGTTTATGCACTTTAAAATACCCAGTCGAAGTCTTTTTCATTACAAGCACATTTACCAATTCGTTATTACAAGTACTTTAAATCTAATTCTAAACGAAGAATACTTTAGCACATGTCCTAGGATCAATCTGATCGGTCCTGTGAGCCACCAAAGTCAAATTTGGAAGATCAGCGGTTGTTTTCCGATTTTCAAGGGAAACAATATGTAGATTGCTTGTTTTTCAATAAACCTTACAATAACATACAACTATTCAAATTGATGAAGAAGTATATAATCTGAAAATTAAATTATTCTTGAAATCCAACTTAAACAAGCCATTGTTTTGCTATATTGCATGTGTCTCATCATTCATTTCCTGCTCTTTAAAATATAGAATGTAGTTCAATGGTCTAAGTCCTTCATGATATAAATTCCTTGTTTTCTAGTTTAATTTGAATAATATCAATAAATTGTTGTTATTCAAATTAAACTATAAGAGAAGATAGGATGTGATAAAGGAATTAGATCATTGACCCACATTCTATATGTTAAACAATGTGAGATGAACGATGAGACAGATGAAATTCGGAAAATATTGATTGATATAAGTTGGTTTTCAAATACAACTTAATTTTCAGATTATAAGTTTCTATGTCAATTTAAATGAATTGTATTTTCAATGAAGGGTTAGTGAAACAAACAATCTACATATCATATAATAAACTGAACTTCATCTACTGTGCAATGCATAAGAATTTAAAGAACAAAACATTTCTAAGTCATAAGAAACTTCCTTCTTTTGACTTAGAAATGTTTTGTTCTTGTTCTAAAAACATTAATCAACAACAACAACATTTATCAACAACACAAAAATATACAACAAATAAAAAAAATAAGGTTCAAGAACGCAAGATATAATAAACAAAAACAAAAACGAATTATGAAGTTCTGAGAACATTAATTAACAACAACATACAACAACAATATACAACAACAGTATACAACAACACTAGATATAATAAAATGTTTCAAGGACACACCTTTTTTGAAACTAATCATGGAACTAGAAGAAATTATGAAGTACATCTAGTTTATGATGTTACGAAGAAGAAGTACAAGGTGAATGAAGTTTACACAATAACTTCATACTTCTTGTATTTTTTCTTCATAGCAACACAAACCATATGTACCATAGCCAAAGTATGCACTTTGTTAAGGCGGTGAAGACGAATCTGAAAAAAATTAGAATATTCACCAAATGAAAAAATAAGAACCCATTTTTAACAAGAAATGTAAACAAAATCGAAGCATAAGTTTAATGAACGAACCTCAAAACTCAAGGTAGCGATGGGTGAAGACGAATCTGAAGGTTGAAGTATATTTAAATAGTGACATGGATGTTAGGTTTATGTTATGAGAGAGAAGATAGTGAAATATGTTAGGGTTTTCTGTTGAGAGAAATGACTGTTATGTATTGAACGATAGATACTTTCACTTATATACTAAAAAATATCACTTTTCGTCACGTTTGGCATAGAAAAATCGTGATGCAATTTTCAAATTTAACAATGGTTTTATAGTAAAATCGTGGTTAAATAACTTTCAATATTTTATTTATTTATGAACTTAATGGTGAAAGAGTTATTTAATGTTGTTATTGTTATTATTCATTACTGTTGTTATTGTTATTTTTGTTGGCTGTATACTATTTTTTTTCTAAAGAGGAAAGAATATATAAAGGAAAGAACATATAAAACAAAAATAAAGAAATTCTATTAAAATAAAACTTAATTTTTTCATTATAGAATTTTGTCAAGATTAGAACAATATCCCTTAGCACTAAAGGAATCTTCCCAATCTTTGACTCGCTCTTCACTACCCTCATCTGAGTCGTAGTAAGAAGTCTTCCTCAGAATCTTTCTCTTCTTCTTCTTCTTCATCATCATCTTTTTCTTGACCTTCCTCACCCTCAGCGCATCCCTGACAGCAATCGAGGAAGATGGTTGGACCTCCTCGATTATCTGCTGATGGTGTTGTACTATGGTGGTTATTTGGTTCTCAATAGTGACTTCTGTTGACCTATTTCTCTTAGCATTCTGAGATGGAGAACTCATGTTGTTATAGAAAGGAAGTAAATAAGAATAGTTTGAAGAAGTGGAAATTCATTATATGAAAGTGTGCATTTATAGAAGAGGAAGAAGATGAAACATCTGATAATTTAATGCTTATAATGATTACTTCTAATGGTTGATATTCTTGAATGACTTGTGACCGTCTTGAGAAATAAAGAAAAATTTCAATCATCATTGTATTCGTTTCTATCTTGTGTGAAGAGAAAAGGTTGTACAACAGTTGAATATTAAAACGGTTGTTAAATAGTTTTCAATTTATTTATTTATTTATGAACTTAAGTGACACGCGCTTTTTGTAGTAGGAAAAATGGAAAAAATGTAGTTGCTAGGATTCGAAGCTTGTAACACTTACTTTATCACCATGATTTTTTTACCTTAACCGTGATTAAATAACATTCAAAATATAAAAAATATACCAGGCACATCCAATTTGCGATATTACAGCAGTGGAGAGCCTAATCGTAGTAGTATTAGTGTTACCGAAGGTGTATTTTGCAGTAGTGTCACAAGCAATTTTATATGGTACTTCTGTAAGGTGTTCCTCATAATCGAAGGGAAATTTGTAGTTCAAATAAGGTTATATATGGTTTGAAATAATCTCTAATACTAGGTTTGAGAAGTTTACCACTATTATTACATCTATAAGTTTCCGCTCTAGTGATCTTGTTTTGGATTTATTTGTCACGACCACCTATCATGATCTTATTTATATGTTTATGCTATGATAACTACATTTGATGATGTTAATAGGATTGACGATTAGAAATTACAATTAGCTAAATATCTTCATATGAAAGATTTATGTACTCTTTGCTACTTCTTAGGAATTGAAGTTATCTATTCTCCTAAAGGCTTCATTCTCTCTCAATCTAAGTACATTGTCAAATCCTTGAACAAAGTCATCTTTATAATGCTAGAGAATAAAATATTCCTCTTGAATTGAATGTAAAATATGCTCCCTCTGATGGTGTTCCTATACTAGATCCCATTTTGTATCGTACTTTAGTTGGTAATCTGGTGGACCTTACGTTCACCAGAACTGATATTGCTTATTGTGTTCATGTTTTCACTCACTTTGTTGTCTCTTCCACTATAGTACATTGGAAGACATTTTTTTTATGTATTCTTTATTATCTGCAAGGAGCCCAATTTCAGAGCCTTTTATTTCCATCATCATCCTCATTGGAGTTATATGTTTATTCTGGCGCTTATTAGGATGGTGACTCCACAAATCCTAAGTCAACAAAAAGTTTTTGTTTATTTCTTAGAAAATCTAGAAACAAAATATTGTTTCCCTCTATTCTACATAAGCCGAGTATCGTGCTATGACATTCACCACGACTGAAATAGTTTGGTTTCTTAGTTACTTTTTGATACTGGTATCCCTTCTTTTGAACAAACTCACATGTATTGCAATAACAAGAGTGTCATTCATGTTGGGAGATAATATAAGGATTAAATGATCTATAGCATGATTGAATAGACCGGTCCCTTTATACCGTTTTCAAAAACAATTGTTTTTTTTTTACAAAATCAGAGTTTAATGTCTGAAAGCAAAATGTGATAAGAAAAAGCGAAATACATCGGATGAATTCAATAAATATATATAGTTCACTGTCTTACTAATAAGGATGATTCAATTAATATTATAAATAATGAAGGTAAACAAAGTTTCATTGACAAACAATTAAATCCAAAATATAGAGTTAACACAACCTCAATCATGTTATAGAATGTTCAATGAGTTAGATGCATCGCAAACCAAAACTTATATGATAAAACACTATAAGAAAGATTAAAATCTAGATGACATTCTAAAGATGAACAAAGTTTAACACACATGATATCATGTAGAAAATTAAAAGAGATAGATATAGAAAAATGTACACCAGATATATAGTGGTTCGACAATTTGTCCTCGCTAGGCCTACTCCCCTCTTTAATGGTTTCTAACATTGGAAATGGTAACATCTTCCACTATTTTAAAGTTAAAGATACAAGTATTTTGGTATAACAGATTATCATCAACCTGAACACTAACAATCCAATACTTTAGCCAACATAGATATAAAATGATATTCCCTTCTATTAATGTGGATTACTCAACTGCTAATACTCAAGATCTTCAATTATCTTAATCCGACAAACTTGCTAGATACAATAACCCAGCTTCCAACTTCGGGTTTGACTTACAATTACCAATATGATCAATGATTAACTTTACCCAATTTACTTCCTTTTGTGTCAGTAGAAGCCCCAGGACATAAAGACTATGTTATCAACTCTGGCTCAATCCCTTGGTTTCGTGTACAAAGTCTTCACATTTCATTTGACTAATCTAAAAATTAGAAGTATCTAGATGGTATTTGAATAATGATTATGAAATCATTTTGACAAATTCAACTCTGTTGACACATGGGGCATTAGACACAAAAACTTCCATACCCTTGTACTAAAGCCTAAAATGAGTTATGAAATCCTCATGACTAAAACCAACAAATTCACCGTGAAATTAATACTCAAGTTCTACTCTGGTGACCTTGACCTTAAAATAGAAAGCCTTGACATTGTTGGGATTAAATTTATTGTTCATACCAATAAATTCTTACCAGATCATGATTATCAAAGGTTGAAGGAAATTAATTTTAATCGCAATTTCAACAACCCTATCAACATAAATACTCAACTTCTATAAGTCTGTTCATATTTTTTTAGCATATATCTTGTGATCATCTTCAAATAAAAAATTCCTAGCCTTGATAACTAATGCAACCAAATTTTGACTATGAGTAGAAGGAGTAGAAATAAGAGCAGAACCAGATACAAATGAATTGTTACTTAAAAGGGGTGATTTTTACACAAGGAGGACACAAAGATTCCTTATGTGCTTTCATTTTGGTTCATTTTCCCTTTGGCATCTCAAGAGGATTGGATAAAGGTGAAGTTTTTCTCTCCCTGTTTTGTTTCTCAAATAGTTTCTCTTGATCGATTGTTGAATGACGAAGATTTGAAGATGGAGGCGAGGTAATTCATGAATGGGCTGAATGAAAATGATGAATGAGTTTATAAATGCGGGATGTAATGATATTAGATGAAAGTTTAAGAAAATTGAAATGAAATGGGTTTAATGATATGAAATGAAAAAGTTGGGTTTATGAGATTTAAAATTTGAAATGAAGTGAATGATGAGTTTGTGTTAATAAATTAGAAAAATTGTTTTAATGATTAGAAAACAAAGATACAAATGCTTCTAAAATGAAAGATTTTGATTCAAATCAAATAAACAACATCGGTGTTTGATTCGAATCAAACTACTTGTGATTCAAATCAATTGGCACAATCTTCCTTCATGGCATGATCTGATTCGAACCAAATGAGGGTTTGATTTGAATCAAATTGATAGTGGCTAAATGAGAGAAAATGTGAGATGCTTGATTCGAGTCATAGGTATTGCAACTCAAATCATAGACCAAAATTTAAAATTTTGAAAATTTTAAAGAACTTTTTAATGCATGATAAAATTTTGAAAATTTGAAAATTTTAATGCATGATAAAATTTTAAATTCAAAATAATACACAAATTTTGAATGAGAAAATATTTTAATGCACATGCTAAAATGCCAATTGAAAAAAAAAACTTAATGGTGCAGACGAAATGTATGCACAAATGAAATGATATGTTATGGTAAGATGAATAAGGATAACCTGATGAATGATATGCTCAGATGAATGATACATGCTATGCATAGATGTCACATGAACATATTTCAAACAAATAACACACCAAATACAGATGAAACACATAAAATTAAGTAAACTACAAGAAGATAAAGGAGATTAGAATGGTCATACCAATTTCACGATCCAGGCTTTAACTTGTTGCACACAAAACAATTAGTAAATGACAACAATAATAAAAAAATACAAATATGATTTAAACATAAAAATTAGATACGATTCCTTTTAGACGTGTGTAAAGTATTATCATACACTCCTTTACCAAGATATTAGATGAGTTGAAATGACAAATGTTTTGATTATCTTTGATTAGCCTATTTATTAAGTAGATGATTAGCTACTTCATTACTTTGAATTTATGTATTGACAATATTAGATAATTGATTCAACACTTGACAATGAGATGACTCTTTTAAATCTTTATGCTTTGAACCTCTTAGATAATTATTGAAGCATTAGTGAACATGCCAATTTTCATGAAACTATCTTCATTTTCTTTTATGATGACCTTGGAAGAGTATGTCAACAAGGAGACGCTTCTTCTTCCTTTGCATAATCCTTTCACAATATTCAAACACACATATACTATATGACAAAATTTATCATCTTTACGAATAATCATAATGTAGGAACAAAACTGCTAGTTTTTTTTGTAATATCCCATATTTTTTTAAATGCTCAATTGGGTGACAGTTGAGATCAAATGAGTTCCTATACACTTTATCGTTTGTCGGTTAGAACAATTGGAACTCATAAATGCTCTAAGTGTTATCAGTTAGGACCAATAGAGCAACTAGTGAACTCTAAAGAGATCAATTATTAATTAAAGAGATATACCAATATTAATAAGCATGTGAGAAGACATTTTGATAACATTAATAATTAGTCAATTGGTGTTAGATGACAAAATATCAAATGGAGATATTTTGTATCATTATATATATATATATATATATATATATATATATATATATATATATATATATATATATATATATATATATATATATATATATATATATATATATATATATATATATATATATATATATATATATATATATATATATATATATATATATATATATATATATATATATATATATATATATATATATATATATATATATATATATATATATATATATATATATATATATATATATATATATATATATATATATATATATATATATATATATATATATATATTTATGTTATAAGAAGAGAAAGAAAGATAGTAAGAGAAAAATAAGAGACGAAAAGAAGGAAGGAAAAGAGAAGAAGAGAGGAAGAGAGAAAGAGGAGGGCGAAGCTTGGATTCATCATCTCCATCATCAATTCATCCCATTTTCTTTATTAAGGTGAGTTTCATTAGGTAGTATAACTTTTGGGGGACAAATATGATAATATGGGTGGGTTAGGTTTTTATGTTGAAATTGAATCAAATGTTGTTCCATGTTGTAGTTGTTGAAATGCATGCTAAATTATGTGGTAACATGTTAAATTGGATTGTTGGATGATATATGTTGTTAGGTGTGGAAGAAATTGAAGGTTTTGGCCATGGTTGTTTTCATTTCACATTGCTGAGATTTTGAAAATCACTCGCGTTGCTAGGCGAGCTCATGGCGAGCTATTTTCTAATAGGATCACCAAGCGAGCATTAGCGAACAAAAGGCGACCTGCTTTTTCTGCTATGGTCGTTATGCGATGCTGAGCGAGTGGGAAGCGAGCTACCTCGCTGAAGCTTGCTAGGCGACCATGATGTCATTTTGGTTCTACCTGTCCTTCGCCTGGGGTTTGCTGGGCGAGCCAGAAGCAAGCTAGCCTCGCTGGCTTCTCTCTACGCGACCATGACAGGTTTCAATTTTACCTTTTCTTGTTTTCTTCATAACTTGCGAACCGTAACTCAGATTGAGGCACGATCGGAAGCGTTGGAAAACTATTTCAATGCTCTACGTGACAATATTAAATTGATAGAATAATATTGACTTGAAGTGATTGTGGTATAATATGTAAATGAGTGAAGGTGAACACCATGTGATTTGGTTTGGTATTTTTGGTGACGGATCTTTGTCCTAAAAGTCCTATTTTGGCGAGGGGCTTGGCTTTAAAATTCCTATTTATTATGATGACCATTTGCCTTATGTGAAATATTTATGTTTGACTCCTTTATACTATGCTACTATATGTGTTACATGTATGATATATGAATGATGGTTTAGGTGTTTGATTATGTGATAACATGCCTCAAACAATATGAAGATGAATGAGGAGATCTAGGCTAAAAACTAGTTAAATGGATTAAAAAGATAACTAGGCTACAAGTATGATTTAGATAACACTAGTAGGTGACATTCATGTAATATGATACCTAGGTGTGTATCATGGATGGATGGTCACCATAATTGTGAGTGCGATGCATTGTATGGAACATGTATTGTTAGTGTGTTGTGTTATGATTAAGGTGAACGTGATCACCTTATAATTGTCGAATACAATCACCTTTTTGTTATATTTTATCACATAGTCGGAAACAACCCCCTACTTATGTCGTCCCAAGAGTGATGCTTATGTAGAGCTCCTTTGGGATGTACGCACCATTACTGTGACAAGTTAGAGTTCCATATGGTGGGATGCTTGAAATGGGTCTTACACTGAGTCCTATAGGAAGCGACCTTGGAAATGCTTGAAATGGGTATTACACTGAGTTCCATAGGAAGCAACAATGGGGAGGCTTGAAATGGGTATTACCCTTAGTCCCATAGGAAGTGACGATTTTTAAGTTTGAGGAGTCCCTTAGAATCCAAAATCCATTCGTATGTCAAAGTATGGTACAAGGATCCGTGACCCGTGCCGAAAGTCCTAGACATAGGAGAGGTCGGAGAAAGACGCCTTGGTATGGTTTCTGAGCTAGTTATTATTTGAGTTAATAAACTCAAGAGACATGTTTCCACACATTGAGAGTTTTGTTAACTCAAGCCTTACACTTTTTCCCATGGACTTTAGTTAGGATTTGATTAGAACCCTGTAGAGCCGAGTGAACCCATAAGATAGGGGAACTCACTGATATTATTATCTCACCCCATTGTTGTTGTTATTTTTCAGGTATCGTTTGCAGGTTTGGTTTACAAGAAGGCTTTGCATGGATGTTTCAAGGGAAGCTTAGATCATAATTTTTTCGCTGTGTATTTTGTGCAATGACGAATATTGTACTTAGATCTTAGATTTTATTGTTTTGACACTTTCCATATTTTGTACCATAGGTTACTTTTATTGTTTTAGAAATGGTCAAGTATGTAAGTGTTGCCAATAGGCACTTATGATTGTGTTAGTACCACATAATAACACTTGTATGATATTATTCTAGATATATATTATATGCGTTGTTATAGTTTTCAATCACATGAACATAACTAAAAACTTTGTTAGCTCAATCCTAGATAGATCTAGTTACAATGAAATTATAACTCATAATTAAATACTTATTAACATACTAGAAATGTATTACTTCAAATATCTCCAGGTTATTTAGATTATGATGTCAATCATACATTCGAAAGACTATGAAACATATTGAATTCGTTGGAAAAGAATTTTTTAAAAAAATACAACACCCTTCAGATCATTTGACCCATATTCTCAACTTTTGAAGTCACTTAGATTTGATCAAAGACCTGCTCTAATACCAATTGTTGGACGAGAATATAGGGATGAAACGGTCTAGAAAGGGGGATGGGGTTTGAATTGACTAGTCCCCTTATACTATTCTAAAAAACTATTTCTTTTACAAAATTAACGTTTAAAGCACAAAAGAAAAGCATGATAAGTAGAATCAAAATACAATGGATGGATTCAAGAAATATATGTTTCATCGTCTTCATAATAAGGATGATTCAATTGATATTAGAAACAATGAAGGTAAACGAAGTTGCATTGAAAAGTAGTTAAATCCAAAACAAAGAGTGAAACATAATCTCAATCATGTTATAGAATGTTCAATGGATTAGATGCATCACGAACCTAAACTTATATGATAAAACACCATAAGAAAGATCTAAATCCATATGATATTCTAAAGATGAACAAAATCTAACATACATGATATTATGTAGAAAATTAAAAGAGATAGAGAAAGAGAAATATACACCAAATATGTAATGGTTCATCAATTTGTCTTCTCTATGCCTATTCCCCTCTTTAATGGTTTTCACCATTGGAAATGGTAATGTATTCCATTATTTTAAAGTTAAATATACAATTATTTTAGTACAATAGATTATCATGAACCTGAACACTAACATTCCAATGCTTTAGCCAATATAAATCTAAAATGGTATTCCCTTATACTGATGCAGATTACTCAACTTCTAATACTTAAGTTCTTCAATGATCTTGATCCAACAAACTTGATAGACACAATAATCCTGCCTCAAGCTTCAATTCTGCATCACCTTTTACTTGGATCTGGCAAAGACGTGTCTGAGTGATTGTTCTAACCAAGAGTGATTGGATAACTCCCAACTTTGTTCAACGGAAACCTTTACTCAGTTACACCAAAGTCTTCTTTGGAGTACAGAGAAACTATTATCTTGCTTGATAAGCACCATCAAAATACTCTGGACAAGAAACAATCATTTCTTCTTATACACACAACAAACTTCATGTAAAAAACATTAGCTTCCCAAATGTACCTTGTATCTACCTCTCAAACTCAATCTTTTGAGTTGAGCACCACAACAATGATTTCTTAGTATTAGGTTGAAGATGATGATAAATATCTAAAGAATCTCACACAAACAACTACAAACTCTCACAATATCAACATTATAGAAAGTTTTTCCCAAGGTTGAATTAGGAGATAATGTGTTTGTGACTGAAGAAACTTTCCTGGCTTCTCTTAAGTTTCTTGACAAAAACAGTATTTGGTTCTTGGTGAATATCTTGGGTTAATCAATCTAATTGAATTGACAAACTCTCTTCATAAATCATTTAATTGACTAACTAACCAACCAACTTTTACAAAGAGACAGAAAATGGTCTAAATAGGTGCTAGAGATTAGGCACAAAAAGCTGAAGAAAAACACAAGATGATTAAAGTCAAATCATGAAGTTATTATTTGAATTAAAGAAAGAATGATTTAAATCAAATGTAGTAAAGTGAAGAATTTGTTATTTTGATTTGAATCATATTATGTGTCTGTGATTTGAGTCACACGAAAGCATGATTCGAATCACAATTGATTTTGAAGAACATTTTGATTTCCATGATTCAAATCAAATACGTTGTGATTCGACTCAAGAAGTACTGTGATTCGAATCACACACTATCTTGATTCAAATCAGGTTGGAAAAATCAAATTCTAAACTTTCAAGCAAATGTATAATTTGAATCAAGCTTTACAAAAATTTGATTTAAATATTCTAATTTGTGATTCAAGCTACACTCAAAATTTTGAGTTACATCAAATTGCAAAGGCTAAAAAAACACATTATCGTGAGTCTAAATCTAATACATTAAATGTAGGGGTATCTCAAGATACATGTCTAAAAAAATAAATGAAATGATCAACTTACAAACAAATTATAAACAAATTATAAATACACAATAAACCAAATTACACAAAAAAAATCAAATATAGACAAAACTTCAGAATAAAATGATACCAATTGCAATGCAATTTTAGATGTTTGGACAATTTGAAATATTATTGATTCAATTTGATTTGAGTAGATGATTTGAAAGTTGTAAATTGTATTCCAATTCAATTTGATTCCGAATTTATTAGTCAGTACAGAACAAATGATACAATACTTGAAACTTGATTGTTTCTTGAGTTGCTAAGCTTCTTACATTAAACATTCAATGCGTGTAAATATAACACTAATATCTCACCACCTTCCCCCTTTGAAAAATGTAAAAAAGAGAAGAGAAAATACATATACAACACACATATGAATTCATGAGAACATATAAAACCGATACGAAATGCCATGCACAACAAGCTATTTTAAAACCAGAAAATCACATACAAGCGCGCGCGCACACACACACACACACACTCTCTCTCTCTCACGCGCACACACACACGCACACACACACATACGAGTAATATAATTTCAGATAGTTCATAAGATAAGAAGAGATATCAGGCTAAATATGACATAAAACAAACAATCAACATCAAAATAATCAAAATGGCTAAAACCATGCCATACATGTAATTAATCAAAAGACTTAATCAATTGCAATATCCAAAATAACATAAAATGATATCCAATAAATATAAATAAACTGTATCAAAATGATGCAAATGATGAAATGAAATGCATGCTAAACTATGAGAGGTTGGTTGGACAAGGATAAAGGGAAACATCTAAATCAAAATCAAAGCTCAAACTCTTTTGAGTGGTGGAAGCTTCCTTGATGTTTGCAAACTACACCATTATGTGATCCTCTCTTGCCCTAGCTTCAGCAACCTCTGTGTAAAGTCAAGCCATCAAGTGCTCCTCTCTGACTTGAGCTTTATGCATAATCTAATCCACACCCGCACATCAAAATAAACCTTCATTATAGGAGACATGACATCAGAAAAGGCAGGAGGTGGAACATACAAACCATCATGAAGTGTGATATTTCCCATGACATAACCTTTAGGAGCCTTCTCATTTAGTTCAAACTTGCCATCATAAACCCTTCCATGCATATCCAAGTAGTATTTGACACCATCATCATCATGTAGATATTTCATCAACTTGATCACATTATTGTCAACCACCTTTCAGAGTTTATAACAGGTTTGCATCATTCTAACGAATTTGGTGCAATTCTAAGATATACCGGATAAAAGAGATATAGAACAAATGACACTTTAACTTTGAATTGCAATTACCAATCTAATCCATCATAAATTTTACCTAATTGACTTCTTTTTGTGTCAGTGAAGTCACATGATAATAATTCATTTCATCAACTCTAGTCTAATTTTTTTTTTTAATTTCTTATACAAAATCTTCACAAGTATCTAAAATAATTTTATTATAATTAATATTTTTTATTTTAAAATATTTAAATAAAAAATATTATTCGCCATATAAATATAAATTAGGTAAACCAAATATTATGTAAATATTTGGTGTAAGTTTTTTCCTCAAAATACAATAATCAAACAGTAGAGATGTTATAAACTTTAATTCTTCTAAGTCACATAAAAATCAAATATTTGTATAACAGGATTACAAATCAGACAGACTAAGTACACAGAAGATTTGTGTTTTTTTCTTGCCGAGTTTCCCTACTCGTTACCTTTGAATTTTTGAATTTTTTCTTTTAGATTTTCCAACAACCTTATTAAACGCGGTTCAATTTTCCCTAATATAACCCTCTTGTCAACCCATTTCAAAATTCATCACTTTTCTACCTTCTTTCAACTTTTCCTCAATCTATCCCCCAATTCCTTCCTGGGTTTCAATCAATTTCGATTTTTCATTCCTCAGTTTCACCAATTTTGAAACCCTAATATTCCCAATTGAAAGTTTAATTTTCGTTTCCCGGAGTGTTAATTCGCTCATTCTTGGAAATTGGACTTTGAAAATCCATCTGGGTATTTTAAATTATTCAAAAAGTTTTCAATTTTGAAATAAAATTTCAATTGTTATGTGAGAATGCGTTCTGCAACAGAATATCTAGGTTCTTCTACTATGAATCAACGTGGCAATCAAGTTCAGTCTATGGAAAATTCCAGCTTAGAAAATGAGCTTAATTTATTTCAAAAACATGTTACTGATAGGTTCAATGAACTATCTTCTTCTGTTTCTAATGATGATTTGTTATCTCTTTCTTGGGTTAGGAATCTTCTAGATACATTCCTTTGTTGCCAAGAGGAATTCAGAATGATTCTTCATAACCGTAGATCGAAAGTGTGTAAACCACCTTTGGATCGTTTGGTGAATGAGTTTTATGAGAGGAGTGTGAAGGCATTGGATGTATGCAATGCTGTTAGAGATGGTGTCGAAATGGTTAGACAATGGGAGAAACTATTGGAGATTGTTCTTTGTGCTTTGGATCATAAAAGAATCATTAGTGAAGGCCAATTTCGTCGTGCCAAGAAAGCTCTTGTTGATTTGGCTATTGGTATGCTTGATGATAGTAGTAAAGATTCTAATAATGGTTTTTCATTTGCATCTAGAAATAGGTCATTTGGTAGAAACAATGTTCATCATCTTCGACGGGATTCATCTGCATTAGGTCATTTTCGATCACTTTCTTGGAGTGTATCGAGGAATTGGTCAGCTGCTAGACAATTACAAGCAATCGGGAGCAATCTTTGTTTTCCTAAGAATAATGATCTTGTTGCTACAAATGGTCTTGCTTTGACTATTTATACAATGAGTTCAATTTTGTTGTTTACAATGTGGGCACTTGTGGCTGCAATTCCTTGTCAAGATAGGGGGTTACATCTCAACTTTTCTATTCCACGGCAGCTATCTTGGGCTGCTCCGATGACATTGCTCCACGAGCGGATTTTGGAGGAGTCGAAGAAAAGGGAGAGGAAGAATTCATGTGGTCTTTTGAAGGAGATTCAGAAGATTGAGAAGTGTGCTAGGGTGATGAATGATATGGCTGATTCTTTGGAGTTTCCTTTGAGTGAGGAGAAAGAAGAGGAAGTAAGGGTTAAAGTGGACGATGTTGTGAATGTTTGTGAAAGTTTGAAAGATGGATTGGATCCTTTGGAAAGACAAGTTAGGGAAGTATTTCATAGAATTGTTCTTGGTAGAATGGAAGGGATTGATTTTCTTAGTTGATAGTAATAAAAACATCATCAAATAAATTGTGTGATTTTGTTGTTTCCTTAGAAATGTGAAAATTGTGGAGAACAACCGCAAAAGATGAGTTGGGTTTGTAAATGGGAAGTTTTTTGTTGTTGTTGTATCTATTGACTTGACATGCATAAAATTTATATAGCTTTGTTTTGCTTTTGAATTAGACCTATGTAGTCTTTGATGTTACACTCTTTTATCTTAGGCGTGAACCCCAATCACAAGATGAAAGATGTACAAAAGAATAATTGAGAGAGTGGGAGAATTATGGTGAAAATAATTGTTAATTTTTGATATTGAGAGATAAGAGTTTTTATTTAGAAAGTTTGTAACTAATTTTACAAATCCGGTAACTAATCTCACAAACTTACTAACTACTTGAATTACATTTTTTCAACACACTATCTTAATTCAATTCTTCCAAGTCTTCCAAACTTATGTGCTTCTTCAATCTCGTGAACACTTCAATTGTCACTCTTTTAGTTAAAAAATCGGTCATCTCAAACTCCTTCACTAAATCACCCTTGAATTCTCTAATATAACCTTCAAATTTGCTTGTAATCAGTAAACGATCGACGTATAAACATATGATGATCAATCCTTTGCTTGTATCCTTCTTCACATACACACTGTGTTCATATACACATTTATCAAATCCTATCTCCTTTAGAAATCTATCAATTCTCTTACTCCAAGCTCTTGGTGTTTGCTTCAGTCCATACAACGCCTTCCTCAATTTATAGAACTTGGATTACTTTTTTTTCCACAAAAAAATCAGGTGATTGTGCCACATACACCTCCTCTTCCAAAGAACCATTAAAAATGCAGATTTGACATCCATTTGGTATATGAACAAATTATTGTTATTTGCAATACCAACAACTTAGTCCAATGGTTTCAATCTTAGACACTGGTGCAAATACTTCTTAAAAGTTTATTTCTTTTCTTTGCAAAATTTCCTTTGCCATTAATCGAGCCTTATGCTTGATTATTTCACCCTTGAGATTTTCCTTCACTTTGTATACACATCTTACACCAAATGACTTTTTCCTTGAGGTAGATCAACTAGCTACCATGTCTTATTTTTTCAAAGGATTCTAACTCCTCATTTTTTGCGCATATCCACTTTGGTTCACTCATGGCCTCCTCTGTTTTTACCGGTTCAGATTTATCCATGAGCGCAAAATGAACAAGATCACCATTATTGCTCACTTCATTATTAGAGATTAGATCACAATTTGTCAATCTCGCCGACATGCCTCTTTGCCTTGTTGATCTTCTCAAATTTTCTTCAACTTGGACTTCACCGACTGTAACTTATGCGCTTTCAAACACTGCAGGAACAGTCCATGCACTATATTAATTAGCTACAACATGCTTCCAGTCCCTCAATTCATCATAAATCACGTCCACATTGATTACGGTTTTCTTGTTAACTGTGTCATTAGAGTTTGTAGCCACCAATTGAGTGATACCCAATAAATATCATTTTTTCTACCTTATCATCTAGCTTCTTTCTAAGATGATACAGAACATGTCTATATGCAACCGAATCAAATACCTTCAAGTGACTCATATTTGGCTTGAATTTGGACCATGATTCTTCCGGTGTAATCTTTTTTAGCTTCTTTGTTGGACACCTATTAAAAAAATATGCAGTTGTGGACACCGTTTGTCCCCGTAATTCTTTTGGCAAGTGTTTCCCTTTCAACATGCTTCTCACCATGTTCGTAATTGATCAATTCTTCCTCTTGATGACTCCATTTTTAAAGGCGTATAAGGTGGCAGTATGCCATGTAGAATGTCCTCATGATCACAAAATTTCCCAAAATCATTTGAGACATTTTTACCTCCACCATCTGTTTTTAGATTTTTTATTTTGCAATTACTTTGTCTTTATACCATGGATTTGAATTTCTTTCACACTTTAAGCATCTCTCATATTTTCTTTTGATCAATTAAGTCTATAGCTTTCTACTAAAATCATCAATGAAAGCGACAAAGTACATATTGCCTCCGATTGAGTAAACTTGAATTGGTCCATAAACATCTTAATAGACCACCTCAAGATGACAGTTGGTTTTTCATTCTGCATCTTCGCTAAAGTTGCCTCAATATTGATTGGCTTGCACACACTTTTCACACACTTCAGTTGACATATTGATCAACGACAATCCTGACCATGTTGTTTTATGCATAGCATTGAGATCTCTGAAGTTCAAATTTCCAAGTCTATAGTGTCAAATCTATTCTTCCCTATTAGTTTCAGTTGCAAGACACTATTCTCCTTTACTTTCAGTTCAACTTTAAAAGTTCTGTTTTGAGCCATAAAGGTCTTTAGGATCAAACTCCCATTTGCATTCATAACTTTTAACACTTTGCTTTCCATGTGAATCTTGTAATTTCTTTCAAATAATTGACTAATGCTTAAAACATTACACTTTATTCCAGGAATATGCAACACATATTTAATTAATGAATACTCACCGTTCTTCATCTTGATTAATACGTCACCAATCCCTTCTCCTACTAGTGTGTTGTCGTCCACGAATTTCACTTTTTTCTTCACGGGTTGATTGATTTTTATGAACCAATCCTTCCTTCGAGTCATGTGTGTTGAGCATCCGGAGTCAAGATATCATTAATCGCTATATTCTTTATCTTCTCGCATAGACACCATCATATTTTTTCAACTGATGGTAACCAGTTAGACTCTGCTGGTAACCCGTTTCAACTGTCTTTTATCGTGTTATTTTTTGCTTCACCAATCACCATCAAAAAATTTCTCTCATCATTTTCTTTCTTTACAAACTTTGCTTCAGCTTCTTGTGAATCACTTTTGTTGGCATTACAGTCACGAGCAAAATGTCGAAGCTTTAGGCAATTGTAGCATTGGACGTTGTTCCTATCATTTTCCTTCTTCCTCTTTTTCCTTTATAGTTACCACCTTTATAAATGTTTGATCCACGACCTCTATTGCATATGCTTTCACCCTTTTGGAATGTTAAATTTTTGGATTTTTTAAAGTCCCTTCCACCATTATTGCGATAGTTTCCTCAAACTTTACTCATGGATCACTTTCCTTTTGTCTTCTTGTCATTTCCCACGGAACAAGCCTACAAATCAATCTTAACCTTTTTCTTGTCAACATTCCTCTGTTAAGTCAAAATATTTTGATCATGTCAAAACCATTTTATTTTAGTTATTGGTGTTTTTAAAATCCTTGCTAGTTAAAGAATATGACTAATATTACTTTGGAAGCATTTGATTATTAGAAAAGAAATGGATGTTTCATGCCTAAGTACCAAAAAAGAAAGCAATGACAAAGTTGTAATTATCTTTGATGATCAAATTATAACTATTAAATTATACCAAATGTCATTTTCGTAAATACATAAAGCAGTTGAGGATCAAGAAACACAACATGAGTATCAGCCTCTCTCAATGGCAACTCTGTAAATAAATGATCTTCTCATTTACTCTATCAATGAAAAAATGACAGACATGTAATTCAAGTATATACTCAAGCCAGATCTGATACTCAAAAACTAAGAGGATGAAAATCTATATAAATAGCTTTTAATTTTCTCTTATTTCTGATTCATTTGAATAAAGGAAAATTCAAGAGAAACACTCATCATTTTATTACCAAAATTTCACTTTTGCTAAAATATAGTCTTAGAATCAAGCATTTGTATTTCTAAGATCATTTGTCTTAAAACCCCATCCTCTCAATACTCATTTGTTGAGGAATTGTGAAATTGATTCTTCTTACAATTTATTCTTAATACTTTGTATATCCTCAAGTCAAAGTTGATCTTAGGTGATAGTGTAAGCCAACTGAAGCTTTGTAATAAGTATTTATAAGTCTGGTGCGACTAAGAAAATGCATTGTGGTGCAAAAGATTAAAGAAAGCTATTAAGCATATATTGGAAAATCTCACAAGAAATGATAAGGGTTGGAGTAGCCAAGTTTTGTGAACCAAGATAAATCTCTATGTGATTCCTCTGTGAACTCTTCTTTTTAAATTTATCTAGTCATACTCAAATCACATGCATACAATAATGTTTACATTATAAAGTTAATCCACTTTTATATATCATCCAATAAATTTGGTTATAAAAAAAGGGATCACTATTCAACCCCCCCCCCCCCCCCCCCCCTCTTTCTAGTAATATTTATATTTACTTCAATTGGTATCAAAGTCTGGTTCTAAGAAAGACACCTAACAAGTGTAAGAGAAAAAAAAATCCAAGGAAAATGCCATAAAAAACAAAGTTCATACATGAAGGAGGATCATCACATAGACCACCATACTTTGATGGATTAGACTACTATTACTGGAAAGGTAAAATGAGGTTGTTTTTGTTATCACAAGACAAACATATGTGGTCAATTGCGGAAAGTGGAAACTTGTACCAATGATAAATTCAACATAAGGAACAACCTCAAAACCAAATCCTCAAATTCAATGGGCTAAAGAAGAAAATGATAAGGTACTCTTAAACTCTAAAGCTCAATTATTCTTATCATGTGCATTAATTAGAGAAGAGTATGATAGAATAGAAGAATGTACAACTGCAAAATAAATTTGGAATGCTCTCAATTCACCATGAAAGAATAAGTCATGTCAAAGAAGAAAGAATAGACATGGGAATTTAAAAAGTTTGAAACCTTTGAAATGAAAGAATATGAGACAATAAATGAAATGTTTGCAAGACTTACTGTCATTACAAATAAACTTCGCTTCTTAGAAAAAAATACTCATCCCATGATAGAATCAGAAAAATACTAAGGAGTCTTCCAAAAATCTAGAGACCAATGGTGACTGCAATCACGTAATCAAAAAATCTTAAAGAATTATAGGTTGAAGAACTGATTGGATCCCTACGAGCACATGAAGTTCTGCTTGTTGAGGATAAACCACAAAGAGAAGGTAAAACGATTACACTCAAAATACCACAAAATCATGAAATAAAAATGAAGAACCATAGGAGTTCAAACAAGAAATTATCAACACTCCTCCTAAGGATGAAGAAGAAATATCCCTGATATCTAGAAAAATTCAACAAATGATACTAAGAAGAAATCAGTTTTGAAGACCATTGTTTGAACTGCAGTAAAGCGACAAGAAGCAAAAATTTAGATTTGGAAGGATTCCCTCAGGGATTTATATTGTCTCCACAAGGATCAGTAAGAGGGAAAGGACATCGTTCAATGATCTCTACATTTCTAAGCTTATGGTTACAAAATGGTTGAAAGATTAAAGTTCCATAAATAAAGGCAAAAAATATAAAGACGAAAAATATAAAGTAAAGACTTAAAATATAAACGGAGCCTTGTGGGGATTGAATCTTATCAATTGATAACACATGCATTCTTTTGATCATTTTATACACAACTCAAACATTCATATAATACCATCACGTATCACCCACAACAGAGATTATGTCTAACGCAAAGTCGAGTGACCAGCCGTATTGTCTCATCGGTGATGTCTCACGCAACAAAACCAGAGCATTAAGAACTGATACTCACGTGAATGGTAGACCTAAATCTATGTTTAGAGTTAAAACCTAACAGATATTCAAATAACATCCATATCGAATTAATGATTTGATTCATATATAACGTCATGATCAGAATACATACACATGATTAACCCTTTTTACATGTATTTGACTCATTTTCCAAATATATGTGAACATAGTTCTTCATATCTATTATCACGCATCCTAACAATACCGTTCGTGTCAAAAACATTACCGTGTTCTTTACCGTATTGATCCTACTCATGCTAATAATCAACAAAATAAACTAAAAGTGATACTAGTGAATATCAACTTACGAAACCATGTAAAAAGTTTGCTCATTGATAGATGAAAATCTTAGATTAAAGATTTAAAAAGGTTTTGTCAAGACCCACAAATAAGAAATCAAAGACAATCAACAATATTGAATAAAAACTAGTTTACAATACATAAATTAGGTGAAATACATAAGGTATCAAAAGATTACATCCAAATCCAACAAGAAATCGAAGATCTTACCTTCTCCCTCTTAGGGTTCGTGTTTCTCTCTAAAGAATGTGCTTCAAATGAAGAGAGATAAAGTTCTATGCTGAAAAATATATTATATGTTTCTAAAAAGTGAAAAAAAATACATATATAGTATTTACAAAATTTGTCCTATTCGTACTATGAACCATTTCTTCGCCCAACAAACATACTTTTAGGCACATGAAGTGCCTCTGAACAGTTAAACTGCCCTTGGAAAATATCTGAGTCTGTCGTGCGATCACTTCTTCGCACTGCGAGCTACTTCGCTACAAGTTCGCACAGTGAACTTAGCGTCTTTTAGTTACTGCCTCAAAACTGAGATGGTTCGCTGGTCCTTCGCTGCAACCTCGCCTAGTAAACATTCGCTTCAAGTTTGCCCAATGAACTTAGTGCCCTTTTCCTACTGCCATCATTCTGAGATGATTCGCTGGGGCTTCACCATGAGCTCGCCCAGCAAACATTCGCTGCTACTCCTCGCTGGCTGTTCGCCTAGCGAACATGTTGATTCCTCTTCTTTTCTTTGGCTTCCTTGTTCACTCCTTTGTGTCTTAATCATTGATGTTTTATGCCTATATTTTTCATAATAACACACACATCAAAGAATCCAATGATATTTGCAATATAATTGAGAAATCACACAAGAGAAAAATTACAACTATTAAATCATGAGAAATGAGTTGGAAAAGGAAAAGAAAGATTGTTCAATTTAAGTCAAAATTTTCACTTAACAACCATTTCAAAACAAAAAATAAACTCAAAGGAATGAAATAGACTAAAGCAAAATTACATGTTTGGGTGCAACAGAATAGGACACTTTGAAACAGGATGTCCTATGAGAAAAAAGACGCCATATTGATACCCCTTCAAAAATAAATTAATGATGGCCACCTGGGAAGAGTCTGATGACTCAAATTCAGAAAGTGAAGATAAAGCTGTCTAATTCATAAGGGGTAAATCTGTCTAATTCTTGCCATACATGCAAAATTATGGAAATCTATGTTTAATGACAAGCTCAGATTTATAAGGGGTAAATATGTCTAATTCTTGCCATACATGCAAAATTATGGAAATACTATTTGATAATCTTCTTAAAGACTCAGAAATCTTATCTCAAAAATGTATCTATCAAAGAGAAAAACTTCCTGAGATTAGTAAAGAGAAAGAAAAACTGCAAGACTCGAATAAAAATTAGCGTAAAATCATTCAAGACTTGCAAGATGGATATTTTACTCTGCCTGAGCATCAAAAAATTTTAAATAACAAATCCAAACAACGTATCACTCAAAAAATTTCTGAGAAAGAAAGAGAGAGCAAATATCTAAAAACAAGGAATGAAGAATTTAAAAAAAAAGGATATTTCAAATTTCATAAAATTAACTAAGACCCTTAAAAAAATCATGGGATCTCAAGTAAGATTTTTTGATAAAGTAGGAATTGGTTTCAATACTCCTAAGAATCAGAAGATATACAATTTTTTTTAATTCCTGGTAGTAAAGATAAAAATTTCAAAACCTCTCTTACCTCCGAAGATAAAGAAAATATAAATGTAGGAAACAAGTGAAAAAAATAAATATCCAATCAAAGAGCATACATTTAAGAAATGTTTTTATTACAAAAAGACAAATCATCATGAATCAAAATGTTTTTTTAGAAAAGGAAGAAAATTCTTTTATTGTCATCAAACAGATCATCATGAATCTAGATGTTCTGGTAAAACAAAACCTCTCCAAATAAGTAACAATCAAGGACCCAGGACCATACAGGTACCTAAGAAAGTTACAAATTATAATGCAGGAATGTCTACTAATTTTCAGAAAAAAAACATGGTATCTAGATAGTGGATGCTCAAGACATATAAGTAGAGATAAAAAAACTTTGTATCATTTAAAGAAAAAGATGGTGGATATGTAACTTTTGGAAACAATAAGCTCTCGTCAAAGGTATATGAACTATTAATAATAAAAATCTTGCTCAAATAAAAAAGGTTTAGTATGTCGAAGAATTAAAACATAACTTACGTAACATAAGTCAGTTATGTGACAATGGTTTTGAAGTTATGTTTAATTCAAACACATGTGAAATAAAACAATCATCTTTTGAAAAAATTCTTTTTACTGGACCAAGGTTAAAAACTCTTTATATTATATACTTAGATGATCTCCCAATAGAGTTTTGTCTCATATATAATGAAAAAGACAAAAGGGTATGACATAGGCGAGTTGGTCATATAAGTATGAAAACGATTTCAAATTTATCTAAACTTGATATAGTAAGAGGATTACCTAAAATAAGTTTTGACAAAGATTAAATATGTGAATCTTGTATAAAAGGAAAACACGTCAAGAGTAGTTTTCATTCAAAGAATATTATTTCAACAAATAAACCTATTGAACTTTTTCACATTGATCTATTTACTCCTGTCAAAACTTTAAGTATGAGTGGTAAAAGATATGGTTTCTTAATTGTAGGTGACTTCTCAAGATATACCTAGTTTCTTTTCTTGAAAAACAAAGATGATGCTTTTGAAGCTTTTAAAAAAATTTGCAAAAAAGTACACAATGAAAAGAATTTTAGCACCATCTCTGTCAAAAGTGATCATGGGAGAGAATTTGAAAATTCTCATTTTAAAGAATACTTTGATGAAAATGGGATAACTCACAATTTTTCCTGTCCCAAAACTCCTTAACAAAATAGAGTTGTGGAGCAAAAAAATAGAACATTACAAGAAATGGCAAGAACCATGTTAAATGAATTAAAAATAGAAAAATATTTTTAAGCAGGAGATATAAATACATCTTGCTACATTCTAAATAGAGTCTCAATTAGAAACATTTTGAATAAAACCCCTTATGAGCTATGGAAAAATAGAAAACCAAATATGCCACACTTTCAGATTTTTTGTTGTTATTGTTTTATTCTAAATAATAAAGATACCATAGGAAAATTTGATTCTAAATTTGATAAAGGATTATTTCTTGGATATTCTATTTCATCTAAAGGTTGTATAACTTATAATCTTAGAACTACATTTGTAGAAGAAATTATGCATGTTACATTCACAAAAACTAATGTGTTCAATGAAACATCTCTTGACGAAGATCAAGAGCTACTTATCAAATTAAATACTAACAAAAGACAAGATGACCAAGAAATTTCCTCTAAAAAAATACCAAAAGAGTGGAAAAGTATGACTGATCATCCTTATGAACTAATAATCAGGGACACGACTGAAAAAGTTAGAATTAAAGAATTATATTCCTTAAAGAAAAGATAAATAACATGGCAATGATATCTCAGGTCGAGCCTAAAAAATATTCTTGAAGCCATCAAAGATCAACACTAAATAGAATCCATGAAAGAAGAACTATTTCAATTCAAGGTACGGAATCTTGTTCCTTGTCCCAAGAAAAAACTATTGTTGAAACAAGATGGGTATTCAAAAATAAATTAGATGAAAATGGTGTATCCATCAGAAATAAAGCAAGACTAGTAGCTCAAGGATATAACCAACAAGAAGGTATTGATTATGATGAAACATATGCTGCAGTTGAAAGGTTAGAAGCAATTAGAATTTTTCTTTCATATGCTGCTCATAAATACATTAAACTATTTCAAATGGACGTAAAAAAAATGCCTTTTATGAAGAAGTTTTTGTTCACCAACATCTTGGGTTTGAAAATAACAAAAAGGTTACTCATGTCTTGAAACTTACAAAAGCTATTTATGTTCAAATTTATTTTGATGATACAATTTTTGGGTCCACAAATAAATAAAAAAGTGTGAAGAGTTCTCTAATTTCATGCAAAGTGTATTCGAAATGAGTATGATGGGAGAACTTAAGTCCTTTCTTGGGTTACAAATATAACAAAAAGATGATGGAATTTTCACCTATCAAGAAAAATACACTAAGGACCTTTTAAAAAATACAAGTTGAATGAAGTCAATATAATGGTTACTCCCATGCATCCATCAACAATATTAGATAAAGATGAACCTGGAAAACATGTATTTGAAAAGGAATATCAAGGTATGATAAGATCTCTTTTATATCTAACTAGAAGTAAACCAAATATTGTATTTTATGTAGGTTTATGTGCAAGATTTCAAAACTCTCTAAAAGAATCCCATCTCACAACAGTAAAAAGGATATTTAGATATCTTGTTAGAACTACTGATCTTGGTCTTTGGTATAGAAAAGGATCTCAATTTGATCTTGTATAAACTTGTGACACTGACTGGGCTGAAGATAAAATTGAAAGAAAAAGCACTAGAGGAGCATGTCAATTCCTTGGACAAGCCTTAGTTAGTTGGTCTTGCAGAAAACAAAGCACAATTGCCTTATCTAATACTGAAGCTGGATATTTCTCAGCAGCATATTGTTCCTCACAAGTTCTTTTGATAAAAAATTAACTAGAAGATTTCTCCTTAAGGTATAACAAAATTTCTATCCTATGTGATAACACCAGTGCAATAAAACTTTCTAAAAATCCAATTAACCACTCTAGATTTAAATATATAGAAATAAAACATCATTTTATCATTTTATCAGAGATCGTGTTCAAAAAAGTGATATAGAACTTATTTTTATTGAAACTAAAAATCAATTGTTTGACATTTTCACAAAACCTGTAGTTAAAAAAAGGTTCAATTTTATCAGAAAAATCTTGGTATCATACATCTATCAAATAAAAATTAATCATTTTTTATCAAAAAGTATGATGGTCCATGTTTACTATTTTTTTATAAAATAGCTAAAATCAAAAAGAGGATAAAAAAAATTTAGCACCAAGCTTTCCTTTCCTTCTATTATTTAAAAGTATAAATTATAAAAAAAATTTAAAAAAATATTAATTACATATAAATGAGGCAAGGCCGAGTATGTGAAGAAACGTCATCATATGGCTGCTACTATTCCACCTCTTCTTTCTCCAATCATCTTCCCACACGCGTCTCTTCATTTTAAATCATCCCTCAATTTTCTCTCTAGCCGTTGCTACCACTTAGCTATTCTACTTCCACCTCTCACTTCCTCCAATATGCGTCTACCACGTGTCCCTATCAATCAAACCAATTTGAATTACTCACTATTTCTCTTCTCTAAGCTGCACCAAAACACAATTTTCCTTTCTTCTTCCATCACTTTGAAATTCTCAAATTCAAACTCCTATTTCCTACATATAAAAATATCTCTTTTTTTCAATAAACATTCATTGCAAAATGTCATCCATAAAACCCCAAACTGATTCTAGTGAAATACCAACCATGGAAAATTAACCACCCCCTCTACAAACTATTCTCCATACATCATCAAAATCAAAACAACCCAGAAGCTCTAAACAAAACTTTTTTATCCCAAAGAAACCAAGAACCTTAAAAACAAAGACCTCAAATCGTTCTCAAGAATCTGATGATTCAGATGATACCACTTCCACCACAAACTCTCCTCCAAAAACACGTGTTCAATAACCTAATTCTAAAAAATACATTGATAAGTGGAAAACAAAATCTATCATAAATGGAAAAATCATCAACTTGACAGTGTTTTATCAAAAAGATACAACATGCAAAAGTTCACTGATTTTCAAGGTTGGTCTGAATTTGTGACCTCTTTTGATGTTCAGTATCCTAGGTTAGTAAAAGGTTTTTACTCAAATGCAATTGTCACTGCAGATACCATCACTTGTACTCTCAAAGGGTCTCATATAATTCTCACTACGGAAATCATTTCTATTATCCTCAAAATCCCTCAACATGGTTCCCAAATTTTTCTTAATGTCTAAGACCAACTCTAATAGGAGTTCTTAAAGCGAGTTTGTCAACATAACACTCATATTTGTTGTTTAAGATTGTCATGGTGTTTAACGGTTCTTAATTATTCAATGGTTCTTCAACTGTTCTTATATTAAAATATTAATTTTATAATATAAAAACTATAATTTAATATAAAATTTTATTTATCATTTTAATTATTATATGAAAAATATAATTATAATATTAAAATATTGATTTTATAATATGAAAACTATATTTTAATTATAAGTTTAAATTATAGGTTTAATTTGAATTTTATTTATTTTATTTTTATTTATTTTAAATTATAATTTTAATTTCAATTTTTTTTTAATTTTATATCAAATTTAATTTAAAACACTAAAATTAACTAAGGAGAGATTGAAATAGTTTTTTAAATTTAATTTAATTTTTTAAAAATTTATATAGTAATATGAAATATTTTTCCTTAAAACAACACTATATACCCATTGGACTATAAGACTAGAATAATTTTCGGTAAAAAATTAAAATTATTATTTTAAGTGATATAAAATTTAATATGAATAAAATATTAATATATAAAGTAAAGTTGTGAAACCCAATATGAGTTCTTTAGAGTTGCACCGTTGAAGTGAAAAATTAGTTGAGTTGTTTCAAGCTGACGTGGCTTAATAGGTCCCACAAAGAACTCAAAAATGTGTTCACGGTTGAAGATGCTCTAATGAACTTTTCATTGCCCCAGACAAAGGTTGTGTTTGCTTTAAACTTAAAAACTATAACCCATATGTTCCACAACCTTTGTATACACTCCTTACTCCCCCACTCTAGTATTTTGGAAAAGGTAACACACTGACAAAATGCAATTCTGATAAATAAGTTCGCTGATAGGATCCAAAAAACTATAGTTGCATTTTAAAATCGACAAAATTCTATGTTTGATTGGATGACAATTGACTTTATTCCTCGTATCTCCCCATACGTAGCTCCTCTTATTCTTCCTGAAGTTATCTTTGTTGAGATTCCATCAGCTAATTTTTCCACTGAAAACTCTTCATCCTCTGAATGACCTGCTTTGGTTTTTCCTCATTTTGGTTGTTTCCAAAAAAGGGGAGAACAAATTTTGATTTCCCTTTATATAATCTATGTTATCTGTTTTTAAAATCGTATGATTGCCTTTTTGAAAAAGGAGCCTATAATGGTATTTAGGTTAAAAGATTCTATGACATTAGCAATCATCATCTTTTGTAATATTTTGCTATATTTGTGAAACTCCTATACTTAGTTAAAAAAAATCAAAATATGCACGAATTAAGGTTTTTTTTTTATCTTTTCATCCATTAATCGAAATAATTTTTTTTTGCCAACATCAAAAAGGGGGAGAATGTTAAGTCAAAATATTTTGAACATGTCAAAACCATTTTATTTTAGTTATTGGTTTTTTTTAACATCCTTGATAGTGTAATAATATGACTAATATTGTTTTGGAAGCATTTGGTAATTAGAAAAGAAATGCATGTTTCATGCTTGAGTATCAAGAAAGAAAGCAATGGAAAAGTTATAATTATCCTAGATGATCAAATTATAATTATGAAATTATAACAAATGGTATTTTAGTAAGTACATTAAGTAGTTGAGGATCAAGAAACACAACATGAGTATCAGCCTCCCTCAACGACAATTTTATAAATAAATGATCTTCTTATTTACATTATCAATGGAAGAATCGTAATTGCCAATTGAAGACATGTAATTTCAAGTATATAATCAAGGCAGATCTGATACTCAAGAACTAAGAGGATGAAAATCTCTATAAATAGCTTTTGATTTTCTCTTATTTCTAATACATTTGAACAAAGACAAATTCAAGAGAAACACTCATCATTTTATTACCGAAATTTCACTTTCATTAAAAATATAATCTAAGAATTAAGAATATCTATTTCTAATATTATTTGTCTTAATACCACATCCTCTCAATACTCATTTGTTGAAGAATTGTGAAATTGATTCTTCTTACTATTTATTCTTAATACTTTGTATATTCTCAAGTCAAGGTTGATCTTGGATGATAGTGTAAGCTAGCTGAAACTTTGTAATCAGTGTTGTAAGTCTGGTGAGGCTAAGAAAATACATTGTGGTGTAAAAGATTAAAGAAAGCTATTAAGCATCTATTGAAAAATCTCACAAGAAATTGTGGGGACTTGAGTAGTCAAGTTTTGTGAACTTGGATAAATCTATGTGTGACTACTATCTAAACTATCGTTTTTAAATTTATTAAGTCATACTTAAATCACACACATACAACAATGTTTACATTATAAACTTAACCCTCTTTCATATATCATCTGATAAATTTGTTTATAAAAAAGGGTCACTATTCAAACCCCCACTTTATAGTGACGTTTATATTTACTTCATTGTCTACTCTATTCTTTGCTCATCAACATTAAGTGAATTTTGTAACTATTATTTGCTCATGGTTGAAAGATCCTTAGATTATTCAATTGTAACCACTACATTACTGAATCTTGATGTTAGAGATATCAAGATTTTACAGGCGACATACTACCATGTGGTTGTCGCTCTACACACCTTTACTTGATTCACCAATCTTATGATTCTACTAGTAAATTCATTAATGGTTTCCTTCTCCTACATTTAAATCAATTCCAGTTGTCTTTTATGAGTTTGTAACCTTACCACCTGTCGTACCCTAAATTTTAACCACAACACTTTTCCTTTTTATCTGGTACCCTATACAAATCATCTGGTAATCCCCAAATTCCAATTGTCTTTTATGAGTTTGTAACTTTGCCACCTGTCGTACCCTAAATTTTAACCAAAACATCTGGTAATTTCACTAACGGTTTCCTTTTTAGGTTTGTTAGCATGTTCAATTATACCTTCCTTGTAATCCCAATTGTTTAAGTTAGCTTGTACCTAAGTTAGCTTATAATGGGTAATTATTAAAAAGCCCATTAGGTTAGTGTGTTAGTTTTCTTATAAATAGCATGCTAGTCTCTCAACTTATATAAGGAAAAATAGGAAGATAAAATCCTAATTCAAGTGAGAGAGGTTATTTTTTATTCTTGTATACTTGTAGTATTGTTTCAAAAGAGAAAGGAAAAAATAACAGTTTGTAACCAATCCTTGTTGTTTTACCTTGTTTTCTTTGTTAATCCTAACCCTTGTGTGTTTCTTGTCTATAAAGAAACCATTTATATTTCGTTTCAAGGTATCCTATTCACAAAAAATTGGTGCCGTGAGCATGGAGAAGATGCCTTCAACAAAGTATGAGATTGAAAAGTTCACCGGAGTGAACGACTTCGGTCAGTTGCGCTTGAAGATAAAAGCCCTACTGGTTCAGCAGGGTTGTTTGGAAGCGTTGAAGGGAGAGGCAACCATGGACACTATGTTAATGGAAAAAGCAAAGATGGTCATGATTGAGAAAGCCCACAATCGTAGTATTGTTGAGCCTTGGTGATAAGGTTCTTCGATAGGTATCAAAGAAGACTACAACATCGAGATTATGGGTGAAACTTGAAAGTTTGTACATGACCAAATCTCTGGTGAATCAACTCTACTTGAAGCAAGATTTGTATTCATTCAAGATGAGTGAAGAGAAAGTGTTGTCTAAGTAGTTGGATATGTTCAACAAGCTGATTCTTGATCTTGGAAATATTGATGTGAAGATCGATGATGAAGATCAAACACTGTTGCTGTTGTGTGCGTTGTCCAGAACACATGCTCACTTCAAAGAAACTCTCTTGTATGGAAAGGATTCCCTGAGCTTTGAAGAAGTTCAATCAACCTTGTATTCTAAGGACTTGAACGAACATAGGAGCATAAACCTTCGACGGTGGGTGAAGGTTTGGCCGTTAAGGGAAAATTCTTACGAAAGGATGCTAAGTTCGACAAAAAGAAAGGTAAAAGTCAGCAGAAGTCTTATAATGGCAAAACATCTGGTATTTGATGTTATCACTGTAAGAAGAAGGGTCACACAAGAAAGGTGTGCCCTGAAAATCTGAAAGATCATGGAGGTAAGGATAATGGCAACACAACCATTATTCAAGATGACTTCGAATCATCTGATGTTCTTGTGGTTTCAAGTGGCGACTCAAGAAAAGAATGGATTATGTATTTAGGTTGCACATGGCACATGACTCCAAATAGAGAATTGTTCGAGGAGCTATTTGATCAAGATGGTAGATTTGTGTTGTTAAACAACAAATCTTGCAAAATTGTAGGTATTAGATCTGTGAGATTCAAGCTCCATGATGAGTAAATAAGGTTATTGACTGAAGTCAGGTATGTACCTTATTGAAGAGAAATTTGATTTCTCATGTTGAATTCTACAGGAAGGGATAAGTTTTTCAAGGAGAGAAAAGTATCCTAAAAGTCATGAAGGGGTCTAAGGAAGTCTTGAGAGGCATGAAGAAACAAGGCTTGTATACCCTTAAAGCTGAGGTTGTAAATGGATTAACAAATGTTGCATCCACGAAACCTGTGTCAAAGACAGAATTATGGCACATGAGATTAGGCCATGTCAGTGAAAGAGGACTGGTCTAATTGGGGAAGCAGAACCTGCTAGGAGGTGGCAAATTCGAAAAGTTGGAGTTTTGTAAATCTTATGTATTTGGTAAATCCTGTATGGTGAAGTTTAACAAAGGCAAGCAAAGAACACATGGATCTCTGGATTACATTCATGCTGATCTTTAGGGGCCTGCAAGGAATCCTTCACACTTAGGTGCAAGGTGTTTTCTATCCATCATTGATGACTATTCCAGAAAGCTATGGGTATTCGTCCAGAACATGAATGATGAAACTTTTGAGAATTTCGAAAGTTTGAAGGTTCTGGTTGAAACTCAAACTGGCAGAAAGGTTAAGAGGTTGAAAACCAACAATGGCCTTGAGTTCTGCAACGAAGTATTCAACAGTTACTGTGTTGAGTCTGGGATTGCAAGGCATAAGACTGTAACAAGTACTCCTCAACAAAATGGATTAGTTGAGAGATTCATTCGAACAATCCTTGAAAGGGTTAGATGCATGTTGGTTAGTGCTAGATTGAAGAAGGTGTTTTGGGCGGAGGCTGTTTCAACAACAGCCTATTTGATAAATAGATGTTCCTCGACTGCCTTGGGAATGAAGACACCTGAAGAAATTTGGTTGAGACATACACCTAGTCTTGACAGATTGAGAGTATTTGGCTGTGTGGACTATGCTCATATTAGGTAAGACAAGGTCGAACCTAGAGCTCTGAAATGAATGTTCATGGGATACCCTGAAGGAGTCAAAGCTTATAGGCTATGGTGCCTAGAGCCAGGTCACATGAGGTGTATCACCAGTCGAGATATAGTTTTCAATGTAGCAGAGATGACTTTTAAGAAAACTGATGATGCTGACGAAGAGCTGGAACAGGTAGAGATTCTGGTTGAGGTGGAACATGTTGATGCTGAATTGTGTATCCCAGATGAAGTCGAAGAAGATGCAAAAGATGTTGTCGAAGATGAGGAGACTGATAATGACTACCTTCTAGCAAGAGACAGGTCGAGTAGAGTCATCAAGCCACCTCAGAGACTTGGGTATGCATATCTTATAGCTTATGCCTTAATCTCTGCAAGTAAGGTTCTAGACGAAGAACCTAGAGACTATAAGGAAGTTATGAGGAGTCAAAATAAGATTGAATGGATGAAGGCCATGGATGATGAGATGAAATATCTTCATGATAACAACACTTGGTAACTGATCAAGAAACCTACTGGAGCCAGATTAGTCAGCTGTAAATAGATTTTCGAAGTTAAGGAAGGGATTGAAGGAGTGGCGTCGAAGAGATACAAAGCAAGATTGGTCGCTAGGGGGTTCACTCAGAAAGAAGGTGTCAAATTCAATGATGTGCTCTCTCCTATGGTGAAGTACATATCCATTTGAATGTTACTTGCCACAGTGGTAGAGTTCAACTTTGAACTGGAACAGATAGATGTGAAGACTGTGTTCTTGTATGGTGATCTAGATGAAATAATCCTTATGAGGTAACCTGAAGGGTATGTCAAAAAAGGGAAGGAAGATTATGTGTGCAAATTGAATAGATCTTTATATGGACTAAAACAATCTCCTCGACAATGGAATAGGAGATTCAACAAGTTCATGACACGCATAAGTTTCATTAGAAGTCTGTTCGACCACTGTGTATACTTCAGATTTCGACTCAGTAATTCATTTGTTATTCTGTTGCTTTATGTGGATGATATTCTAATAGCAAGCAACAATGTTGAAGATGTAATGAGGGTGAAGGATAAACTCAATAAGTAGTTTCACATGAATGATATGGGAGCTGCGTCCAGGATTCTTGGGATTGACATCCGAAGAGATAGAAAGCAGTCGAAATTATGCTTATCTCAAGAGGCATACCTACAGAAGATTCTCGAAAAGTATGGTATGTCGAATTCAAAGCCTGTTGTGACTCTGACAAACCCTCAATTCAAGCTAAGTATAGATCACGGTTCCAGTACTGATGTCGAAAGAGCTTATATGAATAACATTCCATATGCTAATATAGTGGGTTCTTTAATGTATGTTATGGTCTGTACTAGACCCGACATAGCATATGTAGTAAGTCTTGTAAGTAGGCCATGGTGAATCCTAGAAAGGCTCATTGACAAGCATTGAAGTGGATTCTAAGGAACATAAATGGGTCTTTGAATAGAGTTCTAATTTATGGTGGAGCCTTGGGTGAATATAGTAAAGCAACAATTGAAGGATATGTCGACTTTGATTATGCAGGTTGTATGAATTCCAGAAAATTTATTTCTAGATATGTGTTCACTATGTTTGGAACAACAATCAGTTGGAAAGCTACACTTCAGAAGGTCGTTGTCTTATCAACCACTGAAGCGGAATATATCACCCTAAATGAAGTTGTGATAGAAGTATTGTGGCTTGAAGGTTTTGCAAAGGAGCTGAAACTTCAAGGTCAAGTTATCACTGTTAAATGTGATAGTCAAAGTGCAATACACCTGTCAAAGAATTCATCCTATCATGAGCGAATCAAGCACATTGATGTGAGGCTGCATTTTTTCAGAGGGGTAATTGAGCATGGAGAAGTGCAAGTGCTGAAGGTTTTGAAAAATCATAATGCTGCTGATATGATCACCAAGACGTTGCCCAGTTGCAAGTTTTTCCACTGTATGCAGTTGATAAAGTTGCATGAAGAAATCTAGTTTCTTGATATTATAGAGTTAGATCCAAGGTGGAGATTTGTGAGATAATGGATCGAACTCTAATATGGTCAAAGTCTGTTTGCGAGTAATGCGTGTTGTAGTCGAAGTTTGTTCTAACATGCATTAGTCAATATTGCTAGGTTTGTTAGCATGTTGAATTGGGCCTTGCTTGTAAGACCAATTATTTAAGTTAGCTTGTACCCTAAGTTAGCTTGTAATGGGTAATTGTTAAAAATTCCATTAGGTTAGTGTGTTAGTTTTCTTATAAGTAGCATGTTAGTCTCTCAACTTGTATAAGGAAAAATAGGAAGATAAAATCCTAATTCAAGTGAGAGAGGTTATTTGTTATTCTTGTATACTTGTAATCTTATTCCAAAAGAGAATGGAAAGAATAACAGTTTGTAACCAATCCTTGTTGTTTTACCTTGTTTTCTTTGTTAACCCTAACCCTTGTGTGTTTCTTGTCTATAAAGAAACCATTTATATTTTGTTTCAAGGAATCCTATTCACAATAAATTGGTGCGGTGAGCATGGAAAAGATGCCTTCAACAAAGTATGAGATTGAAAAGTTCACCGGAGTGAACGACTTCGATATGTGGCGCTTGAAGATGAAAGCTCTAATGGTTCAACATGGTTGTTTAGAAGCGTTGAAAGGAGAGGCAACCATGGACGTTGCGTTAATAGCAAAAGAAAAGCCAACCATGATTGAGAAATCCCACAGTACAATATTGTTGAGCCTTGGTGATAAGGTTCTTCGACAGATATCAAAGGAGACTACAACATCGAGATTATGGATGAAACTTGAAAGTTTGTACATGACCACATTATTACTGTAGACAATTGACAAAAACTGCAATAATATCAATTTATGTTCATGTCATAAAGAGGCCTTAGCAACAAAAAGAAAATTTGAAAGCCTAAGGCCTTGTTTGCCTACCCCTTAGGTTGGGCCTGACCACAACCACCATGTGACGTCCGCTCTGAATCAGATAACTTTTATTTGGGTTTCATTATTTGATTTAATCTTTCTGTTTGGATTTGTTATTTTTTTGTTTGCGTTTTGTTGCTTTGAGAGAGAGAGGTAGAGAGAGATATATGAAGGAAGAAAGGAAAAGAAGGAAGAAGGAAAGCAATGAAAACAAAGAGAGAATGCTGACTCAGTAAATTATTACACCCTCCAGTCACAATTATAAGCAAAAAGTAACCTTAAAACTTGGTCACTAATATAAACAAAAGTAATTAATTTGTAAACTAATTAATGCTTGCATTATTAGTATACCCTTCATTTAATTTAAAAGCATTTAATAATATAGTGGATTCATTAAATATAACTAAGAATATTATAGTAAATTTTACTTTGATTGTACACTAAATCAAGAAAATTAATTACATTTAACTAACTTTCTTAATCAATGTAAAAATAACTATTTTTACTTATAATTGTGACCAGAGTAGTAGTTTTATCTTTATATATATATATATATATATATATATATATATATATATATATATATATATATATATATATATATATATATATATATATATATATATATATATATATATATATATATATATATATATATATATATATATAGACACACACACTAAACCAAGCATATTCATCATGCATACCTTCACAATTCTTATCATTCCACATAAACATACATATTCATGTTTATTCATTAATGCACAATTACAAAGATGATAAATGCAAATCATAGAGACCGACTCACGACTCTATGCAAATGCAATACGGTACCGACTCAATCATCTCAAGTTCACTAAGGAACTTATTGGAACCATCGCTCGTTACCAATGTAACTCCCCGTCGGGCCTACGATGTTCACCCATTGCTCACACCTCACATAGGCACACAATCCGATTGCTCACACCTCACCTAGGCATACAATCGTTTGTAAGCATTGCTCACACCTCACACAGTCACACGATGTTACAACAGATTCTCATTAGAATCACACAACACAAGAATGTACGCCATTATGCTTCACATACAAAATGACTCAAGACACTCTTGAAATGCATACATATTCACAATCTATTCATGCATTGATCTCATACTATCACATACAATCTATATACATTCACATCAATTATACCAAACGGCAATGAGCATCGCTTTACCACCTAAACGACAACGAACTCTATCACAATTAACATGCATTTACATTTAATTTAAACAATGCATTTATTTGCCAAAAGGCACAATTAACAATAAATTCCACAATCTAGGATTCACTCCATAAGGCTACCCACAACACATCGTATAACAACACGCACAAGCTATACGTTATATAACAAAAGTATACTGCACGATAACACATCAACCGCACGCATTCGCGACGGTAAAAATCAACACAATGATACGTTTTCAATTTTATACTATAATTGAATCAAATACTTGCCTCAAAAAAAATTTTCCTAGAAAGAGCATCTCGTTACCTTTCCAACGCTTCAAACGGGGGTCAAAACCGACTTACGGTTCAAGAGTTATGAATTTTCGAAGTTTTTCTAAAACAAAATTTTTCTGCATAAAGACTTCAACGGGTTTGAGCATTTTCGCCCGAAAATCCGACCGATTCAATTATTTTCTTCGAAACAAACACATACTCATTCATACCAAACATATAGTAGTGATTTAGAACCATCAAACATGAAATCTACGACTTTCGATTTCAATCCGAATCTTAAACCCTCAAATCTCCGAAAATGCAAAAACTTACAAAATCAACCAAATTCGATAAAACAAGCATACTCGATCACAACCTAACATTACCCGACACAACTACGCAATCTATTCCGACTTTCATCCGTAAAAACATATATTCCTCACAAAAATCTCAATTTCAACCTAGAACTCAAGTTATGGAAAACAAGAAAACATCCAAGCAAACACGTACATAATGATATACATTGATGAGATAATAAGATTTCACACCCTTACCCGATTAAATGGATTCCTAGAAGTTGTTTTGAAGATTTCCAAGCTTTTCCTCTTTTTCTTCTCTTTTCTCTTCTTCCTCTTTCTTTCTCTCCTTTTTCTCTCTATTTCTCTTTTCTTTCTATTTCTCTCCTATTTCTTCTTCTTATCTTTTTTTTTACACAAATTTAATTAATTCATTTTTTCACAATATTCTACACTTAATCACTTTTCTACCAATTTTACTAAATTTATCACATAATTCTATTTCCACTAAATTTCTAACTTATCATTAAATGAGAAATGTCCAAAATACCCTCCATTCTAATTTCCCCGAAAACTCTCAAAAACCGTAAAATATCATAACATGTCAACATATCATATTAACACACCAATTTCACAAATAAAATAATTATCACTCAATTTAAATAAAAGACTCAACAAAATGGGAATAATCGAAATCGGGGCATTACAACTTTCCCTTACTTTAGAAATTTTCGTCCTCGAAAATATTACCTGATTCAAACAACTCCGGATATGACTCTCGCATCCCACTCTCTAGTTCCCAAGGCATATTGCCTTCCGAAGCGCCTCCCCACGCTACTTTCACAAGCGCAATATCCTTGCCTCTTAGCTTCTTAACTTCACGGTCCAAAATCCTAATCGGTAAAGCTTCAACCGTAAGGTTATCTCTCACTTCAACCTCGTCCATAGGAATAACATGTGATGGATCCAGAACATACTTCTGAAGTTGCGAAATATGGAATACATCATGCAAATTCAAAATATTTAGAGGCAACGCCACACGGTAAGCCACAACACCAACTCAGTAATCTGATACAGACCAATAAAACGAGAAGTCAACTTCTTCGACTTCAAAGCACGACCCACACCCATAACCGGTGTAACTCTCAAAAACACATGGTCGCCTTCTTGAAACTCAAGATCTTTCCTTCTCTTGTCATGATAGCTTTTTTGTCTACTTTGAGAAGCTTTCATCTTCTCCCGAATAAACTTCACTTTCTCCGTCGTTTGTCGTACCATCTCCGGTCCAACTATCGTTCTCTCACCGGTTTCATGCCAACACAAAGGTGTTCGACATCTCCGACCATACAAAGCCTCAAACGGTGCCATACTTATACTTGAATGGAAACTGTTATTGTAGGTGAACTCAATCAAAGCCAAATAACTATCTCAAGCACCACCTTGCTCGAGCACACAAGCACGCAATAAATCCTCCAACGATTGAATTTTCCTCTCGGTTTGACCATTCGTTTGTGGATGATAAGCCGAACTCAATCTTAGCTTAGAACCCAAAGCCTTTTGTAAACTCTCCCAAAACCTCGACGTAAATCTAGGATCTCTATCTGATACAATACTCTTAGGAACTCCATGTAACTTCACAACCACAGGAACATAAATATCATCTAACTTCTCCAAAGGATAACTAATATCAACTGGAATGAAGTGAGCAAATTTAGTAAGCCTATCAATGATTACCCAAATAGCATTATGACCTCTTTGCGTATTCGGCAATCACGTAACAAAATCCATCGATATACTATCCCATTTCCACTCCGGAATGTCCAACGGTTGCATCAATCCACTAGGATTTTGATGTTCCACCTTAGACTTTTGACAAGTTAAGCATGCAGACACAAATTGAGCTACATCCCTCTTTAATCCAGACCAAAAAAGATTTTCTTCAAATCTTGATACGTTTTATTCGCTCCCGGATGAATACTTAAGTTACTTCGGTGTCCTTCTTCCAATATCATCTTTTTCAACTCCGCGTCATCAGGAATACAAATACGACCACAGAATCTCAAAACTCCAAAATTATCAACCTTGAAATCCGCATTCTCATTCATCATCAAATCAACGAACTTCAAATCCAACTTTTGCTTTTCACATACGGTTGCAAGAAAATCATTCGTAACGTGTAGCATACCAAGTCTCACACCTCTCGGCGTCATTTCACAAACTAAACTCAAGTCTCTAAAAAATTCTCCCAAAGTTCCCATTCTCTCACCATCAATGCGGACATATGTAACAACTTCCGACTCAAAGGATCGGTCACCACGTTTGCCTTACCCGGATGGTAATTCAAACCAAAATCATAATCCTTCAAAAGCTCTAACCACCTTCTTTGTATCATGTTCAATTCTTTTTGATCAAATAAATATTTCAAGCCCTTGTGATCACTAAAAACTTCCATCTTGCATCAAAACACCACCTAAACCAGACAATGAAGCATCACAATAAACCACAAATGGTTCCGTCGGATTTGGAAAAATCAAGATCGGAGTCGTTGTCAACCTTCTTTTTAGCTTAATGAAACTCTTTTCACAATGAAAATCCCAAATGAAAGCCTTTCCTTTAGAAGTCAATTGCATTAACGGAAGTGCCAACTTCGAAATTCCCTCAATAAACCTCCGATAATAACCCGCCAAGCCTAAAAAGCTTCGAATCTCCGTAACCGATCTAGGAGCCTCCCATTGCATCATCGCATCAATCTTGGATGGATCAACACGAATACCACTACCATAAATAACATCTCCAAGAAAACTTACTTCCGACAACCAAAATTCACATTTCGACAACTTAGCATACAATTGTTTCTCTTTTAAAATTTGTAACACAATCCTCAAATGCTCTTCATGCTCCTCTTGAGAATTAGAGTAAATCAAATATCGTAGATGAAAATAACCACAAAACGATCAAACTGTTCATCAAAAATACAATTCATGTATTCCATAAACACACCCAGCGCATTAGAAACCCCAAATGGGATTACAGAATATTCGTAATGGACATACCGTGTCCTAAAGGCCGTGTTTTGAATATCCTCTCCTTTCACACGAATCTGGTGATATCCCGATCTCAAATCAATCTTGCTAAAAACACACGCACCAGCCAATTGGTCTATCAAATCATCGATCCTTGGAAGCAGATACATGTTCTTAATTGTCACCTTGTTCAATTGTCGATAATCAATGCATAATCGTAAACTCCCATCCTTCTTCTTTACCAACAACACCGGAGCACCCCAAGGAGAAACACTTGGCCTTATAAATCTATTGTCCAACAAGTCATTCAATTGCTTCTTCAATTCTACCAACTCCGATGCCGACATACGATACGGTACCATCGAAATCAGTCTAGTACTCGGAACTAGATCAATAGAAAACTCAACTTCTCTTTATGGCAGTACATCCGTAATATCCTCCGGAAACACTTCTGGAAAATCACACACCACTGGGAATACATCGAGCTCAACTTTACTCTCCACCGACAATGATGCAAACAAACCGAACAATTGAGCTTCGTCCGCTAAAAGTTTCTTCAACTCTTTAGTGGATAGGAAACTCTTATCTTCATCATCTTCCAAATAAGGAAACCTCACTAACTTGTGATAGCAATCTATATGAACTCGATTAAATTGCAACCAGCTCATACCCAAGATTAAGTCC
>OZ012735.1:527449541-527602041 GCA_963859935.3 Lathyrus sativus | reverse complement strand
TGCTCGAGCACACAAGCACGCAATAAATCCTCCAACGATTGAATTTTCCTCTCGGTTTGACCATTCGTTTGTGGATGATAAGCCGAACTCAATCTTAGCTTAGAACCCAAAGCCTTTTGTAAACTCTCCCAAAACCTCGACGTAAATCTAGGATCTCTATCTGATACAATACTCTTAGGAACTCCATGTAACTTCACAACCACAGGAACATAAATCTCATCTAACTTCTCCAAAGGATAACTAATATCAATTGGAATGAAGTGAGCAAATTTAGTAAGCCTATCAACGATTACCCAAATAACATTATGACCTCTTTGCGTATTCGGCAATCACGTAACAAAATCCATCGATATACTATCCCATTTCCACTCCGGAATGTCCAACGGTTGCATCAATCCACTAGGATTTTGATGTTCCACCTTAGACTTTTGACAAGTTAAGCATGCAGACACAAATTGAGCTACATCCCTCTTTAATCCAGACCAAAAAAGATTTTCTTCAAATCTTGATACGTTTTATTCGCTCCCGGATGAATACTTAAGCTACTTCGGTGTCCTTCTTCCAATATCATCTTTTTCAACTCCGCGTCATCGGGAATACAAATACGACCACAGAATCTCAAAACTCCAAAATTATCAACCTTGAAATCCGCATTCTCATTCATCATCAAATCAACGAACTTCAAATCCAACTTTTGCTTTTCACATACGGTTGCAAGAAAATCATTCGTAACGTGTAGCATACCAAGTCTCACACCTCTCGGCGTCATTTCACAAACTAAACTCAAGTCTCTAAAATTCTCCCAAAGTTCCCATTCTCTCATCATCAATGCGGACATATGTAACAACTTCCGACTCAAAGCATCGGCCACCACGTTTGCCTTACCCGGATGGTAATTCAAACCAAAATCATAATCCTTCAAAAGCTCTAACCACCTTCTTTGTATCATGTTCAATTCTTTTTGATCAAATAAATATTTCAAGCCCTTGTGATCACTAAAAACTTCCATCTTGCATCAAAACACCACCTAAACCAGACAATGAAGCATCACAATAAACCACAAATGGTTCCGTCGGATTTGGAAAAATCAAGATCGGAGTCGTTGTCAACCTTCTTTTTAGCTTAGTGAAACTCTTTTCACAATGAAAATCCCAAATGAAAGCCTTTCCTTTAGAAGTCAATTGCGTTAACGGAAGTGCCAACTTCGAAAATCCCTCAATAAACCTCCGATAATAACCCGCCAAGCCTAAAAAGCTTCGAATCTCCGTAACCGATCTAGGAGCCTCCCATTGCATCACCGCATCAATCTCGGATGGATCAACACGAATACCACTACCATAAATAACATCTCCAAGAAAACTTACTTCCGACAACCAAAATTCACATTTCGACAACTTAGCATACAATTGTTTCTCTTTAAAAATTTGTAACACAATCCTCAAATGCTCTTCATGCTCCTCTTGAGAATTAGAGTAAATCAAAATATCGTAGATGAACATAACCACAAAATGATCTAACTGTTCATCAAAAATACAATTCATGTATTCCATAAACACACCCGGCGCATTAGAAACCCCAAATGGGATCACAGAATATTCGTAATGGACATACCGTGTCCTAAAGGCCGTGTTTTGAATATCCTCTCCTTTCACACGAATCTGGTGATATCCCGATCTCAAATCAATCTTTCTAAAAACACACGCACCAGCCAATTGGTCTATCAAATCATCGATCCTTGGAAGCAGATACATGTTCTTAATTGTCACCTTGTTCAATTGTCGATAATCAATGCATAACCGCATACTCCCATCGTTCTTCTTTACCAACAATACCGGAGCACCCCAAGGAGAAACACTTGGCCTTATAAATCTCTTGTCCAACAAGTCATTCAATTGCTTCTTCAATTCTACCACCGACAATTCTACCACTCAACTTCTCTTTATGGCGGTACATCCGTAATATCCTCCGGAAACACTTCTGAAAAATCACACACCACTGGAAATACATCGAGCTCAACTTTACTCTCCACCGACAATGATGCAAACAAACCGAACAATTGAGCTTCGTCCGCTAAAAGTTTCTTCAACTCTTTAGTGGATAGGAAACTCTTACCTTCATCATCTTCCAAATAAGGAAACCTCACTAACTTGTGATAGCAATCTATATGAACTCGATTAAATTGCAACCAGCTCATACCCAAGATTAAGTCCAATCCCTCCAACGGCAAACACACTAAATCCATAATGAAGTCTTTACCATACATGGTCAAAGGACAACTTAAACACACCAAAGACGTAGTTGCCGACCCCGAAGCAGGAGTCTCAATAACCATCTCACCACCCCAAGAAGTCATAAACAAATTGAAACGCTTTGCGCACTCATGAGAAATGAATGAATGAGTCGCTCCCATATCAATAATAGCAACTAAAGGCGTACTATTAATAAAGCACGTACCTTTAATCAAACGGTCTGCACTAGTAGTGTCCGTCCCCGCTAACGCAAACACCTTTCCGCTTGCTTGAGCTTGTTTCGGCTTAGTACACTTAGTACTAATGTGACCCATTTCTCCATAATTATAGCACTTCACTACTTTCCTTCTAAAACCGGTAGTAGCATGCCCAAGGCCTCCACAGTTAGAATATTTCACTACGGTCTTCCCACACTCAAATGATTTATGACCCATTTCACCACACTTGTAACACTTAACGAAACCGGAACCTCCTCCTCCAGATCTCTTATCATAGTTTCCCCTATGCTTGCCCTTATCAATGGGTGTCACATAAGGTCTACTTCTAGCTTGTTGCTTTCCCTTCCTCTCATTCAAACTTTTGTAATGTGTAGAACGAGCCTTGCTATCTTCCTCGAAGATTCTACAACATTCCGTCAAATCCGTAAACCTTCTTATCCTTTGATATCCCACAACTTGCTTAATCTCGGGACGCAAACCATTCTCATATTTAATACACTTTGAGAACTCAGCAGTAATTGCAGCATAGTGAGGATGCAATTGAACCAACTCCACAAACTTAGCAGTATAGTCCACCACGAACATACTACCTTGTTTCAGTTCAAGGAACTCCATCTCTTTCTTCCCTTTCACACATTCAGGGTAATAATTCCTCAAGAACTCGGTAAGAAATAAATCCCAAGTTATCTTTTCATCATCCACCTCAAGAGCTTGACGCATATCGACCCACCAATCGTCAGCTTCTTCGTTCAGCATGTGCGACCCAACCCTCACCTTCTTCCTTTGAAGACCGATGGTTGATTCTTCCTGCACTCGTCATTAGCATTCACGTTCGGCGCACTTTGCACCGCCCTGACCATTGCTTCCAAAGCAGCAGCCATCGCATTGTCGTTTCTACCAGCCATATTCTGATCATTCCCAAAGATAACAACAAGGTTAAACAACAGTTCAACCATCATAACAACAAGACAGACACAACTGACTCAACATTGGCTCTGATACCACTTAATGTAACACCCCAATTCTATACCCCCAAAGAATCACATAATCATTTAGGCACATATTAAAAAATTCGTCAGAGTATAATTATAAACATAGTATAAAAGAGGTATGTCACATTATACAAGAATTTAAAACATTCAACACCTGCTCAACAATTGATATGCAACAGTGGGGCAACTTTGCAACAGAGGAACTTAGTCCTTACGCCCACATCTCAATATTTAGAATAAAAACGGAAAATCTAAACATTGAATAACTTCAAACACACACACACACACACACACACACACACATATATATATATATATATATATATATATATATATATATATATATATATATATATATATATATATATATATATATATATATATATATATATATATATATATATATATATATATATATATATATATATATATATATATATATATATATATATATATATATATATATATATATATATATATATATATATATATATATATATATATATATATATATATATATATATATATATATATATATATATATATATATATATATATATATATATATATATATATATATATATATATATATATATATATATATATATATATATATATATATATATATATATATATATATATATAATCGAGTATGAACCACCAACATAATTAATGTTTACATAAACATTCATCAACAAGATACATGTACAAATGTATCACAAAAGAATCATAAACATCCTAACTATCCGGTGCTATATATCAGAGCCGACCGACCAAAAGATTGAAGACACGCTTCACAAAAAGACAACCAACATACCTACTCTGCAATGCCTCATAGAGCATCATAAAACAGCAGAAGGGTGAGAAATATTATCATAATAACAATGCATATAATTATATATCTTACCATAAAAATACACATATTTTACATTCTCACCACAATTCATCGCCACTCACCCATATACATCACAATGTGTGTGTGTGTGTGTGTGTGTGTGTGTGTGTGTGTGTGTGTGTGTGTGTGTGTGTGTGTGTGTGTGTGTGTGTATAGACACACACACACACACACACACACACACACACACACACACTAAACCAAGCATATTCATCATGCATACCTTCACAATTCTTATCATTCCAGATAAACATACATATTCATGTTTATTCATTAATGCACAATTACAAAGATGATAAATGCAAAACATAGAGACCGACTCACGACTCTATGAAAATGCAATGCGGCACCGACTCAATCATCTCAAGTTCACTCAGGAACTTATTGGAACCATCACTCGTTACCAATGTAACTCCCCGTCGGGCCTACGATTTTCATCCATTGCTCATACCTCACATAGGCACACAATGTTTATGGATTGCTCACACCTCACATAGGCACACAATTTGATTGCACACACCTCACCTAGGCACACAATCGTTTGTAATCATTGCTCACACCTCACACAGTCACACGACATTACAACGAATTCTCATTAGAATCACACAACACAAGAATGTACGCCATTATGCTTCACATACAAAATGACTCTAGTCACTCTTGAAATGCATACATATTCATAATATATTCATGAATTCATCTCATACTATCACATACAATCTATATATATTCACATCAATTATACCAATCGGCAACGAGGATCGCTTTACCACCTAAACGGCAACGAACTCTATCACAATTAACATGCATTTAAATTTAATTTAAACAATGCATTTATTTGCCAAAAGGCCACAATTCACAATAAATTCCACAATCTAGGATTCATTCCATAAGTCTACCCACAACACATTATATAACAACACGCACAAGCTATACGTTATATAACAAAAGTATACTGCACGATAACACATCAATCGCACACATTCGCGACGGTAGAAATCAACACAATGATACGTTTTCAATTTTCTATTATAATTGAATCAGGTACAGGCCTCAAAACCATTTTTCCTAGAAAGAGCATCTCGTTAACTTTCCAACGCTTCAAACGGGGGTCAAAACCGACTTACGGTTCAAGAGTTATGAATTTTCGAAGTTTTTCCAAAACAAAATTTTTTTGCATAAAGACTTCTACGGGTTTGAGCGCCCGAAAATCCAACCGATTCAATTATTTTCTACAAACAAAACATATAATCATTCATATCAAACATATAGTAGTGATTTAGAACCATCAAACGTGAAATCTACGACTTTCGATTTCAATCCGAATCTTAAACCCTCAAATCTCCAAAAATGCAAAAACTTACAAAATCAACCAAATTCGATAAAACAAGCATACTCGATCACAACCTAACATTACCTGACACAACTATGCAATCTATTCTGACTTTCGTTTGTAAAAACATCGATTCCTCACAAAAATCTCAATTTCAACCTAGAACTCAAGTTATGGAAAACAAGAAAACATTCAAGCAAACACGTACATAATGATATACATTGATGAGATGATAAGATTTCACACCCTTACCCGATTAAATGGATTCCTAGAAGTTGTTTTGAAGATTTCCAAGCTTTTCCTCTTTTTCTTCTCTTTTCTCTTCTTCCTCTTTCTTTCTCTCCTTTTTCTCTCTATTTCTCTTTTCTTTCTATTTCTCTCCTATTTCTTCTTCTTATCTTTCTTTTTTACATAAAATTAATTAATTCATTTTCTCACAACATTCTACACTTAATTACTTTTCTACCAATTTTACTATAATTCTCACATAATTCTATTTCCACTAAATTTCTAACTTATCATTAAATGAGAAATGTCCAAAATACCCTCCATTCTAATTTCTCCGAAAACTCTCAAAAACGGTAAAATATCATGACATGTCAACATATCATATTAACACACCAATTTCACAAATAAAATAATTATCACTAATTTAAATAAAAGACTCAACAAAATGGGAATAATTGAAATCGGGGCGTTACAAAGGGTGCCTTGTACCATCCCATTTCTTAATCGACTCCCGAACCTAGCCTCTTACCCTTAATCATTAGGTTTTATTATTATTTTTCAGTTTTTTATAAACAAATAAATGATGATGGCGACTCTTTAATTTTCCAGCCATGACACCACCTTTGCCTTATCATATCATGCATAACTTTTCTCCAAAGTTTCCCAAGTTTACTTTGAGGGTATGTATTGTAACACCACAATTTTCGTATTTTTGTTTTTAATTAAGTTTTAAAAAATTTATTTATTTATTGGTGTGCTTGGATAATTTTGTGGGATTTTAGGGAGAATGGTGGGAATTATTTAGGATTTTAGTTAATTTTAAATGAATAAAATAGTAAGAAAATATGGAATTCATGAGATTTGGGTGGAGATTAGGATTATTGGGAAAAAAATAAGGAATGAGGTGAAAATAAGAATAAGTTGGGGGAAGAGTGAAATAATTAAAATCATAAAATTAGATTAAGGTAAAAAAAATGAGATTTAGTGGAGCCTTTGTTTTTATTGGTACGTGAATTGGAGATTTTAGGAGGAAGAGACAAAAAGAAAAAGCAAGGTTTTTAAGGTAGAGGAAGCCATAACTAAAGCTTGGAGATTGCTGGAAATTAAGGTGGAGGAGATTACTTGAATATATGTGTCAATTGCATGAAAAGTAGAGAGATCCTCACCCTCATCTAGATTTTTCTTTTTCTCATGTTTTTCTTCATTTTTGGTGTTTTATGAGTTTTGAATGATGTTGTGTGAAATTTGTGATAATTGTGATGATTGTTATGAAATTCGTGCTCTATTTTATTGATGAATTTCGTGTATGTTATGTATGTGCAAAGTTGGGTTTCAATGTTCATGTTCATGAGGTGTTGGTTTGAGAAACATATTCTTTGATTCGGTACAAATTGATGATTAAATTATGTTAAGATTTGTAATATATGTGTTGTATGATGTTATAATTTTTATATAATTACTTTATGTCGAATTCTGAGCATTCTAGTTTTTACGAAATTGAAATTGGAGGTCCAAAAGTCCTCATATGCTGGAAAAATACAGAATTCTGCATTCCGTAGCTGTGACGGGTGTTAGATTTGTGACAAGTCGCCTGTCAGTGCGTCCAATAAGGTGACGATCGCGACCAACCTGACCTTGTTCAAATTCAATTTTTATCATAACATGAGTTTTGTGACTCCGTTTAAGGTGCAGTTTGAAGCGTTGGAAAGCTAACGCGTAATACTACTTCATGGTAAGATCCTAAGAGGTTAATAATATACTTGAAAATGTCATTATACGGTGTTACTTATTATGTAACATTAATTGATAAGTAATGACATCGAAAACATTTTGTTTTGATTGTTGTGATTAATTAAATTAATGACTACTCGTGACGAGGGATGTTGATGTTGGGATGATATTATTGTGATAAAATATTATGAGTAATTGAATATCATTTGGAATGTGAATATAATTGTATGATTATGTATTGTTGAATATATTTTCATATCATACTTTTTGTGTTAAGATGATGGGTTTATTGGTGATGTACACAGTAAAAGTGGGGTCGATTGTGAATATTCATATTTGCATGTTATTGTTGAGTCCAAGCATATGGTGTATGAGCTTCAGTTTAGTGGTGGGCTCTAATTCAGAAGTAGGGGCCAAGAGTGAGTAGTTGATTTCAGTGATGGGATCAGTGAAACGTACTGATTTAGTAGTAAGGATTAGTGATAATTATGGTGAGCTTTAGTTTAAAAGTGGGGACCATGAGCGAGTAACTGATTTCAGTTATAGGATTAGTGAAGTGTTACAGACTCAGTAATGGGAATCAATGACGATTATGGTGGTCACTAGTTCAGAATATGGGACTAGGAGCAAGTATAGACGAAAATCAGTAACATATTTCTATTGTCCAAATTGGTACCACATGAATTGAGTCGAGATTGTTGGTTACATTACATACATAAAAGTATTGTGAATTGCTTTGTTATTGTGAATATGTAATTTGTTTGTTGATTTGTATGAATATTCTACCCTTGTTATGTTTTACACCATTAATATATTTGAGCGTATTGTCATCCCTGTTTATTTGTTGTGGTGTTTGTGCTCCTCTAGAGTACATAAAATCAGGTAGAGGAGTAGCTGCTTGAGTTAGAGGATGATGTTAAGGTCTCTTTAGTTATTTATCATTCATGTCTTTAGTAGAGTCACTCAGATATGGATAATTGGGGACAACTTATTTGTATTTTGTTGTAACATATCTTATTCACTTTGAAGTTATTGAACCATTTTATTATTCATTTGTTATTGAGAAGTTATATGTTAAACTTTATTGTTTCCGCTGCTTAATTCATAATATTATATTTTGTTGGCTTTTATGTTTGGTGAAACATGGGTGACACTCTAAGTGTTAAATTAAAATTAAATTATTTTACTAAATTTTGAGTCGGGGAATTAAGGTGTTACATAATGGTATTAGAGTAGGTCTGTCCATCCGGCTAGGTTGTGTTATCTTGTTTGTTCTCTGGTATGCGACATATGTGTGAAACACATTCGGTGCTAGTTTTTTTTTCAAACCACTTACTAGCATGAGCAGGATTTAAACAAGTGGGGGAGAAGCTTCTACTTCTTTGAGATGTTTCAGGAGTGGAAGGTTGGTTTAGCATGCCACTGATTGCAAGAGTACATGTTTTGTTGAGGCTGTGTTGTTTCCCAAACCTGAAGGGATTACGTAACACCCCAAAATTTTAATTAATTATTTAATTGAATTTTAATTTTAATTTTATTTTCTAGTGTTGGTGAATTTATATGACTTATTTGGTAATTGTGGAATTTATGGGGATTTATTAGAATTTTATTTTATTAAAAATAATAGAATTATATGAAATAATGAAGTATGGGGTGGAATTAGAATCTTAACAAAAATGATGGGGTAAGGAGGAAGATCCCAAGAGTTGCGGGAGAATTGAGAATTAACAAAAATATTATTAGGTCTTTTATATAGATAAGTGAGGGGAGTGGAGTATTTATAGTGTGATACGTGAAAATTTGGAAAAAAAGTGAGAAAGAGGCAAGGAATCCTAAGCAGAGCTCTAGAAAGAAAAATTCATAACCAAAGCTTGGATTTATTTGCTAGAAATTAAGGTAAGCGGGGAGAACTACTCTTATATAGGTGTAAAAGGCATGAAGGACAAAGAGGGATCCTCACCCTCACTAGGATTTTCTTATGTTTTTCTCCATTGTTGGTGTTTTTTGAGTTTTGAATGATGTTTTGTGAAATATGTGATAATTGTTATGATTATTATGAAACTTTTGCTCTATTTTATTGATGAATCTCATGTATGATGTGTATGTACAAATATGAGTTTGAATGTTCTTGTTCAGGGGGTTTTGGTTTGACAAACATGTTCTTAGATTTGGAATAAATTGATGATTTAGTGATAAATCAATGTTACTATGCCAAATATGTGTGGTAATTGATGTGTTATATGAGTAGGTGTGATTTCTCATGTTCAAACTAAAGTGGGATAAGTATAGGTTGAAAAAATTGGACTAATGGAGAAACTGCACTAATGGTCTGCCTTACTTTAACTTACAGGCATAATGACAAATAAACACGATAGACTTATAGACATGGTAGGGTTGCTCAACATGTTTTCGTTTGGCGGGAGAAGAGTCAGTAGGTTCCAGAGGCTCATGGTCCCTCTGGTCAGGAAGATTCTTCTACTTCTGGTGCTCGTACTTTTCATGCCACTCCATCTTCTTCTTCTTGTTGGAGACGTGATTCACAAACTGACGCATCAACCCTACCTCCCACAGACGTCAGGTTTCACCAATGCCACCTCTTATCAATGATGCTGCTAATCTAGTCTCACATACTGTACCACCTCATACAGATGATATTCTTGATCCAATGTCGCCTCCTGAGGGTGTGGCTGTTACGGATGCGGATTTAAAGGCTTTTGTAGGAGGCCCAATTGATTTTTCCGTACTGCCTCTATATCCAAACCATATTGTCAGACATATCTGGGATGGAGAGGTAGAATTAGTATGACTCTTTGTTTTTTTAAAGTTAATTTTAGTTTTTGACATTGATTATTTCTGACGAATTTCAGGAGCATGATCCCCAGAAGTTTCTTAACCACAGGAGAAAGATTGTTGCCATGCCTCAGCCGAATGAGGATTAGTTTCAGTTAGCTTTGTCCTTATCCAGCCTGAAGGACTTGTGCATGATCGATTACACTACGGTTAACCACAGGATTCTAAATGAATTCATAGAGAGATGGAACTCGGAGACCTCGTCTTTTTATCTCCTATATGGTGAGGTGTCTATCACACTTGATGATGTCTCGTGTTTGCTACATCTTCCGATCAGGGGGAAATTCCTAGATCATAGGAGGATGACCAAACATGAGGCAATTGAGATGATGGTAAAGTATCTTGGGGTTGATCCAAGGCAGGTGGTTGAGGAGTTGGATAAGACCAGGGGTGCTCATGCTAGATTTGAAATCCTGAAGAAGAAATATGAGGCTGAGATCCGGAGTGAACATCAAGATTATGGTGATGCTAAGCAGGTGGCGCTCCACATATCACATGTATTGAGAGCATACATGCTTTATTTGGTTGGCACTGTGATTTTTTGGATAAGAGTGCCACTTATACTAACGTCGTCTACCTACGGTACTTCGTGGATTTCGAGCGGGTCCATGATTATAACTAAGGGTGGCTTGCTTGGTCTACCTGTATTTGAAGTTAAGTGAGGGTTGTTAGTGGAGGACGAAGCAGGCCACAGGCAGCGTTACACTAATGATGATAATAAATATTTGTCTTTAAATGTTTTTTTGTCATTTTCATTTCATATTTTCAAAACCATAACTGATGATTTGTGTGTTCCAAACTTTTAATTTCAGGCCTGGATCCTCCAGCACTTCCCGCATCTCTGGCTGGGCGAGTGTTCCTGAGTACACTGAGAATATGCCACATGCTACTGATTTTATCCAGCTCAGAGGGTATCAGGCGACCAAGCATTTAAGAGTCTATCTTGACCGTTTGGTTGTTGAGGACATGCACTTCAACAACTATGTTGATTACTGTCAAACGCGACCATTTGACGAGATAATAATATACTCTGGATGTTTGGCCTGCAGACCGCGTCTCACTGCTCCTCATCTGCCCGAACATGTCATGCGGTAGTTCGGTTACACTTAGACCACTCCCAGACACCCTACTATCTCAGCTCCTCCTACCTTGACACGTAGATAGATATATGAGATGTTTGATGATTACGAGAGTCATCTAGTACCAAAGAAGGCATAAGTTACCATAGCTGAGAGCAACTAGAGCTACATCGAAGGGTACATCAGATGGTTCTTTAGGGTGTCACATTTGTACATGGTGCATATTGCTCTAGAAAATCCGCCGAGACCAGTTCATCAAGGAATACTAGAGGAAAAGCATGCACAACTAGATCATACCGTTGATGTCTTTCCTAGGTGTTGTTGCATAGTAGAGATTGTGCAGACAGGAATGGAGTCAGGTATCTTTCCTGATGGGTCTGATGTCAGGCGAGTCCTATATGCCATCATGATGGAGGTACAAGAGACATTGTTGTACCGGAGACATCTCCAAAGGACAGGGAGATTGATGGCAGAGATGGTTGACGTGATAGAGGAGGTAGAAGAGAGGTTGTCAAACACACAATAGTAATCTCTTATTATATAATTGTAGTATTATGGTTTGTACTTTACTTTGACGGTATTACTATATTATTGATTTCGGTTGTACGATATTTTTGACATATATTGCTATTTTATTTTTGTATGGCATTTTTGGTCCATCTTAATTTAGTGTAATATCATGTTTTTAATTAGTGAATATGGGTCATTTGCAATTTAGGAATCTAAACCCAATAGGGATTAAATATGTGGATATGGATCTATTTTCCATGTGACATACTGCTATATGGACACTAATGAAATTTTAGGTTTCAAGTATGACCCTCAGAGACTGGGTGAAGGAAACTATTCATGCATCCCCCTCACCTGTTTCTTTTGAAATAAATAGGAAGAGAAAGGCTGCCGCTTCATCTTATTCTCTCCATTTTCTTAATATGACACAATATGTTCAGGAGATAGATATTGAATTCAACATTCTTGTTGGTGTGTTCTTACTTTTCCACGGTTGGTTACATCATGAACTTTTTTGACGTCGTAGCCTCCACCTTGAAGTCTGTTAGGAAATTTTCCAATGGTTAAATCGAGTTTGTGGTCAACCACATACTGAAGGAGAATGATAAGAGGATGCATATTTTTAGTAATCCCATATTATTTTCTGGATGAATTTTCCATCTCCTCTAAATAATGTGGTGGATGAGAGGAGTGAATTGTGTGGATATGAAAAATCATTTTTAAATTAATTTTTTTTATCAAAAATATAGTTTGAAATATATTTGTAAAAATAAAAAAGATAAAAATAATGGAAATAAGAAAATCAGATATATGAAAATACAACGAAATCAATTAACTAAAATATTAAGAGTTAAGAGAAGAGAAAAAAATACCTAAAATTTATAGAGGTTTGGTCTAACAAATTGACATACATTCTCTCTTCAAGAATTACATCTGGAGAGTTTCATTATGATATGACCTTTTAATAGGTAATGCCAGCAAACCTCTTTACACGAGGTTTGAAGTTTTAGAATGGCTAGCTTTTCGACTAACATAAAATTTTAACTTTAGAGACCTCCACAATCAATTGACAGTATTTAACAGCACGTTAAGTCCATGAACCAATTGAAAGTTTTAGTTACAGAGATCTCCCCAATCAACACGAGGTCTTAGCTGGTTTACCTCAACAATCAAGCAAGAGTTTTTTAACTCGGTTTAACTCACAATCAAAACACAATTTCTCACTAAAGAGAATTTACAATATTATCCTTACACCAAACTCATAATACCTCACAGATATGAAACTTAACTCTTAAAAGAACTAAGGCTAAAGTGAGAAACTAAAGAGAGAAATGAGAGTGGGAGAAAGGTATTAAAATATGTTTTCTAGTGCATTGGAAATGAACAATGAATTTTCTATTTATAGGAAAAAAAAAGACTGAAATATGTAAACAATTCATGGGTTTTTTAAGTCTCATAATAGATTAAGACAATCCAATAATAGTTATAAATTAAAAAAATATGATATTTTCAAAAGCATCGTTACTAGTCAATTTTAAGCCTTAATAGTCAATTATGAGGCATTACAAAAATAGATAGTAGATTACGGCTAAGAGATAACCGATTATACAACGTAAATTGCACTCACAAATGACTTTTAGAGTTATTACTCAACTTGTTAGGCACATAAACATTTTTTTTTGAGTTTTTCATAGAATAATATAGGGTTTCCAAGCAATCAAAAGTGTGTGGTGTTTTTCCTTACTAAATTCGAGAGATAGTCTTATACCTGTAAAAACAACATATATCACATGACCCTAAACACAACGAGTTTTCACACTTCCTCTCTTTCATAACTCTGAAGGTTTAGAATCTCTTGCTAGATTCTACAATTATTTAACACTTCATATGAGACTTGACATCTTCATTTATATCTAATGATGCTTAAGATAAATCTTCATGATGGACATCATCATCCGACAAACTACTTGATCAGAGGTCTTCACCGACTCTACCGAGCGCTTGTTTATATTGGGTGTTGTCCTCCAAAGATAGGTCTTTGATAACTTAATCTCTAAGCATCACATCTTGATCACCATAACAAATGAGCTTTGATATATTAAGCACAACTTCATCAAAACAACAAATGGCACCTTCAACCACCACCACTTGATCATATTTGATCACAACAACAAATGAAACCTTCAAGCCCCACCACTTGATCACATCAGATGATAAATTCACTTGTCATTATCGAAACCAAAAGCCTTGATCGGCACAAGTGATGAAGACTTCTCTTAGGAGTGTTGTCAACATCAAAACCAAACCGGTTGTTGTAGACTTCATACCTACAAGCAAATAAATCTTCATTCTTCCTATTTTTTTATGATGACAACTCATCTCTCATGGAGGTTGAAAAATAAAGAAACAAAGGTGATAGATTAGAGTGATTAAACTCCCCCTGGAAAATATATAGAGTATAACCTACTCCTATAAGAGTTTATTTTTCCTCCTTTTGCATTATCAAAAAGGGAAGAAAAATAAACATATTGACAAATATTCCAAAGTATTCAAGCACATAGATCATCAAAGCATAAAAAATCATTTAAAAAGGAAAAACATACTTCATTAATTAGATATTGAAGTCAAGTACAAAACAGGAAATAGGAATTTAAGAAGCAACAAAAACAACTAAGGAAAACTACTTAGAATCATCATCCTCATTGTTAAAAACTCTAGGAGGCATGTGAGATACACTTTCCGCAAGCATACTAACCACATCATTTGTCTTCTTATTAGCCTTCTTTTGTCTCTCAATGATATTGTTGAGGAGAGCTTGTTATGTTAGTAGTAAAGGTATGTTTTACGATTATTGTATCCCCATCGACTAATGGTTTATAATAAATAGTAGGCGTGTTTTAATATTCAAAGTAGGAAAAGGGTTTTGTGATTTTTGTGATGCAAAAAGTTAAATGACAGAAAAAATAAATGACATAAAGTAAAGTTAGAGATTTTGATGTTAACAGTAAGAATGCTTACTGGAGGTAGATTTCGTCATTACATATTTATCATGCACATCCATCACTTTGTAATATGCTCCTCTACACAACATATGGTAATACCACCTGTTACCTTCATTTATATATCCTTTCGATCTCCACACTCTGAGATTGGTGTATTACCCAATAACTGATAAATTATACTATTAACCAACATAGAGCATTAAGTTCCAACAGTCGTAAAGTAGCAAGACACCACATTGATCTTGTTGTAATATGTATGGATATTCAGCCTATACACATGTCTAGGCTTAGTACTAAATAGATGATTATCTTGGATCTTGTAATAAATCATCTTTTGATGTTAGGTCACACCGTAAAAGCGGGTTTTTGATTTCAAAGCTAAATGAAGAATAAAGATTAAAGAGTCGCCAATATTACAACATGAGTAGATTTACATAGAAAGCTACAACCTATTTAGTAAATGAATATAATGACTACATTTAACTCCAAAAATAGAAATTTTAGCTACACTTACACATGGTTAGCGCAACAGATGGTATTTACAGAGAAGTTAACCTCAGAAGTGATATTTGATATGTCACCTGAGCAGCGCTTCCACCTTCAGACTTCCTTTCTTATTCTCTTATTGTATACCTAAGCGAACCTACTCCAATTTTGTACTTCTCTGATCCACCGAAAACCCCTTAGTACTAAACTAGAAAGCTCTATTTATAGGCAAATTCTGAGGCTCTCACCAGATGCATCTTCCTTACACCCAACGCGCCTACCCTGCTCTGCCACTTTGACCAGCCAATTTTTCTTCTTTAGCAAGCAACATCTACATGTCTTCCATGTGTACATGGCCTCCTTTGCTCATCCAACGCACCACCCATTCAACTAGCATGCTAACCTTTGCTTCATCATGAAGTACTTGCACCCGATGATGCCACCTACCCTATTTTACGCCTAGCGCACCTGTAGCTTGGGCCTAACAAGTCTTTCTTCTTTAGGGTTATGCTTTTTTCTAATTTCTTCATGTTGATTCGTGATTTTCCAGTTCTTTTCACCTTTTTTTTATCTAAACACATGCATGAAAAGCCCAGACAGGTGTTTCTTTACTTTTTGTAGAAAAATTAGGGAATTTTGCTAACAATTGCTTATAAAATAAGTCAATAAGTGCCGACGTATTGAACATATATCTGACACATATCAAGTCTTTCCAACTTACCTTTTTGTTTGTCCTCAAATAAAATTATGAGATGATTCAAAAAAACGTTTCATGTTTGTTTTCATAGGTTGAATGACTTTTGGTCAAGAGTTCTTAAAATTGTATTTATGGCATGGTGTTCTTTTTCAAATGCAATTTTATAATCAATATCATGACTATCCTTGAACCATAACATGCAGGTGAATAATTTTCTTGACTAGAGTAAGGCTTTTAAAACATGTCAAAATTAATTGTTGATCATTCACCAAGATCGTAATCCCACTAAGTATTTCTCAATGGTTAGCATTTCCTTCAAAAAATGCAGACACTACATATATGATAGTAACACTTTTTATTTTGTCTCAGCATTATCACAAGATATATCATCAGTTATGGATCATTAAAGTCTTTCTTTAGGTTATAACATGGTCGGGTTTATATAAAATATTGGTTTTTCTATGGATTCAAAAGCCTTAAGATAATCGAGCATAAGGTATTTCTTTTCACGTATTTCTCCTTCTTTATTTCCACTTTCTTATAACCATTTTCTTTTGGTGCTTGAATTTTTTATTTTTGACTTTGGTTTTTTCCAAGAATTTTTATTTATTTCCATGTACCAATACCACTTCAGTTTTTCTTTAAAACTTTTCCTTTTTCATTGTGTACAAGTGTACTAACCACAAGGTGAAGCAAGCACTTGACATTGGTCAAAACAAGCATTCCTTTTCCTTTGGATTGACCCACAAGATGAACAAGCACATGAGCATATGAGTATCAAAAGATCTAGATGAACAGAAAAGTCACAACAAAGCCACAAAGAACATCCAAGTCTTGAATTAAATATCAGAGGGTCCATAGGAATCGCTAGGTCTCAGATGAATCACAAAGTCTCAGATGAATCATAAAGTCTCATATGAATCACAAAGTCTCAAATACCACTCTAAGAAAAGGAAAGAACTAATTCCTAAGGTCCAGAATCCAAAATACTCCTCAAGTAAGGGATAGTAACACAAAGTTCAAACGATCAGATTAAAGTTTTTTTTAAGGTTTTAGCCATTTCATAATGTTTTTGCTCTTTTGAAATAAAAAGGCAATAAAATGCATAGAGTAAACGCAAAAAAATAAATAAAAGGAAAGAATGTAAATGACATAAAAGTAAAGACATACAATTAAATGACATAAATGTAAAGAGCGTAAAAGTAAAAGTTGGAGGTTAGCACAATTAATATGTCAAAGTTAGTGTTAATGAGGATTCAAGTTGAAATTTAAGTAATCATAAGTGAACTTATGTAGAAGTAACACCTATCTGAGGTCGGTAAATAACAATTTATGTGTCTGATATGTTAGAGATCTAACACAAAGTTAGCCTACTAAAACAAAAGAAAAAGAAGAAGAAGAAGATGGAGGAGAAGAGATGATCAACCACAATTGAAACAAAACAAGGGACCATCTAATCATAAATTTCAATCATCCAAGTTCATAATACAATGAGATTAACTTATCATTAATCCAAAGTGCCAAAAATGATCAAATGATCATTTAAATGATAAGTTTGAAATGATGAAAGTTAATAAAACCAAAGCATCATTAAAAGGCCAATAGAAATTAATGAAACATTGATCAATCGAGTCATGATCCAAGTCAACAAAAGTCAATACAGAAAATGAATCAAAATAGAAATCAAAAGAAGATTAAAATGAATTAAAACTAAAATTAAAAGAAAAATTCCAAAGATTTAGCAAAATTCAAAATAAATGATTGAGAAAATCATGAGAAGTCAAGTAAAATATATATAAGTGGATCTCTAAAGTTGTATACAAAAATGTTTGAAAATGATCAAAAATAAAACGAAATATGAAAAATAAATGAAAACTAAAAGAAAATATCAATTAAATGCAAAAATGATTTTAAAAATTATGCAAAAAATATATGTGATGCAAAATATTCTTAGATATTTTTTGTAAACATTTTGTATCAAAATGAATCAAAAATCATTTAAAATAAAATCATAAAAGAAAAGGAAAAATAAAATGAAAATTCGCACGTGTCAAGCTGAGGGAGACTAGAATTCAAATTCATGCGCGAATTGAACTTCATCTTCAACCTTGGTTCGATTTCTGAAAATCACAAACTAGGTGTTTTTAGCATGAATCAAGCAAGGATTCAACATCAACATCCATCATCGTCCATGTCTCTTTGCATCAGAGCTATTGATTGGCCAAACTACAAACTTAAAAGCCCTTAGTGATCTTTTGGTTCCATGATTTAATTTTTGATTGTTCGATGAATGTATTAGTTAAATTTTTGTTAGCATTGTTTGTCAGATAAGTGGAATTGTTCTACGGTTGCAAACACACGATTTTCCTTCATCCATTAATTGAAGAAGAGTGTTAGAGTGATTCAAGTGTGAGAATTTAGTTGTTTTGTGAAACATTGCATGATATTTGTTTAAGAACTAAATTATTTTTCATTTTTGTTTCTAAGAAGTTGTGATCATTGCTTGTATGTATTCTTAGGTTAAATTTGAACCATAAATATTTTCTTGGTTGAATCTATGCTTGAGAAAATCCTCTTGTGTTCGTGAGGGGCATACTTTGTTTGAGGAAAAGAAAAAATCTACTTGGGGAAAGTTTGTTGAATACCAAATATGACTTAAAATTAACCATTATTCTTGGCATTTTTCAACTCTTTTCTTATGTTTTCATTAATTTATTCCATGTCCTTGTGTGGATCTTCAATAAAATTAAATTTACCTTTGGATGCCTTGATTTGTGTTTTATTGTGTAGGATTTAAGCTTCATTATCAAAGATCAATGCACAGATGAATGGACAAGGAAGCCAAAGAAAAGAAGAAGATTTAGCAAGTTTGTAGTGCGAACCAGAAGGGAAGCCAAGGCGAGCTCGTAGTGCGAGCTTAAGACGAAGGCCAGCGAGCTGGAAATTTTGGATGGTAGTAGCAAAATGCCTCTCTGAATGCAGTGCGAATGCCTGCGCGAATACGTTCGCAGTGCGAGCTTAGATATTTTCTCATGGGTGGCTTAACCGTTCAAAGGCACTTCATGTTCCTATAAGTGAGCTTCGCAGTACGAACAAGGAAAATTTTTATTACTATTTATGTACTTTTCTTGCTTTTTAGAGAGATAACTTTTGGAGAACTTTATCTCTCTTTATTTCAAATATATTTTAGAGAGATAAACACAAAAACCCTAAGAGGGAGAAGTCCAAATACAAGCAAATCGGAGCTTGATCTTCGAGTAAATGATTTGATCTCTTGTTGGGGTTGGATGTAATCTTTTGATACCTTATGTATTTCTTCTAATCTATGCATTTGTGAACTAGTTTTGATTCAATACTGATGTTGTCTTTGATTTTATATAATGGGTTTGAGGTATTCATCTATTAATGAGCAAGCTTTTGACATAGTTTTGTGAGTTGATATTCACTAGTATCAAGCTTGTGATAATAGAGATGAAGAACTATGTTCACATATATAAATTAGTTGAATACATATAAAAAGGGTTAATTGTATGAATGTATTATGATCATGGCGTTTTATATGAAGTAATAATTTATCTGATATGGGTGTTATCCTTGTTTACTTGTTTACACATTGATTTGAACCGCTATAGACATATACTCTTCGGATCTAGATCTAGGATGAATACATGTTAGGTTCTAAACTCTAGATATAGATTTAGATTTAACATTCGTGTGAGTATCAGTTCTTAATGCCCTGTGTTGTAAGTTGTGTGAGACATCACCAATGACACAGTACGATCTTCTCTCGACTTTGCGCTAGACATAACCTCGATTGTGAGTGATACATGAGGGTATTAGACGAATGATTGATTTGTGTTTAACTGGTCAGAAGAATGAATGTGTTATTTGTAATACCCTAAAATTTACCTTTAGATTAGTCCGTTCATTTCACATTTCATCTCATTTTGCATTGCATTGTAAACTAACCGCTAACCAATTTGCTCAGTCTGAATTTACGGCAGTTTCTGACGTCAGATTTCTCGTGACACAACACATTTTATTCAAGAACCGAGATTTAGTCGTCAGTGGGATTTCAGAAATGTTGCTTGATTCCGAAACCATATGGAGCTGAATGTGTCGAGATATCGGTGGATTCGGGTTAAATCGGTGCGAGAATTTGTTTTGTGGAATTTATTTTAACAGACACGCGTTTGCCTGCTTTCGGCTAGTCACCAGTCGATTTTGAAGAAAACAGTGGAATTTAGGTTTGTGTGGAATTTATAATGAACATTGTGGGTTTGATCATGGTTATTAGTTGAGCTGATTCAGGTTACCGAGTTAAATTTTCGAGATGCGGTTTGAATTTTCAATACAAAAGACAATTCGCTTTGCAGTTTAACTGAATTTCTATGCTTATCCGTTCGAGGCCATATTTATTGACCTTATTATAGGATAAAAATTAATTTGCAAAGGGATTTGTTCGAACTCAGTGGTTACGTCGGATTTAAATCATGCAAAATGATTAATTGTCGAATTTGGAGTTTGAACGTCACATCTTAATCAGATAAATTTCATTGGATAAATTTGATTAAATGAATTTTTTTGAATGAGTTTAATTGGATGAAGTTAGTCATTTGAATTCAATCAGATGACTTTTAATCGAATGAATTTGATCAGATGACTTAGTCGGGGAAATTTAATCGGATGGATTTAGTCGGGTAGATTTAATCAGATGAATTTATTTGTATGGATTTAAGCAGATGATTTTAATCGGATGAATATAATTGGACAAATTTATCTGGACGAATTTATTTGGAGGGACTTAATCAGTTGAATTTAGTCATATAAACTTAATTAAAGAAATTTGTTTGATTGAGTTTAATCGGATGATTATCAGGAGAAATTGGATCGGAGAAATAATTTCAATTTAATAAGAAAATAAAATTTATTTATTCCATATTTTTATTACAATATACAAAAAGGTTTACAATTTAATTTCTAAAGTCTAAAGGACTCCTAATTGTTCTAAGATTTACGTCTGCATCCGATCTTCGACTCTCGTCTTTTCCAAACCTGCACAAAAATCGACAAAACAATGGTTAAACGGTTAGACGTAATAAGAAATGGTTTTTGATCGGTTTCGATATCCTCAGTTAGAATTCATCATCGGGTATGTTGGGAGGGCAACAACGACAAAGTCGGCGCCAGCTCCCGACTTTTCATTTTAATCTGACCCCGACACCAACCCGACAACATCTGTTCTAATTCATGCCAGGAGGGAGAAAAAGTGATTTTTGAAAAAAAAGTGATTTTGAAAAAATGCTTTTGGGAAAAAGCGCTTTTCCTGGAAAATGGTTTTTTTGCCAAACATGGCATAAACATATTTTCCCACATTCTTGCAACCAAACAAGATCCAAACGCAACACAACAACAATAAGCAACAAAAGTTCCTAAAATATCTCCAACACGCCTCCAATTTCTGGATCCAATACCATCCAAACAAACTCCCTGAAAAGAATCACAAAAAATCATAAAATTTGCAGTAACAACAACAAATTCATCCCCAAAGAGTAACGATTAAATCAAAAAATTCGCAGCTTTCTCCAACCAAAACAAATCAAAACCATAAAACTCGCAAGCCCAGCAACAAATTCGTGGAAGGGTTCACTAGAATGAACAAATTAAAATCGTAACAACATGCATACCCAGGCCCATAAAGTCAAATCAGAACCCATATAAAACAGCACCATCAGTTCTTCAAAAGGGACAATCAAGAACAAGAGGGGCGAGTTCAAAAATAAGAAGAAGGGTTCCTCAGAAAAATTCAGCGGTGGAGTTCAGCAGCAAGAACAACAGGGTCACGAATCAGAAATAAGCAGTTCATCAGAAAAGAGGATCCGCGAGTTCAGAGAAGAGGATTCGAAGAACCCTAAACCCACCAAATCAACCGACGGCCGCAACACCATCATCATCCATCAACGGACGAGAGGCGCCGCAAGTCGCCGTCAGAGGACAAGCCAAATGCCTCAGACGTTTGTCATCATCGGCGTATTTCCATCCAACAACAACTCAAGAATCCACCACCATTACCACCGCGAGTCACCGGCGGAGGAAGTGAAACCCAAAGCGTCAGTTTCTTCAAACATCATCGGCTAAAACCAAATCATTCGTAAGGACCATGTCTATCTAAATCATGGGTTTTGTTTTGTGTTTTTTTGAAGAAAGGCCATGGGAAAGATGAAGGAGAAGATGAAGCTCAGAGATGAAGATGGGTATGCACCGCACAAGGAGAAGAGGAAAGGGGTTCCAAAAACCCTAACAAGACTCAACATATTGACTCTTTCCCCTTTTATATTTTGTTTTATATTTCTATATTTTGTTTTATAATTTTTATTTTAGTTTAATTTCTGTATTAAAATTCTACAAGGTAAAAACATAAACCATGTTTAGTTTCAGCATTAAAACCATTTTTAAACTAAGAACTTTATTTAACACTTAATTTTCAAACTTAAATTAAAACTATTTTTTAAACTGAATTTAAACTTAATCTAAAAATTTAAAATTTTATAATTAACATTTAAAAAAAAAACAAAGATTTAATTTTAGTTCGCAGTTAACTTTTCTGTAAAATTAAAATTCATCTTTTTTTAATAAATAAGTTAATACTAAAGCTTTTAAGAATAATTACTAACCGTTTTTTTTAAACATTAACTAAACATTTTCTTAAAAATATTTTTAACTTAAATTCCTAACACTTTTCCCCCTAATCTCTAATTTGTAATTGACATAATTCCTAACTTCTGCCCGTTTAATTTTGTCTAATTTGATGTCGTTCCTAACACTATTCATTATTCGTCTGTGTTTACTAACCTCTTATTTATGTAATTTTGTTTGGGTTGTAATTTATGTGAGACAATCGTCGCTTTTATTTCGTTATTATTCTTGCATTTTTCATGGTTGTAACTTTTTGCGAGGCAATCGTCGCTTGTGTTCCGTTACTATTCTTACATGCCTTTCCACACTTCAATACTGTCGCTTAATTAATTTTGCATTACATTGTTCACCGTATAAGATCCCTTCTTAAGGAATAGGTCTAGCCGTTTGACTGTCGTGTCAATAGTCCTCACCTTTGACCCTTTCATTTTCCAAAACCCTAATTGCGTAGGCGTCCTGCCGTAGACCAAATTACCCTTTACCCGAGCATTAGGATAAGGAGTCGCTGTACTCCGTTTTAGGTTTCTCGCAGTGGAATACCTCTTTTGCCCTAAATTCAATTCAATTACAACGTAGAAATAGGAGTCGTCGTACTCCACGTAAGCGCTTCCTTATGAAAGCTTATTCCCCATTGAAACCTTAACCATAGTCAAGAAGTTTCTCTTCCTCCCTTTCGAGGGGAACTACGATTACTCTGATTCCATCCCCTACCTCGGATACGTAGGCACAAGATGTGAATCTTGGCGAGTAAACTTAGGCCTAATCCTTAGCATATACCCTTAAGTAAATAATTTAGCAAAATAGCAACATTAAAACAAGAGGTTCCTGTAGAGTACTACAGAAGTTTAGGGTGCTAATACCTTTCCTAAGCTTAACCAAACTCTTACCTAGATCTCTCCCTGCATTGTTTATGATGCAAAATTAGGTTTTTCCTTTCTTTAACCTTTCCTTCGGATAAATTAAAGACCGGTTGTGAATCAAAGGCTGTGATTCAAATTAATTAATAATTTGATATCCTATTCTCACCGCAACAGAAAATGGCGACTTCACTGGGGAAAGTTTGCCAGACTTTCGAGGGTTACCCCTATCTTGTTTTCGTTTTCTTTTTGCTTTATTATTTGCTTGTATATATCTCTATTGTACCTTGCTTGGGGTATCTTTATTGTGAGATAAGTCCTACACCTAAACTTGAGTGACATTATTATAGGAAGGTGATATGTTCGACGAGGCTTATAGGGAGTGACTCTCGACCAAGCTGACTTGAGAATCACCACTCAGTTGAGGCCCTCTTGAAAATTAGTTATGTTGAACGAGTATTCGTGAAAACACTTACTATTTTCGATTGGAGCCTGTGATACTAGGGACCGTAGTTACCCTTAACCACACTTTGGCCTTATCTAGGACGTAGTGCAAGGACTATAAGGGAGTATTCCCAAAATAGTTGCTACGCGATGCTACACTCAAAAGAGGTTCTCTTGAGAATATTATTAACCACTGAGTCAGTCTGGAAATTGATAATATCCGAAAGATGGACTGATGACTTTGGGAACTTCTTTAGAACCCTTGTTCTGTAGGTACAACTAACCGTTAGTACATACCTTTTGGGATGGGTAGACCTTGACTCCGCTCATTGTCCCTCTAACCCAGGACTTTTATTTGTTTGTGTGTGTTTGTGCATTGCATCCATAAAGCATCATATTGCATTAGATTTCATGGAATTCATCCTTACTTATGAACATTGCAGGATACCATGGATGACAATAGGAAAAACACTGTGAAATATTCTTTTAAGGGTCTTAAGTTGGATGACCTAAGGAAGCTAGGAACTTTGGTTCAAGATCAAGAGGGATTTAGAAACAAATATGGGAAGCTGTTACCTTTGTTGAAACTTCAAGTGGACGAAGGACTTCTTTCTACCTTGTTACAGTTCTATGATCCAGATTATCATTGCTTTACATTCCCAGATTATCAGCTATTGCCTACTTTAGAAGAGTACTCTCAATTGGTGGAGTTACCTATTTTGGACGGATCTCCTTTCCCTTTCTCAGAGAAGGACCCTAAAGAGCAAGACATTGCTAGAGCCATATACCTGAAGGTATCCGACATTAAAGGCAGTATGATCACCAAAGGTGAGACTTTCGATTTGCCTAAGAACTTCTTAATCAAGAAAGCCCAATACTATGCCGATCATATGAGCATGAATACGTTTGAGGCAATCCTCGCCTTGCTGATTTATGTAATGCTACTTTTCCCAAGTTTTGAAGGCTTCGTTGATCTCAACGCCATCAAGATCTTCATGAAGAACAATCCAGTACCGACTCTATTAGCTAACACTTACCATTCAGTGCATCTCCAAAACTTCCATGGCAGAGGGATGATTACTTGTTGTGTGCCTTTATTATACAAGTGGTTTATTTCGCACTTGCCCAAGTCTGGTCCTTTTTGGGATCTCAATAAAGGACGCTGGTCACAAAGGATTATGGCTCTAACTCACTCGAATATTGATTGGTATAACCGTGTGTACGATGGGACATTAATCATTAATGGTTGTGGAGACTTTGCTAACATACCCTTACTTGGTTTTAATGGAGGAATCATCTACAATCCGGTTCTAGCTCGTGGACAGCTAGGATATCCGTTGAAGGAACCACCTAAGAGTGTTCATGTGTGTTGCACCCTAATTTTTGACTTTAAGATTCCACCTCCTTGTGTATTTTATTCCGTGTTTTTTTTACTTTTGTGTGTATGTTTATTACGGCTAACCAATTTGTGCAGACGCAGTAATATCGAGCGGAGATAGCATTCATGCCCGCATTTAAAAGGACATGATTTAAGTTAGCCCCAGAGTTCATGGTTTGGTCTTGATCTTGTTTTAGAATGTTTTCGTTGCTCCCAAAACTATAGATTTTGTCTTAAAGGGATTCCGTCTCTCCATTTACACATTGCGGCAAATTGGGTTCGGACCAAAAGGTCAAAATTATTCAAGAGTATAAACTGATCCAAAAATAGTTTCAAGCATTGACTTAAACTCATGTATTTGGACTCATTAAATAGTAGAAATCATGCTTTGTAATGTGAACCGCATTAGATTAGTTTGGTTTCGCATATGGAATGTTCTATCCGACTTCTTTGTATCAGTTGGATTGTTAGAAAACCTGTCAGCTATCATCTTTGCGATAGGTTCAGTATGACAACTTGCAATGAATTTTTGAAGCGAGAGGAGCTGGTTAATTATAACTTCCAGAATGAATTTTTGTGATTGTCATGAGCAACTCAATTAAAATTAGAGAACTAATGGGTCGCTGTATTTCACAGATGGTCCTTCGCCGTGTCGGTAATGTGAAATCTGGCTGGAGAAGTGTTCTTACGGTTTTTACTGCTGCAACAAGATGTTTAATAGATTTACTTGTCACCTTTTGTGATACGATGAAGACTCAGCTACTAGGTGTTGTGTCCATACTGTCAGGGTTCATGAGAAGTCCTATTCAGGGTCCCGCTAGTACTGGAGTTGTTGGATTAGTCCGTCTCACAGGTGACCTTGGCAACAGGCTTTCAAAAGAAGAATGGAAAGAGATTTTTTTTCTATGTTTGAAAGATGCAACTACAGTGCCTGGATTCATAAAGGTTTTGAGAACCATGAGTAATATTGAAGTATTTAAATTTTTCACAGTCTTCTGATAATGATTTGACAAATTATGAGTATGATGGTAACAATCTGCAAACAACCACATATGTTGTCTCAAGAACAAAGAATCATATTTCTATGCAGCTACTTATTTTATAGAAATCCTAGTTGCTATTACATGTGCGGTAGAGCGCATCTCTGTACATAAAAAGGGCTTGGAAACCAAACTACATTGATGCCTGCAAGTGGTACAGAAGAAGTATCTGGTCCAAACTCTGCAGGGCCACCGGCTCTATTAATACTAATCCTGAGTTTGAAGAACGGTTTTGGATAATCAACCTTGCCTCTTGTTCCTCGTCTCACTCACACTATCAACCTCACAAGCTTCCTTCATTGTTGTCTGCAAAGCGAAAGCGGAACCGCGATAATAAAAGATCTAACATTTTGACCGCGAACCAAAACCTGTCAAAGCAACACAACTTATAATCAGAACAGACCTAGCAGAAATAAATTGCAAGTTAAGAGCCATGATAAGTGGATTTAAGTTCAGCCCTCCATGATCAAACATCCTATTTGGGAGTATAATTTATGTTGTAGGAAACTAGATGTTGATATGCAGTTGACGCCATTGTTATCACTTGATTTTATTGATTTGGAAGCACCAAATAGCAAAGTTAAATATCTCTGTAATGCCATTCGTTGCATTGATCCGCTAAGGCTAACCTTCCAGCAATGGATTATTGAGAAGCCGAATAATCTTACAGATGAAATGAGTCACCTTTTTCCAGTTTTGAAGTCTCTTCATGTGTTGGAAGATGAATTCCTGAAGAAACTCGTAGAGTTAACTCCTAAGCTCATTGAAGATACATCTTTTGCTGATATAATACAATCATACTCCGACCTTGTTGGGGATCATGTTTTGTTCTGGCGTTACTTCAGTTCTTCAATGTTTGACCAGATGATAATTTCTTGGCATTCCTTGCTGAAAGATGCTGAGAAGTTTATGACCATTTGCCCTGAAGCTCCATACCTGCAAGCATGAAAAAAAATCAACAGCTTTTAGAATTGTCGGAATCACTTTGGCTACGGAAGAAAGCACCCATTTGGTGAGTACTCTTGTTACTTCATCACGACACCGCATATTAAAAAAACTTCGTGAATAAGTTCGTTATTCCTCTGCTTAGGGAGTTGTACCTTCAGTCCACTACTTCTGATTTTAATTATACTATTGGTGGTGCATGGGCATACATTGGAGCATTGCGCATTCATCTCTTGCTTAGCGATAATGAATTTGATCCTGCCATGAAGCACTATTGCAAGTACACTCAGCTCGAAGAAACAATATCATCACTTGAACTTGAAATTCAGGGGCGGAAAGAGTGCGGGTATTTAGCCGGACAGTTTTGACAGTAGAAGCTGATAAAAGAAAAGCTGCAAGGGAAGATGGTGTTCTACTCTGAATCCTGGAAATACAAGAAGTTGATGAAAGAATGTGATGTATTTAATGACAGTATTCAACCAATTCAAGTTGTTGTGTATGGGATGAAACTTAGGTTACCACATGTTCTATCAAGCGCTTTAGAAAAGAATATCTGAGAAAAGCTGGTGATATACCATGAAAAACCCCCAACCGGGCGCTCCATTTTGGTTTACTCTATGTCCTGCAAATCAATGAGAATTGGGAATTAAGAGTTAGCAACCATCATTTCAACGTGTTCAAAGGAGAAATGAAATATTAACTACATCCCATATTTCACAAACATGTCGGGATGAGAAAGGAAATATTAACACATAAAGCATTGAAATCAGTGATAAATCAAGGGCTCGAAAATCAACTATAAGAAGGGAAGAATTGAGATGAAAAGGGGACGAAAATTCATAGCAGAAGTGCCCAGAAATCCACAGCAGTTCACAAATAAATCTCATAAAATATCAATCACATAACTCAAAAACCTACGCAGGATCCTCACATTCGAAAATCCCAATTTCAAACCCTACAATTTATAAATCAGAAGAAGAAGGAGACTTATCTTCTCCATAAAACTCCACCGTCGGAACCCCTTTTCGCCACGAAACCCTTGCGCCGTCAGCAAATCGCTCACCTCCTTCAAAACCGCGAATCACCCATGTCGGTTCTTCATGAGCCTCCATTCAAAACCTGTGAAAAAGGCATCAAACCGGTGAGCTTTGTTTTTACTAATATTAATATATTAATTTGTTGTTGGTTTTATAGGAAATCGGAAGAAGGTTGGCAAACGAGGAAGGAGTTCGAAACGGGTGAGAAGAATGAAGAAGAACGGGACGGAGGAAAGATCAGAGAGATGGGAGAAAGAGAAAGAACAAAGGCAGAATGAAAGAGGAAGGCTTTCCCAGAAGAGGAAGAACGGTGGAAGACAGAGAATTTGGGTCCTAGGGTTTCTTGTTCTCTTTAATTTTGTTGTATGCTGTTGTAATCACATGTAACACACAAACACGCTAATTACCGTGCACCTCACGCACACACCCACCGATCTCTAACGGATCATCATCGTACGCACCACAACACTCCATACCGTATACTATCGTCAGCGCACCGCATGGAATCACACGCAGCCCCCCTTAATCCCTTTTAAAACCACTAATCTGCAGTTTAACTCGCTAATCCTCACTTTTTTAGTTTAATTAAATAATTAATCTTTACTTTTCTTTTTTCAACCGGTTTTTTTAAATAATTAAAACCTTTTATTTAAACAACTTGGCTACTTAATCAATTAACTCCTTTTATTTAATCAATTTAATTAATAATCCAATTTATCCTATCCATTTCATTAACTAATCAACTTAATAACCTTTTATTAAATAATGTTATTCACCATTAAAAAAAAACTATTTTTCTAAATAGCTTGCCACTTATTAATTACTAATTTATCTGTATATTTATATAATAATAACTTAAAACTATGTTTCTTATTAGAGAGGTCTATTAATAATAATAATCATTATTTGTTTAAATCTAGAGACTTAATCTTTTTAACTCAATTAAATTTTAATAAAAAACCTTTTACCTTATAAAAAACCTATTTTATTTATCTAAAAATACTTCTATCTAAATTTAAACCACTTCTAATCTAACTAATATCCTTAAAATAATAATCAAATAACTTTTCTCAAATTAATTTATCATCTAAACTCCTCTCTATAAAATCCACTCAACATTCCCCTTAAAATCAATTCGACTAAAAAATGAACCAACATCGCCGCTTAAAATTAATCGTGCACACTTCACTTTCACTCACCTATTCACAATTCAAACACCTTAGCGCTTTCATGCGTGTGTATGACTTTATTTTTCGCAATTATCTTCTGCAATTTAATATTACCGCATTTATCTTTTATCGCATTGCATTCCGTCCAAAGGAAAAACCTACACATGATTCAACGTTTGTGTGTAGTGCACATCATTTGCATCATACTCCCACTTGATCCTTGATCCAATTCAAGTTGATCTTTCTAAGTTAGATCCTACCCCATAGGAAGGACCGTTATCTTTTACAACATAGAAACAAACAAATACAACTCAATTCAAACATTCAAACACAATATAGAAATAGATGTTAATCATCTTAAGCGAGATAGAACTTCCATCCTACATCAATACAATCAATATGTAGGGACTTTGCCTTAAGAGAGATAAAGGCGTACTCGTCAATCAATATCCGAGTACTTGAGCTCTTCTCTTAAGATGATGCAAAGACTATTTTCCTACAATTTGTGGCGGTTAAATCTCTCTTAATATGATAACTCATCTTTTCTCCTAAAATTAATCAATCAACTACCCTAAACCCGTAGGAACTTTGACCGCAGTCAAAGAACTCCTCAAACCCTTTAGGGGAACTACAGATACTCTGATTCCACTCCCGTAGGATATGTAGGCATAAGATGCGATATCTTATTGAGTATACATAGATATAAACCCCTAGGTCTCTTATCCCTTAAGCAGGTAAACATTAGCAATAAACAAACATAAAACAAGAGGTTCATGTAGAGTACTACAGAAACTTAGGATGCTAGCACCTTCCTTAAGTTTAACCAACCCCCGAACCTATAACTCTCTAGCTTGCATTTGCATTGCATTATGAGAATTTCGATCTTTATCCCTTTGGACAAATTAAAGGTCGGTTGCAAATGAATTAGATTCAAACTAATCAATAGTTTGGTATCCAAATTTCACTGTGACAGAAATGGCGACTTCACTGGGGACAGTCGACGGGTCTCCCTATCTTGTTTTGTTTCTTTATTGTTTTATATATTTGCTTACTTGCTTATTTGCTTATTTGTTTATTCTTTATTTCTTTTGGGCTGTTATCCTTGAGTGGTGAGACAAAGTCCTACACCCAGACTTGAGTAAACTTAAGATAGGATGGTGATATATTCGACGAGGCTTATAGAGAGTGAGTCCCGACTAAGCTGACTCGAGAATCCCGCTTAGTTGAGACCCTTTTGAAAATGGTTCGGTTGAACGAGTTTAGTCGTGAAAACTTTTACTATTCTCAATTGGAGTCCATGATGCTAAGGACCGTAGTTACCTTTAACCCCACTTTGGCCTTTATTAGGACGTAGTGCGAGGCTATGAGGGAGTAGTCCTGAAATAGTGCTACGCGATGCTACACTCAAAAGAAGTTCTCTTGAGAATATTATTAACCCCCGAGTTAGTTGGGAAGTTGATAATATCCGAAAGATGGGCTGATGACTTTGGGAACCTCTTTAGAACCTTGTTCTGCATGTACAATCAAACGTTAGTCCAAATCCTTTGGGAATGGGTATACCCTTTGGCTCCATGCTCGTTGCAAACCTAGGGTCCCCCTTTGTTTGTTTATCTTTATGTCTCTATGTGCTTACCTGTGTTTGTTGAATCCATAGAGCATCATATTGCATTGGTTTCATGGGATTCTTAGTTTTTGTTATAAACATTATAGAAACCAACATGGATTACAAAAGAAAATATTTTGGAATATTCTTTTAAGAGTCCTAACTTGGATGGCCTAAGGAAGTAGGAACTCAGATTGAAGAAAACTCAAAGGACAAATACGAGAGGCTTCCCCTATCATGGAGGATCATTAGAAGTTCAAAAGACTCTTATTATCGTTGAAGATCCAAAAGATCTCCCTTACTTCCAACAAGAACAAAAGAAGAGATGGAGGATTTATTTTCCTCTATCAAACTAATCTTTAGACGTTGATCATGGACGACTCATACTCAAGAAGATCCAAGTAGACAACAAATCAACAAGCACGATGAAGGGCTTCCTTAGGGCTTTATTAGCTTAGCTATTAAGTAAGGACTCTTATAAGGCTGTTTCCTTGTAATCCAATATCATAATAAAAAAAATATAATAGTAGAAAATAACAAATGAATTTTATTTGGTATTCTGTAACGTTTATGAAAGCTTGAGTTCCATGAAACCTTTCATTTCTGCATTCTTACATTAGCATTTTGCATATGCATGTGTCTCTCCTCTTTTGTGGCTCATCCGTCTTTCTGTCTTTGCCTGTCAGCTGACATCTCGATCGTCTGACCAAGCTCGAAGTATTATTGAAGGATAGTAAAGAGAACAAAGATATGGATTCTATGGCGGGCTTCAGAGTGATAACTAATCTGTTATTTGATCTTCCCTCTAACAATGTTCAACAAGTGAATGTTCCTACGCAACCTCAGCCTGTGCAAGATAACTTGTTTGTTCAAATTAATGGAAAAGTTTCCCAGTTTCCATAGCATATACCGAATCTTCAGAGTGTTCATGCTAAGATGAAGATGGATGGTCCCAGATTTATAGCAATTGAGAAAGAATTTCGTGATCTTAAAGAACAATTGAAAATGATGAAAGGAGATGAAGCATCTGATTTGGATGCTCATGACTTATGTTTAGTTCCAGGTGTAATCATTCCTCCGAAGTTCAAGATGCCTGTCTTTGAAGTTTACAAGGGTACTAGTTGTCCAAAATATCATTTGATGATGTTTTGTTGAAAGATGGCTGCTTATGTTGGCGATGACGAATTGATGATTCACTGCTTTCAAGAGAGCTTATCTGGGGCATTCCTGATATGGTATGTGAAGCTACAAAGGAATCGAATTCAGTCTTGGAGAGATTTAGTTGATGCTTTCGTGAAGCAATACAATTATAATTTGGACGTGGCTCCAGACAGTGATCAACTAGAAGGAATGAGTAAGAATGACGATGAATCTTTCAGGGAGTATGCCCAACGATGGAAAAAGTTAGCATCTCAAATTCATTCACCACTTCAAGAGAAAGAATTAAGCAAGATGTTTCTAACAACGCTGCCAGGCTCGTATTATGATAGGATGGTAGGCGTTGTGCCATTAGATTTCTCCAAAATTGTAGAAGTCGGAGTAAACATCGAGAATGCACTCAAAAGTGGAATGATTCAGGATAACTTGAATGACCAAGCTAATGAAGAAATTTCGGTTTATGATTCCCTAGAGGAAAAAAGCGTTGATGTTAATGCGATTTGTGATTCCTCTCAAATCTTGCCAGATCCAGTTCCGTTACCTCATCCTTAATATCGGTATGCAGAGCCTGCTCTGCGCAAACAACAACTATCTCATAAACGAAGGGTGACATCTCCAGATCAGCATCAGAATCGACAGGTTCGAGGACGGTTTCAGAACCAGAAGATACCTCTGAATTCTCCAAAAGAAGAAACTCGCTGGTTTGATCTTATCCCAGTGGCTTACAGTCAGCTATGGTCTTATTTTGCTAGAAACTCGGTGATGACACCCAGAAATACTAGAATCATGAAGTCTCACCCGCCATGGTTCAACCCGAACGCCAGCTGTGAATTTCATGATGGAGTGTTGGGGAATTCGATTGAAGAATGCAAAGTTTTCCAAGAGAAAGTTCAAGAAATGATTGGTGACGAAGTGCCAACCTTCAAAGGAGGAAGCCCAGTCGTGAATGGAATACCGTTATGCTGATATAAGCAAAAACTCCATAAGGGTTCATCAGTTGTTTATTGTGTTTGCTTATGTGTACTTTTTATTTCTTTGATTAAAAGCATAATTGGCATGTAGGAACATGTTATTTTGAATAAGTAGTGCAATAAGTGTTTGTCTTAAAAAAATCCATTTGTTTCACTCGTAAAATTTTCTTCATAATTTTATAATGCCAATGCTACCTAATCTCTTGCTTAGGCAGAGAATTGGGAAGAGGATGACGAAGTAAAACACAAGTCTCCTGATGTATGCTTTCGAATAAAACCCTACTGATGATGTAAGGCATTGTTTCAAACCTCCTAAATACCAGAGAATAAATCGGTTAATTCCTCTTTAACCATTTTTCAACCTTATTTTCAACCTGGGGCAATTTCCAGTCACCTTGATTGAGCACTTAAAACCTTTCAAGATAGTGAACATCTTTCAAAATTGGATGGGTACAAATAAGCTTTGACCCTTATTCCTTTTGTTTTACAAATCGTAAACTAAACCACGATACAACCTTTCAAAGTCCTAATTGAAGTAAGGTTTACTTTGAAAGCATACTCAGTGAGATGACGTTTCCTGACTCCTATTGAGCTATGCCCAATTTGATGATTGGCTTTATAAAACAAATCTATATCCTAACTAGTTATTTTTGTCACAAGTTATCGTGATATCTCTTTTCAAAAACTTCAGAACAAACACGTGTTGCATTAACAGTTTCAGAATTAACGTTTCATACGTGTTGATTTTTGCTAATGTCGTAGAAGATTACACACGAGCATCATCATTAAGTTTGTTATATTGGAATTTGAAGACTCTGCTGAACTGGGGCAAGTTATTTCCAAGTGGTTATTCTGTGCAAATTAGACTTCACCTAAAGAGTTGTTTTTGAAGATTCAGCCATAATACCGTCAATCAGGGTCAGTTATGTCGAGATTCGAGGAATCTCTCCAAGAGTTTCAAAATAATGGGACGCCATGTTTTCTGTAAAATCCTCTTAGAACGACTTCTTCTCATAACCATAGGACTTGGGGCATTTGAGAAGCAAATATCATCTTATCCATGTGCAACAACTATTGTTCAAATGGCGACTGCCACGCAGTCTTCAGTATAATTTTTCAGCAATTTCACAACATTCTTCATGTCCCCGGTATTTTTACTCCAGGTGGTCATGACATTTCTCCGATGAAGCTTTCCAATGTAAGAATTCCCAGTGATTTGTTTAAACTTCACTTCCCCAATGAAGTAGATGGTATTTTTAATCCTCAACGAATCTTCTCAACTTTACCTTCTCAGTGAAATGGATGTTAATGTACTCCCTAGTGGATTGTGTACAAATGTTAATCTTCCCCAGCAAGGCGGATGTTTATTTCATCCCCGTGAAGTTTCTACGACATTTTCAACAACTATGATGACAAAGGTTTCCCCATCAAAGTAGATATTTGTTTTATCCCCTGTGAAATCTCGATTCGGGTATCTCCATCTGCAGCTCCAATTTGAATCTCTCTACTAAGGAGGATATTTATTTTATCCATGAAGTCTCTACAGCTATGAGTTTGATCCACCCCTGGTAGATCTTTATTCTCATCCTCAACACGATAATCAAGATTGATCAAGATGTTGTATCCCCAAGTGAAATGTTCTCCATTCCCCAAGAGAAGTTTTTTAAGCTTTGAAGCAGGATTGTGATCCCGTATTTGGTTCTCCACCTATCCCTAGTGGTACTTCTATCTTTGAAGATTGGTCGGATGTTTGCTCCGAGATGCTTCATCTCCGGTTGCCTCCTTCTGTTTGTTTTGTCAGCATAAGCATACGCATAGCATATAGGTAGCTAGCATGGCACTTGCATTTCTGCATCTTTGCGTCGGTTTGTTCTGTCTCTTTGGCCGTGTCTATCCCCAAGTGCCTGGGTGTGTCTTCTCCTTCCAAGTAGAGTTGTCAGCCCTAGGCAGAAAAAAGAGCCATATTTCTATTTCCCCACAGAGTTTGACCCTCATGGAAGACGGTTGTTTTAGTTAAAACCCCATTTGAGTTCATTCCTCAATGGTCGAGTCTTACTTGACAGTTTCTCTTCAGTTATTTCCTGAATTGAACTTCGGTCCTTGGCAATCACATTGTGGATATCTCCAACTTTTGGATATGGATTAAGTATGCATTTATTTTGCACTAGGCTCCCCAAGAGAATCTCTATGAAGACCATCATTGAAGATGGATATTTCTCCAACAATATTACCAGATTCTCTCAGCAATTTATACCTAGATTGCAAGCATCCTCTTTATTTGAGCAACTCGTTTTGATTAAGATCTTATTCAAAACGACATATGACAGTCTCCTCAAGACGTCTTGTCCATCCCCAGTGATTATCGACTTGGTAAATGGAAAACCTTATAGATATTTCTCTTTATTTGAGAACTCGCGCATTTTTACGACAACAAGGATACTCCTCAGGAATGTATTTCCCAGCGAGTTCACCACACAAGTTTGTTTCCATCAAGCGAAATCTCCTCAGAGAAGTCGAGGAAGTTTATTACATTAGTCTCTTTACTTGAGAAGACATACTTTACAATTCAACCGGCTTACATCTCCTGAAGATCCTTGGTGAAGTTTTGCAACCTCCAGTACATTATGACTTACAGCCGGAGTTCCACAATCCGCAAAGTTTTACAATAACATCTACAATCTACAATGATTCTACAATCTATAAAATTTTCAATCCCCTGCGAAGATGCTCTCGCAAGTTTTCATCATTTCAGGTAGAAACTGTGACCCGTTCATGGCAAACACCCTATGAAGCGTGGGGAAGTTATTTCAAGAACTGAGACCAACTCATGGCATCCAGCCCATGACACTCGGGGAGGTTATTTCAATAACTGAGACCAGCTCATGGCATCTAGACCATGACGCTCAGGGAGGTTATTTCATGAACTGAGACCCGTTTATGGCAAACATACCATGAAGCATGGGGAAGTTATTTCAAGAAACTGAGACCCGTTCATGGCACACAAACCTTGAAGTGGGGGGAGGTTTCTCTATCCTTTCGAACATTTATTCCAAGACATCTTATTTCCTGGCTAATCTCGGCAGAAGATTACCGGTAGACCTCGACAGTAGGTATTTCTATTCTTGGCGAATCTCGGCAGTAGATTCCTAGAATACCCCGGCAGTAGGTATTTCTATTTCTATTCCTGGCGAATCTCGGCAGTAGATTCCCAGAATACCCCGACAGTAGGTATTTATTTTCATTTCTTGGCTAATCTCGGCAGTAGATTCCCAGAAGACCTCGACAGTAGGTATTTCTTTTATTTCATAGAATCTCGGCAGTAGATTCCATGAAAATTTTAACAGCAGACACTTTGGCAAAAAAGTGTTTTTTCAATGAAATTCAAGTCTTGACAGTAGACTTCTACAGCTGATATCTTGAAATCAATTACATTTGACCTATCCAGTAGATTCTTCAAGAGGATTTTTCTCATGAAGTTCTTCGCAACATATTCACGGATCCCTTGTGATTGTCAATCTTTCCCCGTGGAGTCTCGCTTTGTTGAGCCTGTTCTTCCCATGTGTCGTGTCCAGTCCATCCCCTGTGGCATCTTGTCTCCACAGAACCGTCTGTCATGCATTCTTATATCATTGCATATCATATGCATTTGGTGGCATCTTACGACCAAAAATTCGTGCAATGTTTGTATTTAAGTCCCTCCTATCTCGCCGAGACGAAGATTTCAATCTCCATATCTCCGAATAGGAGTAACTTAAATAGGGGCATCTGTTGCACCCTAATTTTTGACTTTAAGATTCCACCTCCTTGTGTATTTTATTCCGTGTTTTTTTTTACTTTTGTGTGTATGTTTATTACGGCTAACCAATTTGTGCAGACGTAGTAATATCGAGCGGAGATAGCATTCATGCCTGCATTTAAAAGGACATGATTTAAGTTAGCCCTAGAGTTCATGGTTTGGTCTTGATCTTGTTTTAGAATGTTTTCGTTGCTCCCAGAACTATGGATTTTGTCTTAAAGGGATTCCGTCTCTCCATTTACACATTGCGGCAAATTGGGTTCGAACCAAAAGGTCAAAATTATTCAAGAGTATAAATTGATCCAAAAATAGTTTCAAGCATTGACTTAAACTCGTGTATTTGGCCTCATTAAATAGTAGAAATCGTGTTTTGTAATGTGAACCGCATTAGATTAGTGTGGTTTCGCATATGGAATGTTCTATCCGACTTCTTTGTATCAGTTGGATTGTTAGAAAACCTATCAGCTACCATCTTTGCGATAGGTTCACTATGACAACTTGCAATGAATTTTTGAAGCGAGAGGAGCTGGTTAATTATAACTTCCAGAATGAATTTTTGTGATTGTCATGAGAAACTAAATTAAAATTAGAGAACTAATGGGTCGCTGTATTTCACAGATGGTCCTTTGCCGTGTCGGTAATGTGAAATCTGGCTGGAGAAGTGTTCTTACGGTTTTTTACTGCTGCAACAAGCTGTTTAATATATTTATTTGTCACCTTTTGTGATACGGTGAAGACTCAGCTACCAGGTGTTGTGTCCATACTGCCAGGGTTCATGAGAAGTCCTATTCAGGGTCCCGCTAGTACTGAAGTTGTTGGATTAGTCCGTCTCACAGGTGACCTTGGCAACAGGCTTTTAAAAGAAGAGTGGAAAGAGATTTTTTTTCTATGTTTGAAAGATGCAACTACAGTTCCTGGATTCATAAAGGTTTTGAGAACCATGAGTAATATTGAAGTATTTAAATTTTTCACAGTCTTCTGATAATGATTTAACAAATTATGAGTATGATGGTAACAATCTGCAAACAACCACATATGTTGTCTCAAGAACAAAGAATCATATTGCTATGCAACTACTTATTTTACAGAACTCCTAGTTGCTATTACACGTGCGTTAGAGCGCATCTCTGTACATAAAAAGGGCTTGGAAACCAAACTACATTGGTGCCTGCAAGTGGTACAAAAGAAGTATTTGGTCCGAACTCCGCAGGTCCACCGACTCTATTAATACTAATCTTAAGTTTGAAGAACAGTTTTGGATAATCAACCTTGCCTCTTGGTCCTCGTCTCACTCACACTATCAACCTCACAAGCTTCCTTCGTTGTTGTCAGCAAAGCGAAAGCGGAACCGCGACAATAAAAGATCCAACATTTTGACCGCGAACCAAAACCTGTCAAAGCAACACAACTTATAATCAGAACAGACCTAGCAGAAATAAATTGCAAGTTAAGAGCCATGATAAGTGGATTTAAGTTCAGCCCTTCATGATCAAAAATCCTATTTAGGAGTATATTTTATGTTGTAGGAAACTAGATGTTGATATGCAGTTGACGCCATTGTTATCACTTGATTTTATTGATTTGGAAGCACCAAATAGCGAAGTTAAATATCTCTCTAATGCCATTCGTTGCATTGATCCGCTAAGGCTAACCTTCCTCCAACGGATCATCATCGTACGCACCACAACACTCCATACCGTATACTCTCGTCAGCGCACCGCATGGAATCACACGCAGCCCCCCCTTAATCCATTTTAAAACCACTAATCTGCAGTTTAACTCGCTAATCCTCACTTTTTTAGTTTAATTAAATAATTAATCTTTACTTTTCTTTTTTCAACCGGTTTTTTTAAATAATTAAAACCTTTTATTTAATCAACTTTTCTAACTAATTAACTTGGATACTTAATCAATTAACTCCTTTTATTTAATCAATTTAATTAATAATCCAATTTATCCTATCCATTTCATTAACTTATCAACTTAATAACCTTTTATTAAATAATGTTATTCACCATTAAAAAAACTATTTTTCTAAATATCTTGCCACTTATTAATTACTAATTTATCTGTATATTTAAATAATAATAACTTAAAACTATGTTTCTTATTAGAGAGGTCTATTAATAATAATAATCATTATTTGTTTAAATCTAGAGACTTAATCTTTTTAACTCAATTAAAGTTTAATAAAAAACCTTTTACCTTATAAAAACCGATTTTATTTATCTAAAAATACTTCTATCTAAATTTAAACCACTTCTAATCTAACTAATATCCTTAAAATAATAATCAAATAAATTTTCTCAAATTAATTTATCATCTAAACTCCTCTCTATAAAATCCACTCAACATTCCCCTTAAAATCAATTCGACTAAAAAATGAACCAACATCGCCGCTTAAAATTAATCGTGCACGCTTCACTTTCACTCACCTATTCACAATTCACACACCTTAGCGCTTTCATGCGTGTGTATTGTAACACCCCACTTCCCAAATTAAATAAAATATAAACATTATAAATAAACATCAGAGTTTTCACCAAAAATAGTGGGATATCACATCACCAAATTTTTATAAAAATACTTTATTAATTATTCTCAAAAATAATACAGCGGAAAACATTATTCCAACATTCTCGGCCATCCGCCAAATTTCGTAAAATCTTTATTATTATAATTCACAAAAAAAGTGATACGTCACAGGATTACAACAAGTTTGACATAAAACAATTAAAACACCCATATCCCGTGTTACGTATCAGAGCATCCTAGACTCGACTAGCACACCACCATCCAAGCTATCTAAGTACCTGGATTATCTGTACTTCCGGAGAAGCACAGACACAACAACAACCAAGGGGTGAGAAAACATGATCAAAAATATATTGGTAATGTAATACATGTAAACAAGGTAGTAAAACACACCAACACACCAATATTCACCCCAACAACTCCATATAACGAACCTACTGTTCAAATTACAATATAACATATTATAATGCAAATATGCAACTCAACACCATGCATGCGGTACCGACTCATTGGTTCATTCAATCGAACCTGGATAGATCACTTACGCTCCTCCTGAGACATGATCTATCCCCCACCATTCTCCACAAAGGAGTACGGATGAATCACTTACGCTCCTCCTGAGACATGATTCATCCCACCAAAACACCATGATATGCACACACCAATGCATAACTATCATAATTAGGCACTCAAAGTGCACACGATCCTCCTGATCATATCATCATACATCAATGCATATATGTACAGATATAACATACACCAACACCGTATAGATCAATCAAATAGTAAACAACTTCATACTATAACACCAGATATAACCACATCCCAACACTCGGGAACGCACGATCCTACTGATCACTACATATATATACATTAACTAATTGTTCACCAACAATATCAAGGAAAAAGAGTACCATCACCAAGTAAACAAGTTCATACTTTATCACCAAGATATAAACACGTCCCACCACTCGGGAATACACGATCCTACTGATCACTACACCATGCTCTGCATGATTCATACACCAACTAATTATCCATTTAAATAATTAGTAACGGAAATCACATACTATCACCGAGTACTCACTCTATACCACTCAATCATCTCCCCTATAATCAACAAAGTCCAAGGGCACTACACTCTTAGCGCACACAGCATAACAGCACCTACTGGACTCACTCGCTAGGCGAGCACCTAGCGAACGCTCGCTGCCTTCTCTCTAAGCGAAGTGCTAGCGAGTTGCCTGCGACTTCTCAAGTTCTCACAGTTCAGAACGCTCACTCTTCTCCGATTCAAGCCTATTCTATAACATCCACTTCCTATACTATCCGTATTACGACCAATGCATATTAGGCTTATCAATCTTCCTATAATTCTACTCCAGATCAACATTACGGCACACTACCGACACTTTAGAGTTACTCTGAACCTTACTCAAACCAAACCAACACCAACAGTCAATCAACAATGGCAACATCAAAACATACGTACATCATCATATACATATTATTCCAAAGTCATCACTTAAACAATCTATCGACACATCAAAAAGGTCACACAGAACTTCCCTAAAACCGTAAACCCAACCTATACGCCAAATTAACCAAAAACAACAATTCACCAACCATCAACATATTTCAATCCATCAACATCAACATAACTCAACAATCAATAGCATGTCAATATAAAACTTCATCAACGATACATTCCTACGGGGTTAAGGAATCCCCACTACCCTATACATGTATATACCATTCCCAATCAAGTTTCTCCCCCCTTACCTTGTTAATCGGTTGATCGATGAAATTCTTCCTGGATTTGGTCTCTTGGCCTCCTCTTTTCTTTCCGTTCTTCGTTCCCTTTTTCCTTCGTTCTTCTCACTTCTCTCGTTCTTTCCTCTTCTCTCTTTCTATCGCTCTTTCTCTCTTCCCTCTTTCTATCGTGTTATTTTCTCTAATACTTCCTCCACCCCTTCATATTCTATTTTCCTTTTTATTTCCTATCCCAATAATAATAATAACTAATAAAAATAACATAATAATAATAATAATAATAATAATAATAATAATATCATTATTATCACACCAATTTCCCATGATCTATGATAATCCTTTTTCTCTCTATTCCAACTTTTCTAATATCTCCTTGCTACCTCTTCATATTTCCTTCCTCACGGTTTCTATCATGACTTTTCATATTTCCATTCTAACTTCCCAATAACACTTCCACCTCTTATTTTACTTATTCCAACCACTAATATTCCCAATAATAATTCTAATATAATAATTATAATAATCATTATAATAATAATAATAATAATATAATATAATACTATTATAATATTATAGTAATATTCAACATAATAATAATAATAGTAATACACCCAACAATAATTATAATTATAATAATAATAATACTAATGATAATAATAACAATTATATTAATACTAATAATAAAATAATATTAATAATAATAATCTTAATATTAATAATACTAATATAATATTATTAATATTAATAATACTAATCATAATAATACTATTATTATTAATAATAATAATAATAATATTATTCTTATTATTATCTCACCAAAATAATAATAATAATAATAATAATAGTAATAATATTATTATCTCACCAAAATAATAATAATATTAATAATACTAATAAATATAATAATATATAATAATAATACCCCCACCAATATTACTATTATTCACTATATTATCATATTCACACCAAAAATCATAATAATATAATAACTACGTTAATAATAATATTATATTCTCCATATTAATAATATTACTACAAATATTAATAATAATCATAAATATTATAATAATAATAATAATAATAATAATAATAATAATAATAATAATAATAATAATAATAATAATAATACCACCACCAATATTACTATTATTTCTTATATTATTATAAACTCACCAAATTACCACCAATGATCCTCCCATCTCAGGGACACCCACCAAACATCATCAAATACACCCTACCAAAGGGCACATCAACATATAATATTTAAAATAATAATAAAATGACTAAATAATTAAAATGGGTGTTACAACTCTCCCCCACTTTAATTATTTTCGTCCTCGAAAATTACTTGATGGAAATAATTCCGGATACGCTCCCCGCATCCTTTATTCCAATTCTCAGGTCACACTGCCTTCTGCAGCACCTCCCCATACTACTTTCACCAAAGATATCTCCTCCCTTCGGAGTTGTTCCTCGCTCGCCAAAACGAACTAGCAATGCCTCAACAATCGGAATATTTTTCACTTGTACATCATCCACCTGGTTCAATGTACTTTCTTGACTAAGACACATGAAACATATCATGCCAATTCACAGCGACAATGGAAAAACAGTCTAACATGTTACTCCTCCCATGCCTCCGTTGCGTCACTCTGATACAACTACAGAACACGGTGCGAACTTCTGAGATTTCGAAGCTCGACCAACACCAGTCACCGGCGTGACTCTCAAAACACATATTGCCTCGGATCCTCTCGATCTTCTCAGCCATCTCAAGCATAATTTTCAAGTCTGAGTACAACACTCTCACTCGATTTATTTCAACACAGGAGAGTCCTACACTCCCTATCTCACCAAGCCACATATAGTGCCATTCCGACACTAGGATGGTAACCGTTATTATAGGTAACTCAATCAACGATAATTAATCATCCCACGCTCCACCTTGATCCGACACCCAAGCTCTCACCAATTCTCTAAAGACTCAATAGTCCTCTCTGACTGACCATCAGTTTGCGGATGGTAGGTCGAACTCAGCTTCAACTTAGTACCCGAAGCTTCCTATAAGCCCCTCCAAAATCTCAATATAAACCTCAAATTTCCATCTGACACAATATTCGTCAGTATCTCATCCAACTTCACCACTTTCTCAATATGCATCTCGTATATCCTCAACACGGAATATTTAATCCACTCATAACAATTCAAATTAAAATTATGTCTTTACAAATTCTTTGGAAATCTCAACACCAATTTCGTGAAAATACTACCTGATTTCCACTCTGGAATATTTAACGACTGCATCAGACTCAACAGTCTCTGATGTTCACTCTTCGAATACCTACAATTCTAACCAGCATATTCCACCTCAACTACTCCTCCCCTTATCCATGGTCTCCAAAACAATCTACTCAAATTCGGTTACTTCTTCATAGCACCAGGACAGATACTCCATCTACCTCAATGTATTTCTTCACGAGTACTCCTACTCCCCTCAACAACATCTGGTACACATACCCTATCATAACACATCATGGTACTATTTCCACAAACCCGACAATCCACTCTTCGACTCTAATTTATTAATTTTAACTAATTCACTACTCAACCCAGGTTTCTGACTTTCTCGATTCTGCTCAAGGATATCACTAGTCAGATCTTAATAATAAAAGCTTAACTCCATAAGAAGTCTCCTTACTCACAAAACTCATATTATGAAATTGCTCAATTAGTTCTAACTCTTTTCACCATCATCTTCGGTATATGCAAATATTTCTAACTCACTGCATCATCTACCATGTCCGCTTTACCCGAATGGTAATTCAACTCGAAGTCGTACTCTTTTCGAAGTCCCAATTATTTCCTATGCCTCATATTCGTCTTATTCAAATTAAACAAACACCTTAAACTCTTAAGATCACCAAATATCTCCGATCTCAATCTGAACTTTTGAAGACTCCGACTCCGGTACAATCACAATAGTAACCAACTCTAAATCACTGGTCGGATGATTTCTCTTATACACTTCAAGTTGCCTTTTGCATAATTGAAACTCGCTGAAGTTTTCTTTAGCAAATCCCCTAATTATATCAACAAGCATCACAAACACCACAATTAGTTCTATCGGATTCGGCAGAACTTTCCTTACGGAAGTATATCACCGCTCTTTTTCCAACACTGATAACTCCAGTTCCTTATGCTCAACATAATCCTCTATACTCTTCGAATACCTTAAAATATCATTTATTAACACAACCATTGCCTTATATAAATAATTAAAGAAGATCCCATGCCAAGTGGACAAACAAGTTGTGAGTTATAGTGGGAACACATACCGTATCGCCCGTCCTTACCACAACATTCAAACACACTTCATCAATAAATAGATTAAATCTATGTCAATAATTCACCATCTCATAGATAATTTGAATAGCTTTCCAACGCTTCGAACCGCGCGTCATTCCGAGTTACGGTTCTCCCGTTACGGCAAAAACACCAGAATAACATTTTTTGCCCAGGACCCCTTCGGCAGGCGAACACCGCAGCGAATATGGATGTTCGCCAGTATGCTCGCCAGGAGAACATGACAGTCCCAAAATCCTCTTTTCGACCCTTACCCGACTTCCGAGTGTCCGATTTCGATTCCGTAAAAAGCTGTGATCTCGGAATTTAACGTACAACAACAATTTTATACTTAGGAAGCCATCCAACACATTTTTAATCTATGGATAATTTAAAACTCAATTACTTCCAATCTCAACAGCAGATCTTTGAGCCTCCTAATACGATAGAACTTTTGACCTTCGTCCCATCCACCACAAGAACTCTACTCGAGATCACATGACCAAGGGACTCACATCCCTCGATCAATTGTTCCATCAAATCATTAACTCTTGGAAGCGAACACCTATCCTTGATAGTCACCCTGTTCACTTATCTATAGTTCACCCAAAGCTTCACAAAACCTTCTATCTGTCTAACCAACAAAATTGGTGCACATTACGGTAGCACACTCAAACAAAAGAACCTCTCTCCTAGAAGGTCTTCAAGTTGACTCTTCAACTTCTCCAATCTCAACGAAAACACACCATATGGAGTCACTAATATCGGACTCGTTCCAACAACAAAGTCAACGTGTGAGCTTTACTTCACACTCCGATAGTAAATCACCTACCTCATCCGGAAACCTCCGACAATCGCAAATAATTGACAAATCCCAATTTTTCTCACTTTCCTTCTCATTCCAAGTTTCAGTCAAAATAGACACTTCAACACCATCTTACGCCAAATTCCTCAAAATAATCCCTTAAGCACTTAGCTTAACTCAAGATTATTCACTGCTCACGCCACCCAAGCTTGCAAGACGCGTCTATCCCATCCAACACAATCTCGTCCAGTATTAACAAGAGATTAAGGATGATCAGTTCCTCAATTTGTTAATAGACAGCCGAAATCATGATGGGGTACAAACCATCTTTACCAACTATTATATCATTCCTCAACACCATAAGCCACCAAATTGTAGCTTTCCGGAGAAATACAACTTCTCCCCCACTGGAATCATTCCACTTCTACCGACAAACTTAACCAACAACATGTATCGACAGTGTTTTTACGCACATGTCGCATACCAGGGAACAACAACACTAGACAACATTGGCCGGACGGACCGGCCTGCTCTGATACCAATTGTAACACCCCACTTCCCAAATTAAATAAAATATAAACATTATAAATAAACATCAGAGTTTTCACCAAAAATAGTGGGATATCACATCACCAAATTTTTATAAAAATACTTTATTAATTATTCTCAAAAATAATACAGCGGAAAACATTATTCCAACATTCTCGGCCATCCGCCAAATTTCGTAAAATCTTTATTATTATAATTCACAAAAAAAGTGATACGTCACAGGATTACAACAAGTTTGACATAAAACAATTAAAACACCCATATCCCGTGTTACGTATCAGAGCATCCTAGACTCGACTAGCACACCACCATCCAAGCTATCTAAGTACCTGGATTATCTGTACTTCCGGAGAAGCACAGACACAACAACAACCAAGGGGTGAGAAAACATGATCAAAAATATATTGGTAATGTAATACATGTAAACAAGGTAGTAAAACACACCAACACACCAATATTCACCCCAACAACTCCATATAACGAACCTACTGTTCAAATTACAATATAACATATTATAATGCAAATATGCAACTCAACACCATGCATGCGGTACCGACTCATTGGGTCATTCAATCGAACCTGGATAGATCACTTACGCTCCTCCTGAGACATGATCTATCCCCCACCATTCTCCACAAAGGAGTACGGATGAATCACTTACGCTCCTCCTGAGACATGATTCATCCCACCAAAACACCATGATATGCACACACCAATGCATAACTATCATAATTAGGCACTCAAAGTGCACACGATCCTCCTGATCATATCATCATACATCAATGCATATATGTACAGATATAACATACACCAACACCGTATAGATCAATCAAATAGTAAACAACTTCATACTATAACACCAGATATAACCACATCCCAACACTCGGGAACGCACGATCCTACTGATCACTACATATATATACATTAACTAATTGTTCACCAACAATATCAAGGAAAAAGAGTACCATCACCAAGTAAACAAGTTCATACTTTATCACCAAGATATAAACACGTCCCACCACTCGGGAATACACGATCCTACTGATCACTACACCATGCTCTGCATGATTCATACACCAACTAATTATCCATTTAAATAATTAGTAACGGAAATCACATACTATCACCGAGTACTCACTCTATACCACTCAATCATCTCCCCTATAATCAACAAAGTCCAAGGGCACTACACTCTTAGCGCACACAGCATAACAGCACCTACTGGACTCACTCGCTAGGCGAGCACCTAGCGAACGCTCGCTGCCTTCTCTCTAAGCGAAGTGCTAGCGAGTTGCCTGCGACTTCTCAAGTTCTCACAGTTCAGAACGCTCACTCTTCTCCGATTCAAGCCTATTCTATAACATCCACTTCCTATACTATCCGTATTACGACCAATGCATATTAGGCTTATCAATCTTCCTATAATTCTACTCCAGATCAACATTACGGCACACTACCGACACTTTAGAGTTACTCTGAACCTTACTCAAACCAAACCAACACCAACAGTCAATCAACAATGGCAACATCAAAACATACGTACATCATCATATACATATTATTCCAAAGTCATCACTTAAACAATCTATCGACACATCAAAAAGGTCACACAGAACTTCCCTAAAACCGTAAACCCAACCTATACGCCAAATTAACCAAAAACAACAATTCACCAACCATCAACATATTTCAATCCATCAACATCAACATAACTCAACAATCAATAGCATGTCAATATAAAACTTCATCAACGATACATTCCTACGGGGTTAAGGAATCCCCACTACCCTATACATGTATATACCATTCCCAATCAAGTTTCTCCCCCCTTACCTTGTTAATCGGTTGATCGATGAAATTCTTCCTGGATTTGGTCTCTTGGCCTCCTCTTTTCTTTCCGTTCTTCGTTCCCTTTTTCCTTCGTTCTTCTCACTTCTCTCGTTCTTTCCTCTTCTCTCTTTCTATCGCTCTTTCTCTCTTCCCTCTTTCTATCGTGTTATTTTCTCTAATACTTCCTCCACCCCTTCATATTCTATTTTCCTTTTTATTTCCTATCCCAATAATAATAATAACTAATAAAAATAACATAATAATAATAATAATAATAATAATAATAATAATAATAATAATAATAATATCATTATTATCACACCAATTTCCCATGATCTATGATAATCCTTTTTCTCTCTATTCCAACTTTTCTAATATCTCCTTGCTACCTCTTCATATTTCCTTCCTCACGGTTTCTATCATGACTTTTCATATTTCCATTCTAACTTCCCAATAACACTTCCACCTCTTATTTTACTTATTCCAACCACTAATATTCCCAATAATAATTCTAATATAATAATTATAATAATCATAATAATAATAATAATAATAATAATAATAATAATAATATAATATAATATAATACTATTATAATATTATAGTAATATTCAACATAATAATAATAATAGTAATACACCCAACAATAATTATAATAATAATAATAATAATACTAATGATAATAATAACAATTATATTAATACTAATAATAAAATAATATTAATAATAATAATCTTAATATTAATAATACTAATATAATATTATTAATATTAATAATACTAATCATAATAATACTATTATTAATAATAATAATAATAATAATAATATTATTATTATTATTATTATCTCACCAAAATAATAATAATAATAATAATAATAATAATAGTAATAATATTATTATCTCACCAAAATAATAATAATATTAATAATACTAATAAATATAATAATATATAATAATAATACCCCCACCAATATTACTATTATTCACTATATTATCATATTCACACCAAAAATCATAATAATATAATAACTACGTTAATAATAATATTATATTCTCCATATTAATAATATTACTACAAATATTAATAATAATCATAAATATAATAATAATAATAATAATAATAATAATAATAATAATAATAATAATAATAATAATAATAATAATAATAATAATACCACCACCAATATTACTATTATTTCTTATATTATTATAAACTCACCAAATTACCACCAATGATCCTCCCATCTCAGGGACACCCACCAAACATCATCAAATACACCCTACCAAAAGGCACATCAACATATAATATTTAAAATAATAATAAAATGACTAAATAATTAAAATGGGTGTTACATGTATGGCTTTATTTTTCGCAATTTATCTTCTGCAATTTAATATTATCGCATTTATCTTTTATCCCATTGCATTCCGTCCAAAGGAAAAACCTACACATGATTCAACGCTTGTGTGTAGTGCACATCATTTGCATCATACTCCCACTTGATCCTTGATCCTATTCAAGTTGATCTTTCTAAGTTAGATCCTACCCCATAGGAAGGACCGTTATCTTTTACAACATAGAAACAAATAAATACAACTCAATTCAAACATTCAAACACAATAGAGAAATAGATGTTAATCATCTTAAGCGAGATAGAACTTCTATCCCACATCAATACAATCAATATGTAGGGACTTTGCCTTAAGAGAGATAGAGGCGTACTCGTCGATCAATATCCGAGTACTTGAGCCCTTCTCTTAAGACGATGCAAAGACTATTTTCCTATAATTTGTGGCGGTTAAATCTCTCTTAATAAGATAACTCATCTTTTCTCCTAAAATCAATCAATCAACTACCCTAAACCCATAGGAACTTTGACCAAAGTCAAAGAACTCCTCAAACCCTTTAGGGGAACTACAGATACTCTGATTCCACTCCCGTAAGGATATGTAGGTATAAGATGCAATATCTTATCAAGTATAATTAGATATAAACCCCTAGGTCTCTTATCCCTTAAGCAGATAAACATTAACAATAAACAAACATAAAACAAGAGGTTCCTGTAGAGTACTACAGAAACTTAGGATGCTAGCACCTTCCCTAAGTTTAACCAACCCCTGAACCTATAACTCTCTAGCTTGCATTTGCATTGCATTGTGGGAATTTCGATCTTTATCCCTTCCTTTGGACAAATCAAAGTTCGGTTGCAAATGAATTAGATTCAAACTAATCAATAGTTTGGTATCCAAATTTCACCGCGACAATGTGGAGAAAATCTTATTCAAAGATGACAAAGAGCTTCAGGATAAGATTGTGTCCGCTTGGCGTCATTTGCATAGGAAAGGTAGAGAAAGTCTCGGAAAGCCTAATTGTGTATCCTTGGAGCCATATCTTTATGGGGTCTGAGAAAGAGCCATCAAGATGAAGATGCCTTATCCTCGTCAAGATCCTTTGCCTCCAAGAAGGGAACTTGTTCTAGTATTCATGTCCGAAGTTGAAGAGTTGAAGATCGCTTTGAGAAAAGCACAACATGAAGCAGAAGCATAGAAGAATAAATATCAAGTTATCATCAGTGAGAATGCCGAACTTCAAAAGCAACTTCAGGCCAAGAACGAAGAGGCACTTTCCTACAAGAAGAGAAAAATCTACGAGGATTTATTTTCCTCCTACTCTCCGCCTACTCTTTAAAGTTGTGGACACTGCTTCCTTAGGATTTTATTAGCTTTTATTTAGTTGTTGTGTTAAGATTCATTTTAAGACTATTTATTTGTAATCCATTTTCAAAAAAAAAATAAATAAAATTTCTTCGGTATCCCGCGATGTTCATAAATACTTGAATTCCATGAAGTTTTTCATCTGCATTTTGCATTTTAGCATCATATTTTTGCATTGCATTTGTCTTCCGGTGTCTTATTCTCGGTTCTCTCGCCTTCTAGTTCCATCACCCTGAGTCCTCTGTATCAGTACAACACTAGAGCCCAAGCTCGGAAAAGAATGGCAGAAAAAGTTCAAGAGATTGACCGTGTTAGCAACGAACTCGAAGATCTTCGAGAAAGGGTGGGGCATATTATGGAGATGCTGCAAGCTCTTAATGCGAAGGTGGATACTCATCCCACCGTTGTCTCTGAGCTTACCAATACTGTTGTAGGTCCTCAACCAGCTGTTACCATGGCGAACGTACCTCCTTATGGTCTTCAACCCGGTTTGGTGCCTCCTCCTATTGCTCAACCAGTTCGACAAGTCAGTTCTCCGCAACGCAAAGCTCTGAGCTTCGACCATCTCAAAAGAGCTACACGCCTGAGGAGTCTCTCGAACAGGTATAACCGTAAAATGGTTGCTCATCAGCCGTGGCGACGTCAGCCTAATCATGTTCAAGGTTATCCCATTCAGTATGCTCAACAATCCTATGTAGCTACCTTTGCACCTCCCTTTAGTCAGCAGTTTCCTACATATCATCCTGTGCAACCGGCTCCGGTCTATCAAGCTCTGATTTATCAACAACCTCCTGGTTATCAGCCTGCACAAACTCTTGTCAACTGTCAACGAGCGCCCAACGCTCCTGCTTATCAACAGCCTAAGAAGCAAGCACCTCACCATAATGGTCCGAATAGGAGACAATACAAGCCTTGTCCTCCGATTCTGATGACTTTTACCGAGTTGTACCCTGCATAAGTGCAACGAGGTCTGATTACCACCCGAGCTTTGGGTCCACCTCGTAATCCTTTGCTTGCCAATTACAACGCTGCCACTCATTGTTTATTTCATGAGGGTGCGCCCGACCATGATTTGGAAGATTGTTATGCCTTTAAGAACCTTGTCAGAGACTTGTTGGAAAATAAGATTTTGTCTTTTGATGATCCTCAGCCGAATGTCAAGAATAACCCTTTGCCTAACCATGGGGTTGTTAATGATATTGATGATTTGTCTAATAAGAGCCTTATTCTTGACGGTTCTCAGAGTAGGACTCCTCTCAGGGTTTTCTGTTTGCCAAGGTCAAGCTCTGCTAAGCCTGTTTTCAACACATCTAAGCCAATTACTCCTACGGCAAATTAGCCAAAGCTGGTAATTATTCAGAAGCCAAGTCCATTTTATTTCAGTATTCCTCAAGATGATGTGACCACGATCGACAAAGAATTTGGGAAAGTTATTCTGAAGGAAGGTTTGAATACTGATAATGAAGCAGTGACAGATATAGCTGGGGCAAGCAAGACGATTCGCAGTGAGCGTATCTACACTCCCTGTTCCAGTGAGGCTCCGCCAGAGAAAACCAATACTACCATGCCGGTCTTGAATACAAAGACTTCATAAACTCCTTTAGACAGTTCATTTCGTTTATTTATATGTATTCTGTTTCTTTGATAAAGAATATTTAGCATGTATGAACTTGTTCATTTTGAATAATAAATGCAATGCATGTTTGTCTTGAAGAAATCGATTCGTATTCACTCATAAAATTATTTTTCATAATTTCTAAATGCCAACTTTACCCAATCCATTGCTCTGATAGAGAATTGGGAGGAGGATGATGAACCAAAACATCAGATCTCTTGTCGTATGCTTTCGATTGAAACCTGTTGATGATGTAAGGCATTGTTTCAAATCCCAAAAAACCTGGAGATATAAGGATGATAATCCCTTTTTAAACCCTTTGAGCCGTGAAGTAGGAGTTTTATTTTTCCAAATAAAAACCCTCATCTTAACCTGGGGTAGGGTAGTTTTCAGTTAAACTGATCGAGCGCTCAGACTCTCAAAAAGGAGGAGCGAACGTTCGAGAATCTATCCTTAACATACTAGGAGAGTAGAAATCAAAAAACACAATAACTATCCCTCTACTACTTAAAGAGTGGGGCAGTCACAAGCCTTTCAAAAGAGTCACACGACTTTCTCAACAAAAAAAATGAATGAAAGATCCTGCTAAGTCAAAACCTACGAAGGAGACTTAGGCAAAAATGGGGCATCCCGCTGGACTCCAAAGTCAAAATCCAAAAGACGCCGTCCAGGAAAAAGTTAGGGAATAAAAGTAACAAAAAAAACAAGGGATTACAATAAAGAATCCCCAATAAAAAAACAAAGTCGTGTGATCAAACACCAAAAGAAATAGGTGAGTGACTGCCATTGTCCAAAGCCTTAATGAGTTCTCGACCATATCAAATCCGATTGAGATATGAGTGCTCGCATCCAGTTAACTGAATATAGGATGGGAGAACATCATGAAGAAGGGGTGGGTACAAATAACTTTGAGCCTTTATCCTTTGTTCCTTAAACCGTGAACCAAGCCACGATACAACCTTTAAAATACCTAATTGAAGGAGGATCTCTTTAGAAAGCATACTCGACGAGATAATGTTTCCTGACTCCTACGAGCTATGTTCAGTTTAACGTTGGCATCATAAATCAAATTCATATCCTAACTATTGATTTCATTCACAGGTTATTGTGATATCTTTTTCAAAACTAAATCTTCAAGACAAATATACATGTTGCATTAACAATTTCAGGATAGGCACCTCACGCGTGTTGACTTTGCTTGATATCTTAGAAACTTACATATAGACATAATCAATGGAGCTTGAAGATCCTGCTAAACAGGGGCAGGTGGTTCTCCAATTACATACTGATGTAAGCCTTGCATTCTTAAGAGTTATTTCTCGAAGATTCAGTTATAACACTGTCAATCTGTGCCAGTTATGTCGAGATCCGACCAAATCTCTCCAAGAGTTTAAAAATAGTGGGGCAATTGGACTCCATGTTCTCTATAAAATCATCTCGAGATGACTCCCCTCTCCTAACCTAGGTACTCTGGGGCATTATGTTTTCCAAATGGCGACTACTACAAAGTCCCTCAAGATCAAAACTACTTTATTTTCACAACATTCTTCATGCACCCGATGAGTTTTTTACTCCCGCGACGATCTTCATTCCCCAGTAAATCTCATTGTTGCAGAAGCACTTCCAAACAATCGCCTCAGGAAGCAGTCCCCAATGAGACTTTAAGCTGAAAACACTTTTGGACTGATCCGGTAATCTCCAGTGACTTTCAAGACTGTAGAGATCATACCATCATCTTCCAAGTGATGCACATTTTACTTGAGGACCCTCTCCCAACGGAATCATCTTTTCTGCATCGAAGCTGCCATGCTTTCCTCAAGAAACAGTCCCTAGCGAGACTTTAAGCGGACAACACTTTTCGGATCCATCCGACAAATCCCCAGTGACTCTCAAGACTGTAGAGATATCCCCAAGTATCTTCCGAATGATACATGTTCTTGAAGACCCTCTCAATGGAATCATATGTTCCTCAGTGAAATTGTCATGCTTTCATCAGGAAACAGTTCCCATCGAGACTTTAAGCTGACAACACTTTGGATTAACCCGGTAATCTCCAGTCACTTTCAAGATTACAGAGATCCTACCAGTATCTTTCAATGTTCCACGTCCTTGAGGACCCACTCCTAGTGGAATCATCTCTTCCTCACCGAAGTTGTCATGCTTTCCTTAGGAAACAGTCCCCAACGAGACTTTAAGCTGAAAACACTTTGGATTAACCCGGTAATCTCTAGTGACTTTCAAGACTACAATGTTCCACGTCCTTGAGGACCCACTCCCAGTGGAATCATCTCTTCCTCACCGAAGCTGCCATGCTTTCCTCAAGAAATTTTCCTCAGGAGACTGCCACATTCTCCCAAGAAGTCAAGATACTTTCCCCAGGGATGTCTAGTGAATTCTCCCCAGTATGTCTGTTGAACTCTCCCCAGGGAAGTTTGATATACCTCTCCTCAGGGAAGTCTGATATAGTTTTATCCCCAGGGAAGTTGGATGTACCTTTCTCCTAGGAAGCTGATGTATTATTCCCAGGAAGTCGCTACACTTTTATCCATGAAGCTGCCTAGCTCCACTTCTTCCCCATGAAGCGGATATTTATTTTATCCCCGGAATTCTCTAGTCTGGAGATTTTCCTTGGCTAATTATTGTTCATGATAGCAATCCCTCCAGTGAAGTCATGACATCATACTCTCCTGTGAAGTCGTATCGTATCCCCATGAGGGAGTCATGATACCGTATCCCCAAGTGGATTATTTTCTCCCCAGAGAAGTTATAACTTTAAAGCCAGAGTTGTTTCTACCATCAACTCTTCCTACCACTTGGTAGATGTACCGTTGTAGAGGTCACCAGGTATCCCCGTCGAGACGTTTATTTTATCTCACGTTTTCTCCTCGTCTATTTTGTCAGCATAAGCATAAGCATTACATCCTCATTTTCATACACATTAACACACGCATTAACATCTGCATGTTTGCTATCTTTGTCGTCCTTCATCGTTACCGCCGAGTAACTGGGTTTGTCTGCTATCTCCGAGTAGATAGTCAGCCCTAGGCACAAAATACCTATTATTTCCAGTTTCCCCACAGAGTTCAACCCTTGTGGACGATGGTTATTTCAGTTATCTCTCCATGCTAGGATAAGATAATCCCCATTTGAGTTCATTTCCTCAATGGAGTCTTATTTGACATATTCTTTCTAACTAGACTCTAGATTGAATGTCGGTCATGTCGGTCGCCGAACCTACCTGGACGTGCATTTATTTTGCACTATCATTCAAGAATACATTTTACAGCGGTATGCAACAATTCTCACCTGAGAAGCCTATCATTACACCTTACATGGTAAACAACCGTTTCTCTTTATTGAAGAATCTTATCATTACATTATGATACTGGTACGTGACAGTTCTCGTCCAAGAAGCTTATCATTACATTATCACACACCAACAAGCAACCGTTCTCGCTTGAGAAGCGTATCATTACATTTCCAATCGGTATGCGACAGTTCTCACCCGATAAGCTTATCATTACATTACAACAACTGGTACGCGACAATTCTCATCCGAGAAGCTTATCATCATTACACTTTACAACCTTGATATCATTTTACAACGTCAATATGCGACAGTTCTCGCTCGAGAAGCCTATCGTTACACCTTTCAGTGACAAGAGACAATTCTCGTACAAGAAGCATATCATTTCATTACAACCTTCATCACTTTACAACCTATCATTACATTTTACAACTTCTACAAGCAATTCTCATCTGGGGAGCTTATCATTGCTACTCTTGCAAATAAGCAGTATTTCTCGCCTGAGAAGCTTATCCTATCTTCATCATGACTAGCCGCAAGTGGCCATCTCCATCGAGAAGCTGGTTTCCATTGCTCTTTCATCTTGAAGAGTGGGGAGGTTTAAACTGAATCATGCTTAGGGCGCCGAACTTGAGGTATGAAGAAGTTTATTTTACCCTTTAGTAAAAGAAGAAGCTGAATCATGCTCAGGGCGCCGACCTTGAAGTATGAAGAAGTTTATTTTATCCTTTAGTAAAAGAAGAAGCTGAATCATGCTCAGGGCGCCGACCTTGAAGTATGAAGAAGTTTATTTTACCCTTTAGTAAAAGAAGAAGCTGAATCATGCTCAGGGCGCCGACCTTGAAGTACGAAGAAGTTTATTTTACCCTTTAGTAAAAGAAGAAGTTGAATCATGCTCAGGGCGCCAACCTTGAAGTATGAAGAAGTTTATTTTACCCTTTAGTAAAAGAAGAAACAAAATCATATTCAGGGTGCCGACCTTGAAGTATGAAGAAGTTTATTTTGCCCTTTAGTAAAAGAAAAAGTTGAATTATGCTCAGGGCGCCGACCTTGAAGTATGAAGAATTTTATTTTACCCTTTAGTAAAAGAAGAAGCTGAATCATGCTCAGGGCGCCGACCTTGAAGTATGAAGAAGTTTATTTTAACCTTTAGTAAAAGAAGAAACAAAATCATATTCAGAGCGCCGACCTTGAAGTATGAAGAAGTTTATTTTACCCTTTAGTAAAAGAAGAATCTGAATCATACTCAGGGCACCGACCTTGAAGTATGAAGAAGTTTATTTTACTCTTCAGTAAAAGAAGAAATAGAATCATATTCAGGGCACCGACCTTGAAGTATGAAGAATTTTATTTTACCCTTTAGTAAAAGAAGAAGCTAAATCATGCTCAGGGCGCTGACCTTGAAGTATGAAGAAGTTTATTTTACCCTTTAGTAAAAGAAGAAGCTGATTTTGTTTTGTTCATGAAAGCTTATTTTTATCACACGAGCGATAATCCCTCCAGTGGAGCTTATCAATCAATTCTTCATCTATTATCCCCAGATAAGAAACATTCTCTTTAGTTGAGAGCTTATCCATTTTGGCATTTAAGTCCCTTCCGATGATAAGTGGCAGTTCTCTTCCGAGGAACTTATCAGGGCATTTCCATTAAAGTCCATTTATTTTGGCATACAGCCGATTTTACCCTATATATTTTCTACAGATTCCCGAAGATTTCGTTCGATCCCGTCACACAACGAGTTTCCAGAAGCTCATATGTTATTCTTTACTCAATGCTCCAGCATTCTGTTTACTTGGTCTTACCGTCGTGCGGATCCTGTTTTTTACTTTTTTATCCCAGAGTATCAGTCGGTCATGCCTGAACCTGTTGAACAATTATTCTTGGATATTCCCCAGTGGAGGCTGTCTCGCAGGTGTCATCTTCAATGAGGATCCCATTCTTGCCGTTTACTTCTAAAAGTGACAATCGGTCGTGCTCGCACCAGTTGGCTATCACTTTAGAATTCCCCAGTGTCGTGCTATTTCCCCAGTGCGTAGTTTTCCCCAGTGTGGTTTGTTTGTCGCGTCTGTCCCCTGTGTCGTCGTGTCGTCTGCATCTTTGCATTTATCATCCCATCATATGCATCATACTAGAACCAGAACATTGTCCGCGTCACAATTCAGTTCGTTTTGTCCATAGCATTGCATCTAAGGGCAAAATTTTCGGTTATCTGTATTTAAATCCCTTTCACCATGATTTCTCGAGCCTTCGTCGCTCAAATCATCCGTTGAAGCTATTTAAATAGGGGCAACTGTAATACCCCAAATTTTATCCTTAAATTAGTCGATTCATTTTGCATTTCATCTCATTTTGCATTGCATTGTAAACTAATCGCTAACCAGTTTGCTCAGTCTGTTGGTTTTGCAGGAAAAGTCACACTGTGCGCTCTTTAGCTTATGAAGGAAAAAATGGTCATTAATTTGCAGCCCGCTAATAATTTATGAAACTGAGTCACCCGCAGGGATCCCTCGAGCAATCGGGGTTTCCATCTCCGAGTCATGTGACCTATTTGAGGGAGGGTTGAATTTTACGGCAGTTTGTGACATCAGATTTCTCGTGACACAACACATTTTATTCAAGAACCGAGATTTAGTCGTCAGTGGGATTTCAGAAATGTTGTTTGATTCCAAAACCATATGGAGCTGAATGTGTCGAGATATCGGTGGATTCAGGTTAAATCGGTGCGAGAATTTTCTTTGCAGAATTTACTTTAACAGACGCGCGTTTGCCTGCTTTCGGCTAGTCACCAGTCGATTTTGAAGAAAATAGTGGAATTTCGATTCGTGTGGAGTTTATAATGAACACCTGTGGGTTTGATCATGGTTATTAGTTGAGCTAATTAAGGTTACCGAGTTAAATCATTCGAGATGTGGTTTGAATTTTCAATACAGAAGACAATTTGCTTTGTCGTTTAACTGAATTTCTCTGCTTATACGTTCGAGGCCATATTCATTGACCTTATTATAGGATATGAATTAATTTGCAAAGGGATTTGTTCGAACTCAGCAGTTATGTCGGATTTAAATCGTGCAAAATGATTAATTGTCGAATTCGGAGTTGGAACGTCACATCTTAATCAGATAAATTTCATTAGATAAATTTGATTAAATGAATTTATTTGAATGAGTTTAATTGGATGAAGTTAGTCGTTTGAATTCAATTAGATGACTTTTAATCGAATGAATTTGATCAGATGACTTAGTCGGAGAAATTTAATCGGATGGATTTAGTCGGGTAGATTTAATCAGATGAATTTATTTGTATGGATTTAAGCAGATGATTTTAATCGGATGAATATAATTGGACAAATTTATCTGGACGAATTTATTTGGAGGGGCTTAATCAGTTGAATTTAGTCGGATAAACTTAATTAAAGAAATTTATTCGATTGAGTTTAATCGAATGATTATCAGGAGAAATTGGATCAGAGAAATAATTTCAATTTAATAAGAAAATATAATTTATTTATTCCATATTTTTTATCACAATATACAAAAAGGTTTACAATTTAATTCCTAAAGTCTAAAGGACTCCTAATTGTTCTAAGATTTGTGTCCGCATCCGATCTTCGACTCTTGACTTTTCCAAACCTGCATAAAAATCGACAAAACAATGGTTAAACAGATAGACGTAATCAGAAATGGTTTTTGATCGGTTCCGATACCCTCAGTTAGAATGCATCATCGGGTATGTCGGGAGGGCAACAACGACAAAGTCGGCGCCAGCTCCCGACTTTTTATTTTAATCCAACCCTGACACCGACCTGACAACATCTGTTCTAATTCATGCCAGGAGAGAGAAAAAGTTATTTTTGGAAGAAAAAAGTGATTTTGAAAAATGCTTTTGGGAAAAAGCGCTTTTCCTGGAAAATGGTTTTTTGCCAAACAGGGCATAAACATATTTTCCCACATTCTTGCAACCAAACAAGATCCAAACACAACACAACATACCCAGGCCCATAAAGTCAAATCAGAACCAATATAAAACAACACCATCATTTCTTCAAAGGGGACAATCAAGAACAAGAGGGACGAGTTCAAAAAGAAGAAGAAGGGTTCCTCAAAAAAATTCAGCAATGGAGTTCAACGGCAAGAACAACAGGGTCACGAATTAGAAACAAGCAGTTCATCAGAAAAGGGGATCCGCGAGCTCAGGAAAGAGGATTCGAAGAACCCTAAACCCACCAAATCAACCGACGACGGAAACACCATCATCATCCATCAACGGACGAGAGGCGTCACAAGTCGCCGTTAGAGAATAAGCCAAACGCCTCAGGCGTTTGTCATCATCGGCATATTTCCAACCAACAATAACTCAAGAACTCACCACCATCACCACCGCGAGTCACCGGCGGAGGAAGTGAAACCCAAAGCCTCAGTTTCTTCAAACATCATCGGCTAAAACCAAATCATCCGTAAGGACCATGTCTCTCTAAATCATGGGTTTTTTTTGTTGTGTTTTTTCTAGAAAGGCCATGGGAAAGATGAAGGAGAAGATGAAGCTTAGAGATAAAGATGGGTATGCGCCGCGCAAGGAGAAGAGGAAAGGGGTTCCAAAAACCCTAACAAGACTCAACATATTGATTCTTTCCCCTTTTATATTTTGTTTTATATTTCTATATTTTTTTTTAATAATTTTTCTTTTAGTTTAGTTTCTGTATTAAAATTCTGTAAGGTAACATGTTTAGTTTCAACATTAAAACCATTTTTTAAACTAAGAACTTTATTTAACACTTAATTTTCAAACTTAAATTAAAACTATTTTTTAAACTGAATTTAAACTTAATCGAAAAATTAAAAATTTTATAATTAACATTTTAAAAAAAGAACAAAGATTTAATTTTAGTTCGCAGTTAACTTTTCTTTAAAATTAAAATCCATCTTTTTTTTTAATAAATAAGTTAATACTAAAGCTTTTAAGAATAATTACTAACCGTTTTTTTTAAACATTAACTAAACATTTTCTTAAAAATATTTCTAACTTAAATTCCTAACACTTTTCCCCCTAATCTCTAATTTGTAATTGGCATAATTCCTAACTTCTGCCCATTTAATTTTGTCTAATTTGATGTCGTTCCTAACACTATTCATTATTCGTCCATGTTTACTAACCTCTTATTTATGTAATTTTTTTTGAGTTGTAATTTATGTGAGGCAATCGTCGCTTTTATTTCGTTATTATTCTTGCATTTTTCATGGTTGTAACTTTATGCGAGGCAATCGTCGCTTGTGTTCCGTTACTATTCTTACATGCCTTTCCATACTTCAATACTGCCGCTTAATTAATTTTGCATTACATTGTTCACCATATAAGATCCCTTCCGAAGGAATAGGTCTAGCCGTTTGACCGCCGTGTCAATAGTCCTCACCTTTGATCCTTTCATTTTCCAAAACCCTAATTGCGTAGGCGTCCCGCCGTGGACCAAATTACCCTTTACTCGAGCATTAGGATAAGGATTCGTCGTACTCCGTTTTAGGTTTCCCGCCGTGGAATACCTCTTTTATCCTAAATTCAATTCAATTACAACGTAGAAATAGGAGTTGTCATACTCCACGTAAGCGCTCCCGTATGAACGCTTATTCCCCATTGAAACCTTGACCATAGTCAAGAAGTTTCTCTTCCTCCCTTTCAAGGGGAACTATGATTACTCTGATTCCATCCCTTACCTCGGATACGTAGGCACAAGATGCGAATCTTGGCGAGTAAAGTTAGGACTAACCCTTAGGTCTTTCTTTTCACCTTCTAACCCTTAGCATATACCCTTAAGCAAATAATTTAGCAAAATAGCAACATTAAAACAAGAGGTTCCTGTAGAGTACTATAGAAGTTTAGGGTGCTAATACCTTCCCTAAGCTTAACCAACCCCTTACCTAGATCTATCCCCGCATTGTTTACGATGCAAAATTAGGTTTTTTCTTTCTTTGACCTTTCCTTTGGATAAATTAAAGACCGGTTGTGAATCAAAGACTGTGATTCAAATTAATTAATAATTTGATATCCTATTCTCACCGCAACATTATCGATTGATGAAAGTCCAATACCAACAAGGCTCCGTTTATTTTAAGTATTTACTTTATATTTTACGCTTTTATATATGGTCCCTTGAATCTTTCAACCATAATTTTTACAATAAGCTTAGAAATGTAGAGACCGTTGAACATACTTCTTTTGCTCGCCCTGATCCCTGCAGAGACGACAAAACCGAGTACTCAATAAATTTTTGCTTGCCGCTTTATCGCACGAATAGTATCCAGATACAATATATAGATAGATAGACACTACTATGGAACACCCATTTAACAACGGTTGGGAAAGATATATAATCACACAGGTCTAGACGTTGTTATGTAGAGTGTAGTTGTATATATGATATTTACAATAACGACTAAGTAACCATTGTAATAAACTGGAAAGCACGCACCCTATCACAACGGGTTTTCCAAAAGACCATTGTGATAAAAATAATGGTCCTAGATTCGATTCCCAGCTGCGCCATTTTGATATTCATTTTTCCTGGACAGCGCGCGGGATATTGTAACAGTTATGATATATAGTCGTTGTTACATTTTTTTGCAAAAATATTACTCTGCTTTTATAATTAACCTCATTTTTAACCTGTATTATTGTTCACCATATCACAGCAAAAAATACAACTCACATTTGTGATAAAGTTATCATAATAATATTAATTGTATCATATTCATAATATCACATAATTGTATCATATTCAATACACCATAACATCATCACATGAATCCGAGGTACCTAATACATCAACCATTACACCATCAATCAACATACAAACCTAATCAACTATAACCTATTTCGTCATTGTTGTTACAACAAATGCAATGAACACTACAAATAAAAAAATTCAGGTAATCTTCAATTGTTTCTTCAGGATCTTCACCTTCAACTTCGATTCGTCCTCCTTGGCTTTGTAGATGTTAACCATCTCCTTCTCGTTATTCAAGTTCTTTAGTAGTGAAGAAATTATTTGTTTTCCCCTAGGATTCATCTCCTCATCCAACCAAGCAAAGTGAGAGCACTTTTTGTATCCTTGAATCTTATACATCCCACAGCCATAGAAACAGCGACCTTGGTTCAAATTGGTCCATGTCGTCATCAACGGAGCGTCGAAACGACACTTGTATACGTGCCTTGAACGTCTTGAGGACCTGCTTTCATGGCTACGACCGGTCTGCTGAGACATTTTAATGGAAGGATTTGATGGAAACTTGAAGAAATTGGGTGAGAAGAAGACGAACAATGAATGAGGGGAAAGAAGACGAAAAATAATTCAAAAGGATTTGATGTAAACTTTAATCTGATGCAAATTTAATTTCATATTTCATAATTGTGGTGAAGTCGATCATTATAGACAGGAATTCCCTATGAGAAAGAAATATAAAGAAAGGAAGTTAGCTTGAGTATATTAACGATTCATCCTATTTTGAATTACAAAAGGCTTTTGAAGTTCTTTATAGAGAAGTCTTAAGAGCTTTTAGCAAGTTAGCTTCACATGAAAAAGTTATTTTAAATTTAAAAGCTAAAGTGTTAGAATCTAAAGGGAAGTTCGAAGCTATTAAAAAAATCTATGATAGATATTCAAAGTGACAAGAGTGAGGATATAAAACCTTCTAGGTTTGGTTGTGAACATTGTCATAATAGACAAGAGGAAGTAAAATTTCTTCAAGTCAAAATAGATGATGCCTTGCAACCTAAGATGGTGTTTGCTATTGATCCTTATAAGTTTTAAAATCCTTTGAAGCATTCTAAAAAGAAGCATAGATATATGTATAAGGATTCAAATAGCAAGGACATGTCTCATAAAAACCTATCTTGTCATTATTCTTGCAAAAAGGGACATACCATTGAAAGATGCAAATATAGGAAACTCTTTGTTCCTAAAGGAGTTGTTAAGTGGTTGCCTAAGTACAACTTTGATCTCACTCACTATCAAGGACCTAATGAAAATTGGGTACCTTCTTCCTTTGTTTAAATTTTCACGTTGAATGTCTTGACTCTACCGAAAAGATGTCGTATCTTGATAGTGGATGTTCAAGGCACATGACGGGTGACATAACCCTCTTCATTGACTTCGTGCCAAAGATAAAGGGATTTGTCACATATGGAGATAATAAAAAAAGTGTTATACTTGGAAAATGTAGTGTTGGTAAAGTTCTCATAATTCGGACCTAATCTATCGGCTTTCATCTAACTACAATCCATAACAACTTCTGAAATTTATACACGTATAATAATGTGAATGACACACCAAAATCTAATCCAAAAACTTAAGCATATGCATATGTAAATCTAAACCTAAAGCATATGAAACATGTACTCTCATACTGACTTGAGCATATACAACATAAACTAAGGAAAAATAAATGAGGTTGTTGAAAAATACCGCACTTTAAAGTTGAAGAATCTTATGCACGTAAGGAATGAAGATGTTGAAGAGTACCGTACTTCAAAGCTGAAGAATCAAATGAATGAAGAGGGTGAATATTTGAGCATATACAGCATAAACCCAGAAAAAAGGAATGAGGATCTTGAAGAGTACCGTACTTCGAAGCTGAAGAATCAAATGAACAAAGAGGGTGAAGATTTGAGCTCCAAATGAATGGATACGAAGAGGGTAAAGATTACACTGCCGTTGTCGTCTCTGGTTCGCTTGTTCGCCTAGGGCGTCTTATGAAAGAAATACATAATACCTTTTGTTTTAATTTATCAGTAAACCCTTTAATTCCTCGATTGGATAACCAACCATAGTGGAATTGTAAATCCTCTAACAACTGTTGGTTTACTTCACCGTTGTAAAATTATTTACAATTTATTTTTTAAATAATGGACACACGCTTAATGTACTCTAAAAAAATGGAAAAAATGTAGTTGCTGGATATCGAAGCTTGCTACACATCATTTATTACTATGGTGTTTTAAGACAACCGTCATTAAATTACTGCTTATAAATCCAGCTACTTATTGGGCGCGGAAATTTTAACCTATTACAACGGTGTATATGAATCTGTTATAAACTTGGCTTTGTTGTTTGTGCGTTTTGTAGTAGTGAGATAGAGACAAAGAGAGGTAAATTGTGGGTTTGAAAAACCATTTCCAAATCAAATTCTTCACCAAAAATTGATTTTGAAATATGTTTGTAAAATAAACAAGATAAAAGTGGCAGAAAAAAGAAAATCATATGCTATAACTAATGATCAAGTAATATTGAATTGTTTTATGCTTTACATTATAACTAGTAACTAATCTGTGTGTTCGCACGTGCATCTCTATTCGAGGATTTTATGTTATGGATGCATTGTTGTTAATCAATTTGAAAAAAAAATGATAAAATTATTAAAATAGATATGATTGAAATTAAAATTTTGTATCGGTAAATATAAGAAATTTTTGTGGGTTGTAAAAGAAGGAATTAAATTAATTATTTTTGATATAAATTCAAATAATGCAATGATGGTTGAAAATGTTAAACAAAAAATATTAATTAATAGGTAGACCAAAAACAAATGAAACTAAAGTTAGATTGAAATTAAATAAAATTAAGAATTAATTGTGTTAGATAAAAATATTATTTTTTAAAATAGATGTTATACACTTCCCGTATATAAAAGTATTTTAATCAACAATGTATTTTATCCCGTATATAAATATTATATTTGTTTTGACACTATTTATTAAAATATTTGAATAAATAGTAAAGTTGTTCCCGTATATAATAATATTTAAATGAAAAAATATTTTTTTTTTGACATTTATAAAAATATTTGAATCAATAGTAAAATTGTTCCCATTTATAATAATAGATTTTCTTCTCTATATAAAAATATTTTAATCAACAATATTTTTTTTCGTATATAAATAATAATTTTATTTTGACACTATTTATAAAAATATTTGAATCAATAATAAAGTTATTCTTATATATAAAAATATATTATCAGTAAGGGTAGACAATCTTTTGGGTGGGATGTGGTTTTGGACGCACATTTGTATGCAGACTATCATAAAAATTGAAAGTTGAAAATAGGAAAAACTTAATAATAATAGTAAATTTAAGTTGAAGTAGTAATACGTGTAGAAGATGAAAGGTAAACAACAATATCAATAATAATATGATTAAGAAAAACTATAGACACTTGTATTAGATAAATTAATCGTTTAAGTTTTTTTAACAAATAAGACAATTATGTTATAAGAGATTACAATGGTCGATAAAAAGATAAATAGATAGAGACAGAGAGAGGTAAATTGTGGGTTTGAAAAATCATTTTAAAATCAAATTCTTCACCAAAAATTGATTTTGAAATATGTTTGTAAAATAAACAAGATAAAAGGGGCGAAAATAAGAAAATCATATGCTCCAACTAAGGATCAAGTAATATTAAATTGTTTTATGCCTTACATTATAATTTTAGTGCCTTTGGATAATAATCTTATTTAAATTATATTAATTTTATTTTGCAAGTCATGAATGATAATATCAATGAAGATTTTTAATCATTCGAAGATGAAGAAACCTAAATGTAAAGATGTGTAGATGTAGATGTTTAACTTTATATTTATAGATTAAAGATGTTATTTGGATTATGAATGATGAATGATATTATGATAAGTAATTTAAATATGTTTTGTTCATTGTGAATCAATTATCCACACACACACACTCACGTGTGAATACGCAGACACACGCACATGCAGAAACACACACGCACGCACACACACACACACATGCAAACACACACGCACGTATATACAAAGACACACGCACACAGACACGTGAAGACACATAGACGCGCATGCGCACACTGTTGGAATTAAAAGAATTCAATATACATGCTTACCATACTATGACATATACTTTATGTGAAATCAAAAATGATCATACAAACATGTATAAAATTATAGGATCGAGAAATTGGTTTTAGGAATACCTGGATCCATTGAGAAAAAAATGCCTTTGACGGTAATCCTAAACCTAGAAGTTGTTGGCTTTTGTGGTTCTTCCTCAACTGGTACTCCTTATGTCTCGAATTTTCTTCAGATGGGGAGAAGAGATAATTTTCTTATTATACAGTATATTGGGGACCATAGCCTATATATAGTGTGATGACTAATTAGGGTTCTCATTATTCCCAAATGGATCATTCTAACATCCACTGATATTTGAGTCCATACCCAATTATTTAATTAATTAAATAATTCATAAATAAAATCTAATTAGCCTTTTTAACATTATTTGATCACTTAATTATTTAAATGCACTTAATTGATAAAATAGATAATATAATAAATAAATATATTTGGCCACATAATTATTGGAATATTAATATATTACTATATTGTTAAAACATTCCAACAATCTCCCACTTGGCCAATATATCTTAATGATTATATCATAATTCTTTAGGCGCACATCAGAATGCTATTTTTCTTTAGATTTCAATTTTACAATTTGGTCCACCTCATACGTCAATAATGGGATCACCGCGGTTGTCGTCACTAACATATAATGTGACGGAACCCCGATGACCACCACATCAATGTACTTGATGATATAGATCGATATGGATGAGTGGCATAGAATTTTCATGCAATGTGATCTCTAAATCATGCATATTCCAACTGGTCCTACTGGAGTCTTTAGTGAGATCAAACTGAAGTTGCTTAGGTGCAATTCAAAGTTACAATATTTACACATAACAACAATCTTGATATTTTTATAACAATAATACCTCATAAGTTTTTATTTCTGCAGAAAATTAAACATAACATAAAGTTTGTACCAAAATAAAACCAAAACATAGAACATAGAAAAATTAAGTAAAACAAATCTCACTAATCTAAGACAATCTCAAAACCAAGATCCATATGAGCAACATGCCCATAAAAAGTCTTAGGTGCTAAACTTTTGGTTAGTGGATCAGCTAGCATTAAGTCTGTCCCTATATATTCTTCAAAATTTGTTTCTCCTGAACTCTTTCTTTCACAACAAGATACTTGATATCGATAAATTTCAATTTTGTAGAACTCATATTGTTGTTGGAGTAGAGCACAACTGCACTATTGTCACAATAAACCTGTAATGGCCTTTCAATGCTCCCAACAATATGTAGGCTTGTGACAAAGTTCCACAACCAAATTGCATGATTTAATGTCTCAAAATAAGCCACGATGTCTACTGCCATGGTGGAAGGAGCCATTAAAGTCTATTTGGAAGACTTCCAGGAGACGGCTCCTTCAGCCAAGAGAAAGATGTAACCAGATGTGGAACGTCTGCTATCCGGGCATCCAGCAAAATCTGAGTCAAAATACCTAATGATCTCTAAGTTATCTGACTTTCGATAAGTGAGCACGAAGTCTCTTGTTCTCTTCAAGTATTGTATTACATGCTTTACTACTATCCAGTGCTGCATACTAGGGTTGCTTAGATATCTAGCAAGAACTCCAACAATGAATGCTAAGTCGGGACGGGTGCAAACTTGAGTATACATAAGACTTCCCACTATTGAAGCATATGGAACCTTATGCATCTCTTGCTTTTCAAGATCCATAGTGGGGCACTGTTTGAGACAAAACTTATCTCCTTCAGCTATATGTATGTCTCCTGGTTTACTATCTTTCATGGAGAATCTATCCAAAACTGTATTAATATAGCTCCTTGGTGACAATCCTAAAATACCTCGAGAACAGTCTCTAAGTATTTGAATTCCTAAGACAAATGAGGCATCGCCAAGATCTTTCATCTCAAATTTATTTGTGAGAAATCTCTTGGTTTCGTGTAATAAGCCTATATTGTTGTTTTCCAAAAAGATATCATCTACATATAGTACCAATGAAACGAATTTACTCCCACTGAACTTTTGGTATACTCAGTTATCAACCGGATTAGCCTCAAAACCCAATGAGGATATTACTTGATGAAATTTGTAATACCATTAACGGGAAGCCTGTTTAAGGCCATATATGGATTTCTTGAGTTTGCAAGCCATATACTTTGGGTCTCCTGACAAAAGTTTTTTGGTTGCACCATATATATTGTCTCTTCAATATTTCCATTTAGAAAATGTAGTCTTTACAACCATCTAATGCAATTCTAAATCAAAATGAGCTACTAGTGCCATCTCGATCCTAAGAGAGTCCTTCGAAGAAACTGGAGAGAAAGTCTATTTATAATCAATTCCTTCCTTTTGAGTAAAGCCTTTTGTGACAGGACAAGCTTTATATCTCTCAATGTTACCCTTTGAATCCCTTTTGGTTTTAAATATCCATTTACAACGAATGGGTTTCATTCCTTCAGGTAATTTAATGAGATCCCAAACATCATTGTCGGCCATCGACTTCATCTCATCCTTCATGGCATCAAACCACTTAAGAGAGTTTGGACTTCGTATAGTTTGATTAAAGTTGATAGGATCTTCCTCAGTCAAACCAATGCCATCCTCACGTTCCTGAAGAAATACAACATAATCATCTGAAATTGCACTCTTCCTCTCTCTAGTGGATCTTCTTAATGGTGGATCTTGAGGTTGTTGAGTTTGAACTATAAGTGGTGCTTGAGGAAGAAATTCAGTATTGTCTTGTTCTCGAGGGATGTTAGGAATAACATCATTGTTTATTTCAGGATCTGTTTCTGGAACAAAGATAGGTACAAAGACTTGATCATTGTGAGAAACAGTTTCTTCATCAAAGACAACACTCCTTATGCTTCCTTCCCCTCCAAACTCTACATCCTCAAGGAATCTTGCATTTTCCGTTTCAAAAAAAGTTCTAGTGATAAGACTGTAAACTTATACCTGTAAGAGCGTTCAGTGTATCCAATAAAATAACAACTAACTGTCTTTGCATCCAACTTACCTTCATGAGACTTGTAATGCCTCGCTTCAGCTAGACATCCCCAAATGTGCAAGTGTTTAATGTTGGAGGAGAAGAATGACTAATCATACTTCTTAACATGTCCTTAAGATTCTGGTTTCTTCGTTATGCAACTCCATTCATGCTGGATTTTCCCGACATTGTGTATTGCAGAACAATTCCACACTCATCGAAGAAAGGCGCAAAGGGTCCTGGACGTTGAAACACCCTTTTCTACCACACAAAATAAAAGGCAAAATATTCACATTTATCATAGTAAAATATTAAATTCAATAAAAATCACCTCAAATGGCGTACATTTCCCAATAAATCAAATATAAGTCAAAGCTCCGTAAACAATGGGTTTTCTCAAAAGATATCAAAAATTGCAGCGGAACTCAAAAAGGCATAATCCAATGTTTTTCTTATACGAGAACATAATCAAAATAACCAAATAAAATAAAATAAGGTTTGACTCAAAGACCTCAACCCGATGTTACACTATCAGAGCATGACCCTTTAATTCAACCACCATGGCCAACAAACCAAAACTTCAAAAGTCCTCGACAGCATCCACGGCTAAACCTGGTCATCTGCATGTTACCCACGTGGAGGAAAGATTCAAACAGGCAGGGTGAGTAAAAGGATTCATAATAATCAATGTAGGAAATCAATATATAAAATGGCGTCATTTTCATATTCATCAATGGACATTAAAGGCCACAACATCATAAATTATTCAAGATCATCTCATAAATGCAAATGCAACCAAGACTCATGCATGTGATACCAATCATCACTGCTCGATGGACACTGGGCCATCAACCCTCCATAGATCCCCATCAATAGGATCAATTCTACTCGAGAATCGAAGCACATCAAAATACCTCACATCTGCACAATGGGATTGAAGTCAAAGAAAATCAAGGTCCTGAACCGAAGTCCGGATGCACATGAACGCATGATGCACACATCAATAATCATCCTCATAATAACATCATAGGTGCATCATCATTCATCATAATCATAGTTCATCAATCATTACATCATAGGAATCATCATATAATCATGTACAAATCACATAGAATTCACAGTCATACTCATATTAATTCGTCAAAGGAATCACAACATCAAAACATCAAGGCATCAATGCACAAAATCAGAATTCACAAAACTCTGCTATGTTCACTAGAAAGTTCGTTGTGCGGGTCTGGGGCGAGTTTCTTAGCTTAGTGAAGGATTTTTCGCAGTGCGAGTCTGGGACGAGTTCGTTCGCTATGCGAACACGCGATTACAACAAAACGTTGTTACGCACCAGAATCTAAAGTCAACCCAAAAGTCCCACGATTTCCTTTCCCAATGCCTCCAAAACATCTCTAAATCATCCCTAAGGTCTTACGGCGATAAAGGTACAAAATCTATGACTTATTATGCCAATCACGTATTGTTGCACCCCAAAATTTGCCCAATTTTTTTTCTTTAACGGGTTTATGTTTCATTGCATTAGCATAACATTATCCTATCATTTGCATATCATAACATCATTCATCCAACAGGGGATCAAGTGTGTTTTTGTCAAGAGAAGCCTAGCAAGATGTCTTAGCCAAGCTCGAGAAGTCATCCAAGTCATCAGGAGGTGGTTTGAGGCCTTAAGAGGTTTGAATGCCTCCATGTGGAGTTTCTCCTAACTTGAGGATCAATTGAAGACCATCAGTGAGATGTGAAGCACGTATTGTGAATAGAAGATGTGTATAGAGCTCATGGAGTGCCTAGAGGGCCACGTTGGAGCTTAATCAAGTCACTGATTCAAGTGCAAGAGCCACAGTTGAGGTGCAAGTAATTAGGGTTTCATCTGGGTCAACCCTAGGTCAACTGGACAATTGAAGAGTATCAAGGCCTACTTTTAGGTTATGAAGTTCATGGAATGATATGTTAAGACATTTGTGGTGTTGTGCCAAGATCAAATCAAGTAGAATCAAGAGTGGGAGAAGTTGCTAAATTAGGGATTCAGTGCAAAATCCCCTGTTTAGTGCCAAACTTCAAGACCACATAAGTCAAGATAAAAGTTTCAAATGGATCTTTTTCCAACATGGAACTTGTAGAGCATCTTAATAAATTTAATTTGAGTACTATAAGTCCTCTAGTTGATTTATAGAACTCAAGTTATGGTTCAGACAAGTTACAGGTCACCAGATGAATGTGAAATTTATCTATGAAAGTCACTTGACTTCCAAGCAACGTTTGACCTAGAAAGATGTTTCACATGAACTTTTGGCTAACATGAAAGTTTTTTCTCATGATCTTATCTTTCTAAATTGTACTAGAAGTCTTCCATCTGATTTGTAGAACTCAAGTTAGGAGGTTTACAAGTCAGAGGTATTTTGGGAAAGTGAGATTATAGGTCATTTTCAATCATAGGCCAAAATCTCTAAAATGCACTTGTCAAATGCAATTTTGTTCAACATGAAAGTTTCTTAAAATGGGATTTTAAGTGCAACCAAGTGGTCATGTGGAATTGATTTGGCTTGTAGCAAAAAGTCACTTAAAATGGCCTAAAAAAGGAAATTTTTCAAATGGATTAAGGAGGGAAAATTGACTTTTTGAGTTAGAGGACCAAAATATGTCATGTGAGTACATTTTTTGAATGGAAATCACATTCTAAGAACATTGGCATTGGCATAATTTTGAGCATAGGCCAAGTTTTGGGAGTTGTCATTTAGATTACTTCACCATGAAGTTACATAATCAAAAATAGCCATTGGATCAAATACAAGGAGCAAATCTCAGCCATTCACATTCCACATGCTGTTATTAGTTGAATTGAATCATCTTGGAGCAAAAGCATTGCCATTTTCGTGTACCTTCAAGAGGAAAAAGTGGTGAAATTTTGAAAATTCATTTTGGGCCTAGAGGCAAAGATTGGGCTTTCTCTTGATCCATATCCATTGTATATAAGATTTCTAACCTTCACAAATCATTAGTTCTGAAAAAATTGGAGCAGAATTGATCAAGAACAAGCTTGAAAAAGTGAAGAAAATTCCAAAAGTGAATTCCAAGATCTAGTTCGTTTCAAGCCAAATTGTGAATTGAGAAAGCTTTATTGAAGATCATTGAACGATTCTGGAGAGTTTCGCGAAGCTTCATCAAGGATTAAAGGCTCAGTGAAAGTTCTCCACCAGGTACTTGAATTTCACCATATCTCTCTTAATACTTGATGATTCTTTGCCATTTTCGTTTTTTTGCACTCCTTGAAGTATGTAGATCGTTTCTGGATTATAATTGTTGATGTTTATGACGTTCGAAATTTGGAGCTCCAAACTTGTGAGATTTTATATGGACTGTTTTGGCATGATTCGGCTTAGTTTTTGTTTGATATTTAACCTCCATGACATAAGGTTGAGTTTAGAATTAATTTGGAGAGGTTTTGATGAACTTGAGGTTTTGGTGCCAAACTTTTTTTGCTTCGTTTCTCTTTGATCTTGCATTATTAATAATTTTGGATGAGATATTTGGAATCCTTGTGAAAAATCCTTCGATTTAGGTCCAAAAAACGTGCAAAACGGATAAGAATTGAGAGAGTTATGGTTGTTCGAAGTTGCCGGAAATCATCACATCCATGGCTGCGGGTTACTATTCATCATGCTGAAAAATTCCATTGGAGAAGATGAACATGCACGCGCCACGTGTCATCACGCCAAACGGCGTCGTTTTGGCCTAACAAGGGGACCAGGCGCGCGCGGGTTCGATCCCTGCCCAGCGCGTTTTCATTTTTCTGCCTTACATTTCCATTAATTCACTTTCCATTATTTTCTTTTTATTTTTCTGTTTTATTGCCTGTTTGTTTTAATTACATTAAAAATAGTAAAAATCATCAAAAAGTTATGAAATTTATTTTCTGTAGTTCCTGAATGTCTTAAGAAATTTTAGGCGTTGATTTTACATTTTTAGGATTTAATTTGAATTAGTTATGATTTTTCTTTTGTGCTAACATCCATTATGTTGCCTATTTGACCATCTGTTTTGTATAATTTTGTTCTTCCAATTGGTGATGAATTTGGCTTTGTTTTTTTAGTATGTTTTATGGTAGATATTCATGTTACCTCAGGATTTTTATTAGAATTTTAAAACATCTTTAGGTTCTGTTTTAGGTGTTGAGATTAGAGCCTTCCCAAACTTATGGATTACCTTGATACCTTTCAATCTAGAAATTATTTAGGTAAATTAGAAGTTTAATTAGGCTTTAATATTTTAACCCTAGGCTGTTCAAACCTGTATGTTCCCCCAGGAATTTAATTAGAATTTTATAATTTTGTTTGCTATTTTTTTTAAATTTTGCAAATTGCTTGTGTTTGTGTTGTTCTCTCTTGAGTACATTTGCTTGTTTGGCTTGGTTGGTGACTTTGGAGATTGCTTGGCTTGGAATCCTTTTTGGGAGGTCTTCTAGACTTCATTGAAGATGCTTGGGATTGAAGAGTGGAGCTTGGAGCCGAAGGATTTTTCCTCTTGTGGAGCTTTTTTTAGGAGCTTAGGAAATGAGGGTTTTAAGAAGTGCCTTAGACTTTGTTTTGATTCTTTCTTCAAACATAGAGTGCATTGTTTGCATCTATTCCATCCAATGACATAAAGTCCTTCTTGGGAAGCTCCATCTCTCCTTAGGAGGGATGAGTGGTATGCCAAAGTGAGTAGAACTTTGAGGATACCTTTTCATTTGCAATGTTGAGTTCTTAGTGATTTCCTTTGGTTGTCATTAAGTTCCTTAACATTATAACTTGATCTTGATGATTAATCCTCCTCTTGGAGTGTGCTTGCTAGAGCTTAGAGATTGAAGATTGATGAAGCTTGAAGATAGAAGCTTGCTTGAGGATGAAGCCTTTGCTGTCAACTTTGTTGTCTATCCAACTTTGCTGTTTAAAGCTGCTGTTGCTGTTTGCTGTAAGAGTTTGTTGCTGCTGCTTGGGCTGTCTCCGCTGTATCTTTTGTTTTTCTCTGATTTGGTTGTTTTCTTGTGTTGATTACCTCTAGGTTTGAGGTGGAGCTTGTCTCCTCTTGCCTGTTGTCTTCTCCTTTGCCTCTCTTATATTGCTGCATTGCATGCATTTTACTGTTTACTGTAATTGCTTGTTGTCTTTTGCTGTTTATCCCCTAGGATCTCTGATTTCCTCTGTGCAAGAGGAAATTATGACAGACATTAGGTTCTGACCCATGCATGATAACTTAGGTTAGTTTCCTTTTCAACCATAGGCTTTTTAGAGCGTCTTTCTCTTCTCATCTCAAAACAATTCAAAAACAGAGTAATAAGGATAATGCGTGCTGTACATTACGAGCCTTAAGCTATTTGAGGAAAGGTTGTTGGAGGGTCACTCTTCAGTAATCTGGCTGCTTAGTATGGTACCCTTAGGGTGACATGCGACGTAGTCACTCTCAGATCACAAGTCTTTAGTGCAGTACAAGTTAAAAACAGACTAAAAAACATTTCTTTCATAAAAAACTCAAACAAACATTCAAACTCTGCTTTTGTCCTCTTGGACCTTTAATCAGGAAAATCCTTTTCAGAAGGAGATAAAAACTATCAGACAAGCTTGTGTCCTCCGTAGCCCGAACTACGTTTGCTCTGATCTTTCATACTGTATGAAAGTACGTAGGCATAGGATGCGATATCTTAGCGAGCAACCTCCCTCTCCTTACCCGTAGTTAGGCGAACTACGTTGACTCTGATTTCTCGTTTCAGACGGGAATACGTAGGCATAAAGTGCGATACTTTGCCGAGTCATTTTCTTTACTTTTTAACCCAGACCTATAGAGTAGATAGAATAACACACCCTTAGATAGAAAACAAGCGTGGATCCCGTCGAGTACGACGGACGTGAGGGGTGATAATACCTTCCCCTTGCGTAACCGACTCCCGAATCCAGGATTTGGTTGCGATGACCATTCCTTTCCCTCTTTGCGTTAGGTTTACTCTGAGCGTTTCCTTTCCCTTTTGTGGGATAAATAACGCACGGTGGCGACTCTTCTATCATAGCCGGTGCCGATTTTCGCAGTAGCGAGACGTATCATATTCACGCTATAATTCCCATAAATTCTTACAACTACACCACCGTCATTAGAGTTTCTCACTATCTAGTTTCCCTACAGGGTTAAACAAATGTTAAACCAGATCTTTGGCCACGAAGGCCTAATTTCCTTTAACCCAAATCATCCTTAAACCCTTTAAACCCTTAAATCGGCTTTAAATACATTGAAATTATACATTGAAAACAATAAAGGAAATACTCCCCATACCTTAATTGCCAACTCTAAGCCTTCTCTTTGACTTTCAGAAACCTTTCGAAGCTTTTGTCTCAAACCTCTTCTTCAGAGCTCTGGCCTCAATTTCTTTTCACGGTCTAACAAGAATGAATCCTAATCCCATCAAAATTCTTTTTTGTTAAACCTAACCTTGGGCCTTAAAATTGGGCTTTCCAATATTACCCTCACTAACTCCTCCTCAATTGTCCAATTTGCACTTAGTTAATTTATATTTATTTAAATTAATAATAATATCAATATATTCATATCATATACTATTATTTAAATAAATAACTTAAATCCATGATTCTCCATATTTCACACCAACCACCGAAAATTACCAAAATGCGAATATTATTATTTAAATAAATTAAATAAATATTCCAAAAAAATTGGGGTGTTACAACTCTCCCCCACTTAAAACAATTTTTTGCCCTCGAAAATTACCTCAAGGAAACAGAGCCGGATACGACTCCCTCATTTGATCTTCACGCTCCCAAGTCCAACTTTCTCCAGCTGGTCCTCCCCAAACTACCTTCACTAAGGCAATCTCTTTACCTCGCAGCTGCTTCACTTTTCGTTCATCAATCCAAACTGGCAACGCCTCAACAGTCAAGTCATCTCTCACTTGTACATCATCCATCTGAATCACATGCGATGGATCTGGAATGTACTTCCTCAATTGAGACGCATGAAACACATCATGTAAATTCACAAGCGACAGCGGTAAAGCAATCTGATATGCTACTTCCCCCACCCTCTACGAAATGTGATACGAACTAACAAAGCGCGATGTGAGCTTTCGAGACTTCAAAGCTCGGCCAACACCAGTTACCGACTTGACTCTCAAAAACACGTGATCTCCCTCTTGGAATTCAAGTGCTTTCCTCCTCTTATCATGGTAAGTTTTTTGACGACTCTGCGACGCTTTCATCTTTTATTGGATCATCTTGATATTTTCAGTTGTCTCTTGCACAATCTCAAGTCCGAGTACAACACTCTCGCCTGACTCATACCAACTCAAAGGAGTCCTACTCCTCCTATCATACAAAGCCTCATATGGTGCCATTCCGATACTAGAATGATAACTGTTATTGTAGGTAAACTCAATCAGCGGAAAATGACTATCCCACGATCCACCTTGATCCAACACACAAGCTCTCAGCAAATCCTCTAAAGACTAGATAGTTCTCTCTGTCTGTCCATCCATCTACGGATGATAGGCATAACTCAACCTCAACTTAGTACCCAAAGTTGTCTGCAAACTTTCCCAGAACTTCGATGTAAATCTCGGATCTCTATTAGACACAATACTTGAAGGAATACCATTCAGTTTCACAATCTGATCAATATAAACTTCGGCAAGCTTCTGTAATGAATAATTGATCCTCATCGGTATAAAATGAGCCAATTTGGTCAATCTATCAACAATCACCCAAAGCGAATCATGCCCCTTCAAAGTCTTCGGTAAACCTGTCACAAAATCCATAGAAATGCTATCCCATTCCCATTCTGGAATATTCAACGGTTGCATCAGGCTCGACGGTCTCTGATGTTCAATCTTTGACTTTTGACAAGTCAAACAAGCATACACAAACTCTGCAATTCCCTTCTTCATACCTAGCCACCAAAACAACTTCTTCAAATCTTGATACATCTTTGTGGCACCAAGATGAATACTTATCCCGCTTCTGTGGCCTTCCTCAAGAATGATCTTCTTGATTTTTGGCACATCAGGAACACACACTCTATTTCTGAACCTCATCACACCATTCTCATCGGTCCGAAAATCACCCCAGTTACCTTGATTGATTAACGTGAGACAATCCACTAGTCTCAAATCATATTTTTGACCTTCTCTGATTTGTTGGAGAATACCACTAGTCAAATTCAACATACCCAACTTCACACTATTAGGAGTCTCTTCACAAACTAAACTCATATCTTTGAATTGCTCAATTAGTCCTAACTCTCGAACCATAAGCATCGACATATGTAAGGACTTTCTACTTAATGCATCAGCCACAACATTAGCCTTACCAGGATGGTAACTCAATTCAAAATCGTAATCCTGCAGAAGTTCAAGCCATCTTCTCTGCCTCATGTTCAACTCTTTATGTTCGAACAAATACTTCAGGCTCTTGTGATCACTAAACACTTCGAACCTAGACCCAAAAAGATAATGTCTCCAAACTTTCAACACAAACACCACAGCGGCCAACTCTAAGTCATGCGTAGGATAATTCCTTTCATGAACCTTCAGTTGTCCGGAAGCATAAGCAACGACCTGACCATTTTGCATCAGTACACCTCTAAGACCCATCTTCGATGCATCACAATACACTACAAAAGACTCACTCGGGTTTTCCAAAATCAACACTGGAGCATTCGTCAACTTCTTCTTAAGTTCTACAAAACTCCTCTCACAAGCAACATCCCACACATAAGCTTGACCCTTTCGAGTCAACTGAGTCAATGGAAGTGCCAACTTTGAAAAGCCTTCTATAAACCTGCGATAATAACCAGCCAATCCAAGGAAACTTCGAATCTCAGTAGCATACTTTGAAGTCTCCCACTACAATACAACATCAACTTTCGACGGATCAATCGCAATTCCACCACTAGAAATCACATGGCCAAGGAAAATCACTTCCTTCAACCAAAACTCACACTTGGATAACTTGGCGTAAAGCTTCTTGTCTCTTAAAACCTGTAATACCACTCTTAGATGTTGCACATGCTCTTCCTCGGGCTTAGAATATATCAAGATATCGTTAATGAACACTATCACAAATTGATCCAAATAAGGATGAAAAATCCTATTCATATACTCCATGAATACACCAGGTGCATTAGATACACCAAATGGCATCACAGTATATTCATATTGTCCATACCTCGTCCTGAAAGCTGTCTTCGGAATATCATCAGGCTTAACGCAAATTTGATGATATCTAGACATCAAATCAATCTTGCTAAACACACAAGCACCCACCAATTGATCCATCAAATCATCAATCCTCGGAAGTGGATACTTATTCTTGATTGTTACTTTATTCAACTGTCGATAATCCACACACAATCTCATGCTACCATCTTTCTTCTTCACCAACAGCACAGGAGCACCCCACGAAGAAACACTCGGTCAAATAAACTTCTTCTCAAGCAGCTCTTCTAACTGTTTCTTTAATTCCCCTAACTCAGATGCAAACATCTGATAAGGAGCCATCGACACAAGACTAGTTCCCGATATCACATCAACAGTAAACTCCACCTCATGCTCAGGATGTAAGTCACTCACGTCGTCTGGAAACACTTCTGAAAATTCCCAAACAACTGGTAATTCCATGCTCACTACTTCATAATCAACTTAAAGTGATGCAAATAATGCAAACATCTGAGCCGCATCTTCCAAGAATTCTTCTACTTGCTTAGCAAATACAAACATCAGCTCTCCACCATCACCAAACTCTGGGAACCTCACAGTCTTGCTATAGCGATCGATATGAACATAGTTGTACTCCAACCAGTTCATTCCGAGAATAACATCGATTTGATGCAAAGGTAGGCCGACCAAGTCTATTACAACACTGTTATCATAAATGGTCAAAGGGAAGTTCAAACAGACTATCGCAGTAGTCACAAAACTATTATTCGGGGTATCGATAACCATACTCCCAATCATAGAAGATAGTTTCAAATTCAACCTCTTAGCACATTCAAGCGAAATAAATGAATGAGGAGAACCAATATCAATCATAGCAATCAATTCAACATCATTAATAAAGCAAGTACCTCTGATCAAGTTATCTGTCTTAGATTCTTCTGCACCGCTCAAAGCAAACACTCTACCATTTGTCTGAGCAGGAATATCAATCTTCTTTGGCTGCTGGCACTGGATACTGATATGATCCTTCTCTCCACAGTTGAAGCAAGTCAGAGCTTCTTCTTTACAGTCAGTAGCTCTATGACCTCTCTTGCCACAACGATGACATCTCAGCGACCTACAAACCTCAGCAAGGTGACCTTGCTCGCCACACTTATAACACTTTCCTGGAGCAGTAGCTGCTCCCCCACTTGACTTTTTCCCATCTGAAGCCTTCTGCTTCCCTTTATCACCAAAAGTCACATACGGTTTCCCTATATACTGACCTTTCTCTTTTTTCTCACTCAGCTTCTTGTAGTGAGTAGATTGAGCTCGACTATCCTCATCATAAATTCTGCTCTTCTCCACCAGTTCCGCAAACCGACGAATCTGCTGGTACCCAATTCCTTGCTTAATCTCTGGTCTCAATCCATTCTCAAACTTGAGACACTCTGACATCTCTGCGTTAGCACGATTGTAATGAAAACAAAACTTTACCAAAGACTCAAACTTTGATGTGTAGAAGCATACTTCAATCTCAAAGTTTTGATGATGTCAACAAGACTTAAGCCCATTCCATGTTTGTAAAAAGTCAAGCTTTCAAATTGATCAAGATCAAGACTATGCAATGTTGTCATGCAAATCAAGCTTCATGTGTAAATGATCGTACAATTTTCAAGACTTGGACACAAGGCTTTGGTATATCAAAATTCACTCCTTTAATTGATATACAAGTGTTCAAATAGTCTATCATATCAACATATTGCATATGCATGTTTTTTAAATTAATTGGAACTGGTATAACACTTTAAACTTAAGTATTTTTCTGAGTTTTCACAGTGTTAACCGATTAACCATATAGGTTAACCAGTTAACGGTCTCAAATTTTAAATTCTCAGGGCTAACGTTCCAGTGTTAACCGATTAACCTATATGGTTAACCGATTAACACTGAACGAATTTTGAAAATTTGTTTCTTTTCAAATTCAAATCTTGTGTAATTGTTATACCTTTTCATTATTTGATTCATACTCATTTATACCTTTTTGAAATGGTGTTTTGACTCATATAAATTCTGAATATTTCAAATTGAAAAATACCTCCAATAAATTTTCAAAATAATCACTCAATCAAATTCACTAAATTTCAAATATTTTCAAATATTTCAAAAGTGTTCATACAGTTCATATCATTTCACATTCAGATTTTTTAACACTTGTATTGATATTGAAAAGTGAATTTTGATCAAAAGGAGAATATCAATCATTGTATTGATATTATTGTATCACTCTCAAATCAAAGAATTACATAATTGTTTCTATTGTGACTTGTGATCTAGGATTGTTGGACACAAGGGTTAGTGCTTGCAAGAGGATTGTTCTTGCATACTAGTTTGTGAATAGTTGTTAGATAGTAGGCCTCACCGGTTGATGGTGTGATAGGTTGTACATTCTAAAACTATAGTGAAAAATCTCTTTCGTGTGGAAAGGGGAGTGGAGTACCTTCGGACTGTGAAGGGAACCACTATAAATCTCTGTGTCCATTTTCATTATGCTTTTTACTGCTTTCATCATCAAGAACATAACCGGTAAAATTCAAGAATCTCTAAAAACCGGAAAAAGTTTCTAAAGCCTAATTCACCGCCCCCCCCCCCCCCCTCTTAGGCATACTCTGAACTTACAATTGGCATCAGAGCAGGTTAAGGTAACCTATTCCTAACAATTCAGTATGGCTTCCACTAGCACCAACCCGGTTTTCAAAGACGGTGGAAGTAGTAACAAACCCCCACTGTTTTCTAGAGAATATTTCGATTTTTGGAAAATCAGAATGAAGGCATATCTTGAAGCTCAAGGAGAAAGGTATATGGGAAGCAATCGAAGAAGGACCACACAATCCAGTAAATGTGGTCAATGGTGTTGGAACCGCAAAGTTGAAAAGCACGTATGATGAAGACGATAAGAAAAAGATTCTTAATGAAAAGAAAGCAATCAACATACTCCAAAGTGCTCTCAGTATGGACGAGTTCTTTCGTGTATCACAATGTAAATCGGCAAAGGAGATTTGGGACACCTTGGTGGAAACGCATGAAGGAACCACCGAAGTAAAAATATCAAGGCTCAACACGTTGAGTCAAGAATATGAGATGTTCCGTATGCAGCCCGGTGAATCTATTGTTGCCTTACAAAAGAGATTCGTTCATCTAACAAATCACTTGATTGCTCTCGGGAAGACCTTCACCAATGATGATCTCAACCTGAAAGTCCTAAGATCCTTAACAAGAGAATGGCAACCAAAAGTGACCGCTATTTCGGAAAAGAAGAGTCTCTCAATGATGACATCCGCATACTTATTTGGAAAACTTCAAGAGCACGAATTGGAACTTGGAAGGCTCGAGAAGGACGAAACTCAAGAAAAGAAGTCCAAAGGAATTGCCTTGAAGATTGACACAAAGGATGAAAAAGACGACGAGACTTCCGAAGATGAAAATCTCATGCTTCTTGTAAAGAAGCTTGGTAAGTTTTTTAATAATAATAAAAATTCCTTTTTTCCTAAAAAGAGTAGACATTTCAGGAAAAAGGATGCATCCACATCGAATAAAGAAGTCACATGTTACAAATGTGGGAAGCAAGGTCACATAAAGCCAGATTGCCCGAAACTTGCAAAGAAAGGAGGATTCAAAGGCAAGAAGGATTTCAAGAATAAAAAGGCTTATGTTGCTTGGGACGATAATGAGATAAGTTCATCATCGGAATCGGAAAGCGATGAATGTGCAAATATGGCTCTAATGGCTTCACACCACTCCGATGAAGAAAAACATGAGGTTAGTAGCAACTTTTCTATTTATGATAATGATGCACAAGAAGTCATAGATGAACTTCTAAAAGAATGCAAGACTTTGTATAAAAGCATCTCATTCCAAAAGAAAAGAATTTCATCTTTCGAAGAACAAAATACTGCTTTTATAAAAAACATTGAAAATAAAAAACAAAAATTGATGGATGAAAAACAAAGTCTTGTATGCAAAAATTGTGAATCCTTATCTTTTCAAATTGTTCAACTTAAAAAAGTTTTAGAAAGATACGAAAAAGGTCAAATTGGCTTGGAGGAAATTCTTAGGCACCAAAGATATTCTAATGATAAAAGGGGATTAGGATATTCTATGTTTTCCAAAACAAGCACAAATGAAACCATTTTTGTAAAAGCAAGTGAACAAGTTGTTAAAGAAAAGGCAAACACTTCTAAAACTATGCATCAAAGTCATAAAAAGAAAAGAATTGTGAAGAAAAAGAATTATGTTCCTAGATATAGAAGTCATTTCCAACCTACTTGTTTTTATTGTGGAATTAAAGGCCATACACCTAATGCTTGCTATGTGCACAACATTGGTGTTGCTAAAGGGCATTATGTGTGGGTTGAAAAGGGTACTAACTATCAATAACCCAAAGCAATTTGGGTACCTAACAATACTTGATTTTGTGTTGTAGGTATGCTTGAAGACAACTTCTAATCAATGGTATCTTGATAGCGGTTGTTCAAAGCATATGACGGGAGATATCAACAAATTTTCAAGTCTATCATTAAAGGCCAAAGGATGCGTTACTTACGGTGATGATAATAAAGGAAAGATTCTTGGAGTAGGAATCGTTGGTACTCCTCCATGTACAATCATCGAAGATGTCCTTTATGTGGAAGGCCTTAAACACAACCTACTTAGCATAAGTCAATTGTGTGACAAAGGGTTCCGAATCAACTTCACAAAGGATGAATGTTTGATAGAACATGAAGTCACTCATGACATCTTGCTAAAAAGTAAAAGATTTAATAATATTTTTATGATCTCTTTTGATGACTCATCCTTGAAGGTAAAATGTCTAATGGCGAACAACAACGAGGTGTGGCTATGGCATAAAAGGTTTGCTCACATTCACATGGAGCATTTAAACAAGTTGATAAAGCATGATCTAGTTGTTGGTCTTCCGAAGATAAAATTCATCAAGGATAAGTTATGCGACGCATGTCAAAAGGGGAAACAGACCAAGACAACTTTCAAATCCAAGCAAGTGGTTTCTACATTAAGACCACTTCAATTGTTGCATATGGATCTTTTTGGTCCATCAAGAACAAAAAGTTTCGGAGGTAGCATTTATGCTTTAGTTATTGTTGATGATTTCTCTCGATACACATGGACATTGTTTTTAGTGCAGAAAAATGATGCTTTCAAAGCATTCAAGAAGTATGCAAAGAAAATTCAAAACGAGAAGTCACTCACCATAGCCTCCATAAGAAGCGACCATATGGAGAATTCCAAAATTCATATTTTGAAGATTTTTGCGAAGAGCATGGAATTTCCCACAACTTTTCCGCACAAGGACTCCCCAACAAAACAGTGTCGTAGAACGGAAGAATAGGTCACTGGTGGAGCTTGCAAGAATAATGCTTAGCGACTCAAATCTTCCTAAGTATTTTTGGGCAGATGCGGTTAGCACAGCGTGCTTCGTAAGCAACCGTATCAATATTCGACCAATTCTCAAGAAGACTCCATATGAGTTGTTCAAGGGTAGGAAACCAAACATAGTATTTTTCCACATATTCGGATGCAAATGTTTTATTCTCAACAACAATAAGGACAATCTCGGTAAGTTTGATGAGAAGTCCGACGAAGGTATATTCCTTGGTTACTCTCTTTCTAGTAGAGCTTTTAGAATTTTTAATAAAAGAACTCTTACTATTGAAGAATCCATTCATGTTTCTTTTGATGAGACTAACCCCTCGAAAGAGGTTAATATTATTGTGGATGATGATGATGATATAGTAGATTCTTCACAACAACAAGAAGATACTTCAAAGGATCAAGTAATACCACAAGAAGATGTCACTCAAGTCATTGAAGAATATCAAGATCTTCCGAAGGAATGGAGAACTCATAGAGATCACCTGATAGATAAAGTTATTGGTGATATTAGCCAAGGCGTTGCAACTCGACTAAATCTTAAGGATGCTTGTCTCAACATGGCTTTTGTGTCTCAAATTGAACCAACCAAGATTGATGAAGCCTTAGGCGACGACCAATGGATTGTAGTGATGCAAGAAGAACTCAACCAATTCGAAAGGAATCAAGTTTGAAGTCTTGTACCAAGACCGGACAACAAGCACATCATAGGAAAAAGATGGGTGTTCAAGAACAAACTTGACGAGAATGGAATCATAGTTCGTAACAAAGCAAGATTGGTCGCACAAGGCTACAACCAGGAGGAAGGAATTGATTTTGATGAAACGTTCGCTCCGGTAGCAAGGTTAGAAGCAATTAGATTATTACTTGCTTATGCTTGTTTAATGAATTTTCAACTTTTCCGAATGGACGTCAAAAGCGCATTTTTGAACGGATACATCAACGAAGAAGTCTATGTCAAACAACCCCCGAGCTTTGAAGACTTCAAGCACCCTTCACATGTATACAAATTGAAGAAGGCTCTCTATGGTCTAAAGCAAGCACCAAGGGCATGGTATGATCGTCTCAGCACTTTCCTATGTGATAAGGGTTTTGAAAAAGGAAAGGTAGACAAGACTTTATTCATTAAAAAGATAAAGGGTAATACCTTACTTGTTCAAGTCTATATGGACGACATCATCTTCGGATCAACAAACAAAGATCTATGTGAAGAATTTTCTTTGGTGATGCAAGGCGAGTTTGAAATGTCTATGATGGAAAAGATGAACTATTGCCTTGGACTACAAATCAAGCAAACAAAGGATGGCATCTTTATCAACCAATCCAAGTATTTCAAGGAATTGTTGAAAAGATTCGATATGGATAGTTTCAAGGTGATGTCCACTTCTATGGGATCCGGAACGTACGTTGATAAAGATGAATCTGGTACTCCAATTGATATCACAAAGTATCGAGGTATGATCGGTTCATTACTATATTTGACGGCAAGTCGTCCTGACATTATGTTCAGCGTTTGTTTGTGTGCACGCTTTCAAGCAAGTCCGAAGGAATCTCATCTCACCGCCGTGAAGAGAATTTTAAAGTATCTCAAAGGGACAACGAACGTCGGATTATGGTATCCAAAAGGTAGTACTTGTTCTTTAATTGGTTATTCTGACGCTGATTATACAGGATGTAAGACCGATAGAAAAAGCACAAGTGGTACATGTCACATTCTCGGAAATGCACTAGTGTCATGGGCATGCAAGAAGCAAGCGTGTGTGGCAGTCAGTACAGCCGAAGCGGAATATATTGCAGCAGGAAGTTGCTGTGCACAAATTCTGTGGCTCAAGCAACAACTCCTTGATTATGGTGTAGATTGTGGAATCAAGATTCAAAGCCGTCTATGTTTTGATGAAGACAACTCATACAAGTTTGGCAAGCAAGATACTTTCACTATATACCCGTGGGGGTATATGCTTATTGAAGCTGCTTACACTATATACCCGTGGGGGTATATACACTGAAGATAAAATCAGAAGCTTCTCTATCTTAATCTCTCCACAAAAAGCAAGAGGTGCAAACATATCAACAAGAATAAATTATCAAGAACATCGCAAGATCGCATACATCACTATGGATCAAAGTTTCATCTTTCAAAATTTCAAGTGGTGTTGAAGATTCAAGACACGGTATAATATTACTTACTTAGAATTATGTATGCAAGTGTTCTTTAATCTCACTTCACTTCACCACTAACACAAAACCTTTTTAAACTCTTTTAAAATACTCTTGTTATTTTAAAATTAAGTGTTTTTGGAAAAACCTTCAGTGTTAACCGATTAACCATATAGGTTAACCGATTAACACAAGTTAAAATTGTATTTTTGGGATTTCTAACAGTGTTAACAGATTAACCATATAGGTTAACCGATTAACACATGAAAAATTTGAATATTTTGCACGTTGGAAAGGTGTTAACCGATTAACCTATATGGTTAGCCGATTAACACTGTAACAACAGCCAAAAATAGCAGCTTTTCATGAAAGTGCACATTGTTCTAAAATTTCTTACTGGCTATTTTTGATATCCCAAAAACACACCTTTTTGGAAAGGTTTTTGATCAGTATAAATTGATTTCAATTTCAATTTCAAAACAACCTTCAAGAAACAAATTTCAAAATTACTCTTTCTTCAACCTTTTGAATTTTCACAAAGTGTTCAAAACCAGAATTTTTGAAAGAAGCCATTGAAATACACTTTCACATCTTTACAACTTTCTTTCACACAAAAGAACACTTGTATAATTTTTTAGTAATCTTTGTTTCAAGAAGAAGATCAATATTTCATATTGATATACATTCAAATTGTACTTATATTCAAATTCATATTGACTACAACTTATTCTTAGAATTATAAAAGATAAGTTTGTAGGGTTTTCCTTGTGATCCGGATTGTGGATACAAGAGCTCCTTGTGTGAGATATTTATTCTCGGTAGGACTTAAAATATTGTAAATCCAAGAGGATTGTTCTTGGTTGTTAGGATTGTCTTGTGTAGAAATCTAACATTGATAGTGAAATTCTCTTTCATGTTGAAAGGGGAGTGGAGTACTCTCGGATTGTGAGGGGAACCACTATAATTCTCCGTGTTCTTTGTCTTTCTGCTTTTACCGCTTTCATCACAAACATTCTTAAAGAAGTAAAATTCAAGAATACCGAAAAACCGGAAAAAGTTTCTAAAGCCTAATTCACCCCCCCTCTTAGGCATACTCTGAACTTACAATCTCGGTTGCATTCCTCTTCGATGTGATAACACAAGTGCCATCAACATTACAAAGAATCCGGTCATGCATTCAAGGAAAAAGCATATAGATATTCGGCATCACTTCCTTCGAGATCACGTACTTAATGGAGATGTAGATGTTACTTTCATCGATACACACAATCAACTCGCCGACATCTTCACCAAACTATTGGCGAAAGAACCGTTCTTCAAAATTCGACGAGAACTTGGGATTCTCGATGAAGGTGACATTTGACCTTTTCTCTGGTTTATGTATGCATAATATATGTTTTCCTAGCTGTGTGCATTCTGTTTTAAGCATTTTTTCCAAAATTCGCGTGTGTTAACCGATTAACCTATATGGTTAACCGATTAACACTGTTAGTTTTTCAATTCTGACTTAATTTTTTAATGTGTTAACCGATTAACCTATATGGTTAACCGATTAACACTGATACTTTTTATTTTGGAAATTAAATTTTTAATGTGTTAACCGATTAACCTATATGGTTAACCGATTAACACTGTTAAAATTTTCAAAAATCAGAAACGAAAAATTAATTCAGATTTTGGAAAATGTGTGTGGTAAACATGTTTTTATGTATGGTCAATATTTTCTTAAATATCCAAATCAATATCCTTGGAACTCTTCTTCTTCTTCTTTGACTACAAGTTTTGGACTTCCAACCCTAACTTTAAAATCCACTCAACCTCTCTCCATATATATTACCTTCACTTTATCATACTCATCTCATCTCCTCAAATCCTAAAAGCTTCAAGCACTTAAAACCCTCAGCACCTCAACTCATCCATGGCTTCATCCAACCGAGGAAAGGGAAAATTACCGGATCACCATTATGCTTCTAATGAAGAAGATATTCCCATGGAAACAACAAAGAAGCGCAGAATGAACTTCAAGGTTCGAGTTCACCACATCTTACCGGTAAAGTACGTTAACCTCAAAGCTTTTCCGACTTTGTCTTTTGATTTACCAGCACTGCTAAAAATTCAAAAGATTGATAAGTTTGTATCTGATACCGACATTTGCTATCCTGATTTGATGAAAGAATTTATGAATAAGTTGTCTATTTACTTGAATGCTGATGGTGAACACATTTTGGAAACTAATGTTCGAGACGGTCTCTTGAAAGAAAATCTGTCCAAATTGCTGCAAAATTAAAGATACCATCATCAGGCTACTTTCTCAGGAAAGGGGTTAACCATGATGATGGTCCATGGTCAAACTATGTGATAACGTGAAATCGTATATATATAATGACATACATTTTTACTATTCAGTGACTGGTTTCACTCCGATTTCGGGTATTTCCATGTTTTTTGTCCAGTATCTTGTAGGTATTCAAAGTTCATGTTCAAATGGAGCAAGATGAAGAAAACAAGCAATTACAGATGAAAACCAGATGAAAAACAGACAAAAAACAGCAAATACGAATTTTGCTGATGTGACGGTCGTCACAAGTCCATTACGACCGTCATACGTGTTACGACCGTCACAAAACCATGACGACCGTCATGCAGACAAAAAGTGCAAAAATATTGCACGTGCTGTAAGTGCTTTCAAATCCCAAAAGGAGTGGACCACTAGCTCCTACTTTTGCTGAGATCAATCCCACTTCCTGAGGCAACTAACCGTTGGAAAATTCCATCTATAAAAGGAGGGAACTGGTACCAAAAAAGGGGGGCTGCATTGAAGACACGAAGTGCTGCCAATTTATTTTCAGAGTAATTTTTTAGTTTCAAGATTTCTTATTGTTTCCCTTTTCCTTTCCTTTCCTTGCAATTGTGTTTTACTTTTTCAAATTCTATTATGTACGCGTAATTGGCACCAAGACTAAATCCTGCCGATATTTTGGAGGATTTCCCAAAGGCCAATTGAATTATTTACAGGTTCTTATTATAATCGTTAATTGAATTCTATTTCCCATTATGATGCATGTTTATATATTCTACCATTATTTACGTGTTCTTAGTTTATATTCCATGTCCGGCTAAATTAAAGTAATCGGTATGTAATAGGTAGTCAGATGGGATTCGATAATAATCGGTGTATACTTTCCTTTTCAAACTTATTTATGGCTTTAGTTTTTAAATCGATTTTTCTAAAATAAATGTTCATCGCGACAGCGAGAACTTATTTAAAAGCAGTTTTTTCACGACAGTGGGAAATTCATAAAGGTACGAACCAACAAGCGACAGCTGAGGTTACGTCCAGATAGTAATAACTAAGCATTCGTTTTAAAAACAGAGACAGCGCTTTAAAAAGGATTAGAGCTTAATGGTTTTCAAAAAGTAATTTTAACCGCGAACGGGATAGCGACAACATACGTTTCGCCTTAGAGTTGCGACTAGCGTCAACAACCATCGTGAGACAAAGGTCTTTAAACCGTCATTTTCTTCTTAAACTATTTTTGAAAACACCCAAAACACCGGTAACTTGTCGAATCCTTGAAGAACCAACATATTGCATACCGATTCAAGCATTTATACCTTAAGTAACGTTTCTAGTTCCCCTAAAGTTTACACACTTATTTTTCTTTTATCCCCCTAAAACCATACCAACCTAGCTAAACACAGTAACACCCGAAAGTACTAGCTTGATTACGAGTCCCTGTGGGATCGATATCTTATATTACTACGCGATAGACTGTGCACTTGCAGTTAGTTCAGTTAGACATAGAAAGTCGCGATCACTATGACAAGATGGAATATTACTATCAAATCTGCAGGTTCCCGAAGGAGACGGTTTTAGCAAACCAACAGACTGCTCGCATGTTATGTTATGTGAAGAATCTGACGGTTTCTGACCGGATGCTGCATTATGGGATCTGCTATGTTCTGATTCCAAAGGATTCCAATCATGCTCAGATTAACAATTTGGAAATGCAACTCTTATTCGCAATCAAGAACAAGATCAAGGTGAACTGGATTCTTATGATTATGTACCATCTACAACAACAGCTCTCTCTCTCGATAAGGCTTCCATATACAAGGCTGATTTCTAGAATTCTTGAGTTGACAGAATTGGATCTCAACCGGGAACCATCTACCAAAATGAAACCGACAACCAACGAGATCAATGAAATCACCATTGTGAAGAACACCGGAATAATTAAAGACGCAGACGGCACATACAAGTATGCAGACGAAGGATCATCAGCTTCCAACCAATCCTATCCTATTCCCGAAGGAGGTATCACTAACGAGTTTCTCTACACCACAATGATGAACCAACACAGAGAGACTATGAAATTTCACCGAGAAACCTCCCAAGACATTGCATCTCTTCGCAACCTTGTACTTACCTCCCAATATTCAACCACTGGCATTGATGAATAAGAGGAAGGTAGTGAAGAAGAGGAGGCTGAAGATGAGGATATGTTTGATCAGGATGTTTAGAAAATATGTGTTGTTGTTTTTATTGTTTTTCTTTCAGATTATAATTAAGCTTTTAAGTTTTTAGTTTCGTTTATTCTATTATGTACTCAGACAATATTTCCTACTTTTTTTCAATTGCTGCATTTTTAATTCAATCTATTATGTCGTGCTTGATTACTTATTACTTGATTATATGTTGTCATATATGCCGATATCTCTTATTATGGATTGAAAGCTCCTTCCTTTTTGCTAATCACAAAGGAGGAGAAGAGCTTGGTTTTCTAATAACTCTCTGTGCAGAATTTTGCCTCTGTTTAGATAGGGGGAGTTGCTGGACATAGGGGGAGAAACAAACTTAGATCAGAATGAAACATCGTCAAAGATATCACACAGACTCATTTGATTGTCATCATCAAAAAGGGGGAGAATGTAGAAGCATACTTCAATCTCAAAGTTTTGGTGATGTCAACAAGACTTAAGCCCATTCCATGTTTGCAAAAAGTCGAGCTTTCAAATTGATCAAGATCAAGACTATGCAATGTTGTCATGCAAATCAAGCTTCATGTGCAAATGATCGTACAATGTTCAAGACTTGGACACAAGGCTTTGGTATATCAAAATTCACTCTTTTAATTGATATACAAGTGTTCAAATAGTCTATCATATCAACATATTGCATATGCATGTTTTTAAAATTAATTGGAACTGGTATAACACTTTAAACTTAAGTATTTTTCTGAGTTTTCACAGTGTTAACCGATTAACCATATAGGTTAACCGGTTAACGGTCTCAAATTTTAAATTCTCAGGGCTAACATTCCAGTGTTAGCCGATTAACCTATATGGTTAACCAATTAACACTGAATGAATTTTGAAAAATTGTTTCTTTTCAAATTCAAATCTTGTGTAATTATTATACCTTTTCATTATTTGATTCATACTCATTTATACCTTTTTGAAATGGTGTTTTGTCTCATATAAATTATGAATATTTCAAATTGAAAAATACCTCCAATAAATTTTCAAAATAATCACTCAATCAAATTCACTAAATTTCAAATATTTTCAAATATTTCAAAAGTGTTCATATTGTTCATATCATTTCACATTCAGATTTTTAAACATTTGTATTGATATTGAAAAGTGAATTTTGATCAAAAGAAGAAGATCAATCATTGTATTGATATTATTGTATCACTCTCAAATCAAAGAATTACAGAATTGTTTCTATTTTGACTTGTGATCCAGGATTGTTGGACACAAGAGTTAGTGCTTGCAAGAGGATTGTTCTTGCACGCTAGTTTGTGAATAGTTGTTAGATAGTAGGCCTCACCGGTTGATGGTATGATAGGTTGTACATTCTAAAACTATAGTCAAAAATATCTTTCATGTGGAAAGGGGAGTGGAGTACATTCGGGTTGTGAAGGGGACCACTATAAATCTCTGTGTCCATTTTCATTCCGCTTTTTACTGCTTTCATCATCAAGAACATAACCGGTAAAATTCTAGAATCTCTTAAAACCGGAAAAAGTTTCTAAAACCTAATTCACCCCCCCCCCCCCTCTTAGGCATACTCTGAACTTACATGATGCATACTCAGCCACAGTCATATTCCATTGTTTTAGCTCAAGGAATTCCACCTCTTTCTTGCCCCAGACATCTTCAGGAAAATACTTCCTCAAAAATTCTTCCTTAAACACTGCCCAAGTTATTGCAATGCCAGCACCTCCCAATCTCTGACGAGTGTTATCCCACCAGTCCTTAGCTTCCTATGCTAGCATATGCGTACCAAACTGCACCTGCTGAGCATCAGTGTACGCCATAACTCGGAAAATATTCTCAATCACTTTCAGCCACTTCTGCGCATGATCAGGATCATGAGTGCCCACAAAAGTCGGCGGATTGTTCCTATGGAACTTTCCCAAAGCATGAAATTCATTTGGAGGTCCACCATTCTGATTCATCACTTGGGCAAGTGATTCCAGCGCATCAGCAATAGCACGATCATTTCTTCCATCCATCTGCAACCACCAACAGGGTTAGAAGAAAACAACTCATCCAATAGTGCTCTCACACTATTGACTGACAGGGGATTAACAACATAAAATTTGGTCGGACGGACCGACCTGCTCTAATACCACTAACGTAACACCCTTTTCTACCCCACAATATAAAAGGCAAAATATTCACTTTTATCAGAGTAAAATATTAAATTCAATAAAAATAACCTCAAAGGGCATACATTTCCCAATAAATCAAATATAAGTCAAAGCTCCGTAAACAACGGGTTTTCTCAAAAGATATCAAAAATTACAGCGGAGCTAAAAAAGGCATAATCCAAAGTTTTCCTTATACGGGAACATAATCAAAATAACCAAATCAAATAAAATAAGGTTTGACTCAAAGACCCCAACCTGATGTTACACTATCAGAGCATGACCCTTTAAGTCAACCACCATGGCCAACGACCCAAAACTTCAAAAGTCCTCAACGGAATCCACGGCTAAACCTGGTCATCTGCACGTTACCCACGTGGAGGCAACATTCAAACAGGCAGGGTGAGTAAAACGATTCATAATAATCAATGTAGGAAATCAATATATAAAATGGCGTCATTTTCATATTCAACATCATCATATTCATCAATGGACATCAAAGGCCACAACATCATAAATTATTCAAGATCATCTCATAAATGAAAATGAAACCAAGACTCATGCATGTAGTACCAATCATCACAGCTCGATGGATACTAGGCCATCAACCCTCCATAGATCCCCATCAATAGGATCGATTCTACTCGAGAACCGGAGCACATCAAAATACCTCACATCCGCACAATGGGACTGAAATCAAAGAAAATCAAGATCCTGAACCGAAGTCCGGATGCACATGAATGCATGATGCACACGTTAATAATCATCCTCATAATAACATCATAGGTGCATCATCATTTATCATAATCATCATCATCAAAAATCATGCCATTAGAGAATCATCAAAACTCATGGAAATATCATCATAGTTCATCAATCATTACATTATTGGAATCATCATATAATCATGTACAAATCACATAGAATTCACAGTCATACTCATATTAATTCGTCAAAGGAATCACAACATCAAAACATCAAGGCATCACTGCACAAAATCAGAATTCGCAAAACTCTGCTACGTTCGTTAGCAAGTTCGTTGTGCGAGTCTGGGGCGAGTTTCTTTGTTGTGTGAAGGATTCTTCGCAGTGCGAGTCTAGGACGAGTTCATTCGCTGTGCGAACACGCGATTAAGGTCTTACGGCGATAAAGGCACAAAATCATCCCTAAGATCTTACGGTGATAAAGGCACAAAATCTACGACTTATTAGGCCAATCCCATATCATATTCACGCTCTAATTCCCATAAATCCTTACAACTACACCACCGCCATTAGAGTTTCTCACTATCTAATTTCCCTACATGGTTAAACAAATGTCAAACCAGATCTTTGGCCATGAAGGCCTAATTTCCTTTAACCCAAATTAGCCTCAAACCCTTTAAACCCTTAAATCAGCTTTAAGTACATTGAAATTATACATTGAAAACAATGAAGGAAATACTCCCCATACCCTAATTGTCGACCCTAAGCCTTTTCTTTGACTTTCAGAAACTTTTCGAAACTTTTGCCTAAAACCTCTTCCTTAGAGCTCTGGCCTCAATTTCTTTTCATGGTCTAACAAGAATGAATCATAATCCCATCAAAATTCCTTTTTGTTAAACCTAACATTGGGCCTTAAAATTGGGCTTTCCAATATTACCCTCAATAACTCCTCCTCAATTGTCCAATTTGCCCTTAGTTAACTTATATTATTTAAATTAATAATAATACCAATATATTCATATTATATACTATTATTTAAATAAACAACTTAAATCCATAATTCTCCATATTTCACACCAACCACCGAAAATTACCAAAATGCAAATATTATTATTTAAATAAATTAAATAAATATTCTAATAAATTTGGGGTGTTACAGACGTTGTTCCCCTGATCCATCATACCTACCATAGTATTCACCAACACGGTCGGATTTGATAGCTTTTATTTTCTTTCCAAGTTGAAGTTCAACATCAGCTTTGAATGACTTGAACACGTCCAAATATTGATATTTCTCAGGAATCAAATACATGTAGTCATACCTTGAGTAATCATCTATGAACGTAATAAAATACTGTTGTCCATTCCAAGAACCTGTAGGGAAAGGACCGCGTATATTAGTATGAATTAGTTCTAAGACATCCTTAGCTCTTTCAGTATGGAAATTCCTCTTGTTTGTCTGCTTAACCTTGATACACTGAATGTAGACTTGAAAGTCTGACAAATCAAGGGATCTAAGAATACCGTCCAAGATAAGCCTCTGAATTCTTTGTTTAGATATATGTCCTAACCGCTTATGCCATAAAATGGTGGAATTCTCATTTAATTTTCATTTTGTAACATGTGACTCTATTCGCATTATTTTGTTATAAGGATATTCAATATTAAACATATAAATATTATTATTCAAAGAACCGTAACCAACAACATTTGAGTCATATAAGAGACTAAATTTATCATTTCCAAACGAACAAGTATAACCTGATTTGTCCAAAATATAAATAGAAATTAAATTCTGTCTAATAGACAGTGTAACAAAAGTCTCAATCAAATCCAAATGAAAACTGTCTTAAATAATGATCTAAAAGTCCCTATAGCCCCTACTGCAACTTTATTAACATCGCCCACATAGATGAATCTTTCAGCATCACTTGGCGGACGACTCCATAGGCAGCCCCTTCTTTTCACGCCATACAACATACTTGGGACACTCTTTCTTCATGTGTCCAACCATTTTGTAAAAGAAGCAAGTGGTCTCCTTAGGTTGTTCCTTTGCCTTCTCTTTTTGAGAAATATTTCCCGCATGCTTCTTTTGGATTATCAGTAATTGTTATGGGACGCTCTTCCCTTAGGGATATGTCTAAGTTCTACATCCAAGAATGATATCAACATATTATTTTCAAGATTTGAAGTTCATATCACTTACCATAAGCAACAAAATTTAAAGCGGTAGCAGTGACTACAGGATCGATTAAAAAGAATAGAAATCATATAACCTTAGTAGGCATGTCAAATAGACATGTACAATATTACTTATATGCAAATTAAATAAGACCTAAACAAGATACCAAAAAACACCATCAATTCCCAATCTTTGATTGCAAGAATTAACTGTAAGCGGTACTCTCACGCAATGATCAAATATTAGTAATAAGTCATGTCAGTTAATGGACGTCTTTGACATCAATCATCAACCACATGAATAATTACACACTATATATTTTGTGATTTTGATTTAATCAAATTTACACAACAAAGGTTACTTTTGCAACTTATTGTTTCAACCCACTAAACCAAGATTACTAGACATTTTTAATTTAATAAATTAAATGGGAAGACCTTAAAATTTAGACATCATCACCCACAAATGTAATTCCAAAATTGTATGTTTATATGATCTCTTAATAATCAAATGATTATCAAAATATCCTAATTATGCAAGAAAATACTCACATAATTAAGTCTGAAAAATGAAACACATAATTGTGTTTATGTCATGTACATACCGGTATAATAAATCGGTTGTACTTGAAAGGTGTTAAAAAATTCTAAATTAAATTTACACTCACAATATTTTTTTAATAAAATAAAATTAGTATTTAAATTTTCCTCACAATTAAAAAAAAATAAACAAGTTGAATACATAAAATAAAAATTGATGTAGTTAAACATTATCGATTCAACTGACAATAACCAAATGAGGTTTTCCCATATCCCATTTGGTTACACATAGTAATAACTATCTGTATCCAAAAACAACAAAATCAACCTTTTACACCAAATTCACAACGATACGTGTATATATAACTCATATTATAACAACCTCAACACTTTTGAGATATTACCATAAATTAAGATCAAAAGGGTTAAGAGAAAACTCCATTTGGCTTAAACACGAAACATAGTAAAACACGATAAAAAAAATAGGATTAACATGAAGGTAGGAAAAACACTTAGAAGGGGGGGGGGGGTTGAATAAGGGTTTTTAAAAACAATTAAGATGATAGAAAAATAACAAGGTATTTTTTTCCTGGTTCGTTTGAACTCAAACTAATCCAGTCCACCCTACCAAGGTGATTTGCCTTTCTCAACAAGGACTTAATCCACTAAATCAAACTGATTACAGTGTTAACCACTAAGACAACTGTCTTAGTCTTTTCAAGAAATCTGACCACACTTGGTCTCTTAAGGAATCTTTTACAAAAGATAAACTAACAATGTGTTTAAGATTTGCTTCTAAAAAGCTATATCACAACAGTGATTTTTACACAAGTTAAAGAACGAAATGAAAAACTATTCAGCTTGAAGAAGATTTGTATAAGTTACTTGTTGAATATTTTATCAAGTGATTTTATCAATACTTCGTTAACCTTTGAAGTAATGCTGAGACTTGCTTTTATAGTACATGAAGTCCATTTCTCAAAGACTATGCAACGCTGAGCATTCTGTTGCTTTTGTCTTCTATTGACTTTTCCTTTCTCAGAAGGGAAATGTTCTGACAAATCCTTTTTGTCTGAATTCATGAGTCATGCACGAATGAGGAAAGAGCCGTTTGGATAAGGACAAGGAATATGCCAACGGATCTTTATTTGAATAGCATCTTCTTCAACAGCTTTAGAACGTCTTGCATCAGATCCTCTGATGATGTTCCTAGTTCTTCATATCAGAGTTAACTCAATCAGAGTTTCTCTATCAGAGTTTGCAGCAAAGTGCTTTAAGCGTGAAATTTTTTATCAGAGCAGGCTTGCATATCAGAGCCTCTGTACTTGCAGCGTTAAGTACTTATAGAATCTTCTGATTCATTACATATGCCTTTGCACTCAGAGTCTTCTGCAGCTTTACATATGTAGCTTCACTCAAATTCTTATCAGCTTCGCTCAGAGTCAACTGTAGTAGATCAGAGTCTTCTGATGTATTACTTCTGACGCTCAGATCTTTATCGTTCTGTAGTGTTCATAAGCGTTCTTGCTTCCAGAATAATATTAATTTTGATATCTGAAACAAATAAACACTTGAACAGAATTAGAGTATATATTTCTTTTACACAAAATTTCATTAATGTTATCATCAAAACAATGAGATATATTAAACACCAATTTATGTTCTAACAATCTCCCCATTTTTGTTGATAACAAAAACTATGGGAAATTTTGTTCAAATAGAAAAAAATATCTCTCTCCCTGAGAATATTAATCTCCCCCTGAAATGAATACTTCTGAAAAAATTAAATACTTCCCTTTCAACTTATGTATTCTTTTCAACGTCAGAGCACACTTGTAGATTCTCAGACTTTAGTTTAGAGTTAATTCTTAGAATTTTATCAGATGAGAATTATTAGCTCTGAAACACTCAAAAAATATGATTAGATAAGATATATCATGTATGAGTTGCGTTTTGGTATCTGTTTATGTGAATTATCAAAATTACCATTTTCTCCCCCTTTTTGTCATATCAAAAAGAGTCTGATTAAGAAAAACTTTAAGATAAAAAAAACAGAGGAAAACAATAAAGCATATGATAGATTCAGATGGAAAAACATAACATTCAGATGCATTGATAAACATAATCCAAAACAGAAACAGACAAACAGAAAACACATAAGTGCACAAACAACAAAGAAACTAAGAAGGACGAGAAGCCAAAATCCTCAGAAGATTCGTTATCTTAGAGGTTGACTCTTCCTACTTCGCCATCCAAGTCTTGATTTCTTCAGTGGTCTTTTCCTGCTTTACCATCCAAGATCTTATTTCAGTGTTGCTAGCCTTGAGGTCAGCAAACTTAGCAAGCAGATCTTCATCTTCTTTCTTCACTTTAGATGACCCAGGAGCAGATGCAGAAGCAGAGACATTGTGAATAACCAAAGAAGTAGATGCATTCTATTCAAACATGTCAGAAGGTTGAACAGGGTCAAGAGTTTCTTCAGGACCAGGAGCAGAACCTTCTAGAACGACTTCTTCAGTTTTATATAGTTCAGCAGTCTCAAAAGTAGAAAACTCTTCAGAAGGAAGACACACATCCTTTGCAGGTGTATTTTCCAGAAGCAAAGTTGGATTTCAGCTAGCTCTTAGAAGAGTAAGTCTAACAGCTTCATCAAATCTGACCTTTGCATCCACAGAGCAGATCTCTTGAAGATTTGAAGCAACAAAGTTAAATCTATTTTTGAATCTCTTCCAGATAGATTCAGAATCATCAGGATTCATACTTGAAAGGCATTTCTTCTTAACAGTAGATAACCACATTTTTATCTCTTTTTCAAAACCAGTAAACAGAGTACCAACATCTAGCCTAGGTTTGGGTTTTAGGTAGGCTTCTAATGATGGTGTTTTGGTGGGAGCAGAAGTTGAAGGTATGGAAAAAGAAGGAATAATGATAACAGGTGAATATGGTGAAGAAGGAATATGGACAGATGAGGTTTTAGCAATCTTAGGTTCAGATGGGGTTGGTCCAGATGAAAAAATATCATCCTCAGGGTCAGATGGGATAGAAACAAAGGGTTTGAGAAAATATGAGATGGCATCTTATCTATCAGAATTAGTGGAATCAGAAGATTCAAATGATCCAGATGGAATTGGATAGATAGTCGTGAGAGGTTGAAGATCAAGAATGACAGGTTCAGATGGTATGGTTTCTGGTTGTTGTGGTTCAGATGTTTGATTTTCAGATGGGGGATGTTCAGAAGGTTAGTTTACAGAAGGGTTTGGTTCAGATGTTTGTGGAACAGAAGATGGGGTTTTATCAGGGGTTGTTTTCTGATGTATATTGAAGGAGGGTGTGGATGGTATAGAAGTAGTGTGTTCAGATGGTTGTGGTTGTTGTGGTTCAGAAGGGGGTGGTTGAGATTTTTGTGGTTCAGATGAAATGGGTTCAGAGTTGTGAAGAGGTGAAGGTGTGGGAATTGGGTCATAAGGAGGAGGAGGTTCAGATGTTAGTACTTCTCTTACTTATTCTAAAATAGAAGATAAACTTGCGGAAGTGTTACCTTTCTGCTTCTTCATGCGTTTTGGCTTTGCAGAAGATGCTTCATAGATCCTTCCTCTGAGACCTTTCTTTTCTTTCTTTGTTTCTCCCCATAGAGATCTGGTCCAGGTTCATTTCTTCTTTGGACCAAATTTGCTGGCAAGGGGGTTCCATCTGCTAAGTAAGCAGCGATGTAATTCAGAATGACTTCCTTTGGTTCTTCGGCAGAGAAGAGAGGAAAATCATCTAAAGGAATTTTTCTCTTGCTTACTTCTTCAGTGTTGATCTGAACTGGTGCAGAAGTAAGTTCTTCCACTATCCTCATCCTCTGCAAACTCTTTTCATTCAGAGGTTTTCCAATAATTGAAGCTAACTCTTCTTTCATACCAGCCTCTGTCAGATGACCCACTAATCCATTTTCATTCAGAATATATGAGATCAGTCTTCCCATAGGGATCCAGTTTCTCACCTTCTGATGCTTTGTTTTGACAGATTCTCTGGACATTTTTACATGTCCCCACAGATGAGTAAAAAGTAAGTAAGGCAGATCCACCTTGATGCCTTGACCTAGACAGTACATGAAATACATCTGATCTGTGTTGATGTAGTCAGGAGAATTTGTAGATTTCCTGTGATGTATGCAACCTAAGAAGATCTTAGCCCAGATCTTGTAATGAACCTTCAAATCCTTTATCTTGCTTGAAGCTTCCCCAGAAGTAAAAACTTCACTATACACCTCATTCATATTAATACGACTTGCTGGCAGATGAGTAACACCATCTGTTTCTTGATAACCTATCAACTTGCGAATAAGATCTTCAGTGATGATAATCTCTTTACCCAGAACTGAAGAAACAATGAATTTGGGGTAAACGGTTGCATGGATCCAAAACTCTTTAACCAAGCAAGGATAAACTGGTCCTATCAGCCTATCAAAATACTTTGTCCATCCTTGTGGTGACACAGTTGGACGCAAATCATAACCATTCACATCAATGCATTCAAAATCTACCAAGAACTCACATAAAACTTCCAGTTGATCAATGGGTGTGAGAAGAGTTCTTATAGGTTCTTTGAACGGAGCAGGACCCATATTAGAAGATGAAACTGCAGCCATTGTAGATTCAAACTATTGAGAGGTTGAAGATGAAGTTGCCATTTTTGATCTTGAGAGATAACGAGTTCTTCTTTGAGATTTAGGTTTAGGGGAAAGGAAGAAGCAATGAAGCAAACAGAAATGCATACAGGTGTGAGAGAGAATGAAAAAATGTGAGAGGTGTTGTGTTGTGGAATATATAGGGGTAGAAATTAGGGCACACTGTTGCACCCCAAAATTTGCCCAACATTTCTTCACCTAGCTTATGTTTCATTTCATTCACATTAGCATTATTATTTGCATTTCATTGACATGTGTGCAGGAGATCAAGAGGTATGATTACCAATCAAGAGATATGCAAGACTTTGAGGCTAGATAAGAAGCTTATTCAAGTGTTCAAGGGTTGATATCCTTGTCAGAGAAGTTAAAAGATCCCCAGAGAGAGTGGTTGAAACCAAGAGTGTGTGCCTTCTAACTTGAGAGTTGTGGGAGCTCCTCAGATGATTCTGAAGCCATGAATGTGGACTTGAAGCCTTGAGAGAGATTATGAGATGTCTTGAAAGCCATCATGAGGCCTAGACAGGTCATTGTGCAAGAATAAGAAGCCCCAGCCATGAGTGGTGCAGTTAGGGTTTGACTAGGTCAACCCTAGGTCAACTGATGATTTGGAGAGGGTTGAGACCTAATCCAAGAGCCATGTGATCATGGATTGATACATTGAGATGTTATAAGGATGATTCCAAGGTCAACTCATCATGATTGAAGAGTTTGAGAAGTTTCAAGCTAGGGTTTCTAAGGCTTGACAGTGTAAAATCCCCTAGTCTGACCCTTATCTTCAAGGAATTTTAGCTCAATATGTGATTGTCATCTCATATTACCCCCAACATGAATGTTGTATAGCTTGATCTTAGATTTCTATAGAGTACTAGAAGTCATTCATAGGATTTGTAGAACTCAAGTTATGACTTTGACAAGTTACAGGTCATCTGAGGTATGTGAATTTGGGAGCTTGAAAGTTACCCAACTTGCATGAAACTTTTGCCCTATAAGGATGATTCCTATGAACTCTTGGTAAACATGAATGTTGTTCCTTATCCTCTTAGCTTTCTATAGAGTACTATAAGTCCTTGATAGGATTTGTATAACTCAAGTTATGGCTTTGACAAGTCAAGGGCATTTTGGTCATTTGGAGATTACAGGTCATTTCAAGCATAAGGCCATAACTCCCATTTCCAAGCTTCAAATGGGAAAATGTTCAACATCAAACTTGTTCAAAATGATGTTTTAAGGCTAGTAAAGAGGTCATGAGATGTTGGAAGTGCTTGTATCTCAAAGTTGCAAAAATGACCTAAAATAAGGGTATAAGTTAAATAAACCAAAGTTGAAAATTGATATTTTTTATCTACACATCCAAACCAAGGCATGTAATATATCATTTTGACTCTAAAAAACATTTTAAGAACATTGGTTTAGCCACAATTTTTATTTGAGGTCTAATTTGTGGACTTGCTTTGAAAAGTAATTGCTTGCATATTAAGTAACATTTGCAAAACACATGAGAGATCAATGTGCAAGCTTCCAAGGTATTGTAACACATCTAATATCTCATTTGGAGAGATTTTGGGATCATAACAAGCTGCTGCAACAAGTGAAACCAGAATTGGGGTGAGTATGGCATGAGATGGTATTTTGGATGACATGAGAAATTCAACATCTCCTTGGATAATTCCAGAAGGTTCTAGAGAGGTCCAACATCATCTATATATTGATTAGAAGGGGTTCAAGTGAAAGGTTGGTGAGAATTGAGGGAGAGAAGAGAGTTTGCAACTTCACATTGTTCATTGCAACTTGAGATCGGTTTCTGCATTCTACACCATCTTCTTCCTTTCTTTTGATTTCAACAACTTCTATGGAGGATACTGAATGAATCCAGATCAATTCCATAGCCAAAGCCTTGAAGGATCGTGTTCTTGTAATTGAATTTCAGCACCTGCAAGTCACTATCGGATTTGGAGTTCCAAGCCTTTGCAGTCGATTCTCTTGCATACAGAAGCAAGACCTTGGTACATTGAATGATTCCAGAGCAGTAGAAGGGTTGAATTGAAGAATTGCTACATTTGTTACTCAAGAATTCACAGGTTTGAAACTTTCATCCCTCACCTTAATTTAAGAAGAATTAAGTTAATTTGTTAGGTTATATTGATAGTATGTGGTTAGGAGATCGTTTCTGGAAACTTAGAGAGGATTTCGTGATGATCAATGAGATGACACAATTTCTATTTGGATCAAGAACATGCTGAATATTGAGAGATAATATGAGTATTATAGCAAGAACTGATCAGTGTAACATGGTGAACATTTTAGACCAAACAATTTGAAGAATGGTGATAATTGAGGTCCGAGCATAATTTTGATTCTTGATCGTGTTTGAGGTTAGAGGTTGATTCAGTAAATTTTGAGGCTAGGGTTAGAATCAGGGTGAGAAATGGAGTGGATTAGGGTTTTAGAGTTTGATTTTTAGTGAATATTTGATGGAGCCCGAGTTGGAGAGAATGAGTGTTCTTCACCCTGCATCCATGGCGTTTCTCCCTCCATTTTTGGTTCAAATGAAGAAGATGATTAGAATACCGTTGGATTGGCATGAAGACTTTGACTGAGCAAGGTATTCCACGGCCAGGATTGATTTGGATTCTTGAGAGAGTCTGAGTAAGTGAAACGATGCGTTTCACTTACTAGGTCGTTTTGGGCTTAAGTTCAAATTGTTATCCCCACCCCCCTGATGGCCCAATTGTCATAATGAACTGAGCGTGTTTACTACTTGCACCGAGCATTTGTCTATTTTCTTTGGATTTTCTTTCATTTTTCATTTTATTCTTGGTTATTGATTAATTCATATAAAATTGAAAAATGATCCAATTAACCCCATTCTTTTTGTAGTATATTCATGATTGAATCTAGTATTTTTTAGAGAAAAAATATTTTTATTTCATGTTTTTTCTGATTTTATGGGAATTTTCACATTTTAATTGATATTAAAATAGTTATAGTTGATACTTGATTTTGTGGAATTTTGTGTGATCATGTGATGATGATTTTGATCCTGATTATTTGTGAGTAGTTATCATAGATGTGCATGATCCCCATAGAATTTTCTCACATTTTTGTGATGAACATAGGTGGTAGTTTAGGTTGAAACTTTTAGAAGCTCCATTTTTAGGGTTTATGGTTGATACCTTATGGTTTAGATCTTAATTTTAGGACTTAATAGATGATTTAGTCCCTGGTTTTTGTATGAGGCATTCTTAATTGAATTAGGATCCCTTAGGAATTTTTGTAGAAATTTATAAGATAGTTTGCTATTTTTGATTGATTTTAGTTTAGGTGCTAGTTTTAGATGATTCTAAGGCACTAACTCAACTAGATTAACATCTTTAGCTCCCTTAGATTAGGGTTGTGCTTTGCTTATTCTTGGATGAGGATGAAGGCAAGTTGAAGATGCATTGGATTGCTTGAAGAGGCTTGGATTTGAAGATCTTCCATTCTTGTGGTGTAGTTTTGATTAGGTTAAGATCAGGGTTTTGTAGGCAGAGCTTCTAGATAGTTCTCTTCCTTCATAAACATGGAATATGTTGATCAATTCCATTCTTACCTATGATGTAAGGTCCCTTTGTAAAGGCCTCATCCCTCCTTTGGTAGGATGTATGGCTCTTTGCAAATTGGTAGAACCTTTGAGGGTCCCTCTCTCTGATGACAGGATGCTTAGTGGTGACCTTTGGCCCTCACTCTGCTCCCAATCATCCCCACTTTGCTCTTGATAGATGCATCTTTCTCCCTTGATTAGAGGTGGAGTTACTTGCTTGAAGAAGATTGAAGAATGAAGTTGACACTTCCATGTGGTTGAAGATTACTCTGAGAAGCTGAGGCTGGCAGATGAAGAAGACCAAGTTGATACTGGTGAAGCAAGGAGAGCTGAAGCAAGAAGAACAAGTTGATACTTATGAAGAGGATTCAATTGAGATTGAGTGAAGAGCTAAGGCTTGAGGAATAAAGGATAAGTTGACACTTATACTGATGCATTGAGAGCCTGAAGGAATCAAGTTGATACTTGTAGTTAGGAGTGAAGCCTGAAGGTGGAATTGACTGAAAAGCTGAAGTTTGGAGTTTGAAGACCAAGTTGACACTTATGTTTGATGGGTTGAAACCCTGGAAAAGCAAGTTGATACTTGTCATGAAAAATGGTAGCCCTGAAGAGCTGCTGAAGAGTGATGACTGGACTGCTGTTAAGTTGGTGTAGTTGTAAGAGGGGTTGATATGCTGTCTTCCTTATCTGTTTTTTTCTGTATTGGTGTGACTTGTTTGACTTGCTTGATGCATTAGAATAAGTCCATATCTAGATTGACTTGAACTAGGAGCATGATTGCACTAGAGGTTGAGTTGCTCCCTCTGCTTGTATTTTTACTGTATGGCGTTGCTTGCGGGTATTCGGTAGAGCCCAGCTCCCTTGCCCATGTGGTTTGTGTTTGCTTGATAGCATTTTATTTCTTCTGTATGATTGCAGTTGCTCATTATTGTTTTGCTTGATAGCATGTTACTTTTTTTGTATGATTACAGTCACTTATATTCTGCTTGATAGCATGTTATTCTTCTGTATGATTGCAGTTATTCATATCTGGCTTGAGGTTGAGATGAGCTTGTGGAGGCTAATGCCCCACACACATTTCCTCCCTCACTTGCATTGCATGCATTTTACAGTTGTATATTGTTTACTATTGGAGCTGATGTTGTATCTGTTTCTGTTTACCATTGACATGATCCCTTAGGGCTCTCACTTCCTTTGATAAGGAAGTGATGATAGAACTTTAGGTTGAAACCTATGCATGATAACTTCTAGGAGTTCCCTGTTTCAAACCTTGACTATAGGATGAATCCTTGGCATGACAACAGTAGGACTTGATAGTCTCCCTTTAGTTGAGCCTGCTCTCTTCTCATCTCAAAACAACTTAAGATACAGTAATCATGAATGATTTCTTTCATACGTTACGAGCCTTAAGCTATCTGAGAAAGGATTGTTGGAGAGTTTCTTTTCAACAGTCTGAATGTTTAGTATGGCACCCTTTGGGTGACATGTGACGCATTCCCTCTCAGGTCATAGTCTCTAGTGCGATTGAAATTGCAAACAACCATAAAAAATACTTCTTTCGTAAAAGACAGAAAACAAACTTCAAACCTTTTTGCCCCGTGGGCCCGTAAATTAAAGGAAGCTTTTCTGAAGAAAAGAGTGTCGTTAACTCCTAGTTCTACCGCAAACAGGCTTTGTCCCTAACTGCTGGAACTATTTGTTAACCCTACTCGATAAAACAGATGAATCTGAATCCCCGTAATCCGTATTATCCCGAACTACGTAAGCTCTGATCTCTCATACCTGTTGAGAGTACGTAGGCACAATACTGACGTATTGGCGAGCCACCTTCCCCATAACCCGTGGTAGTCGAACTACGTTGACTCTGATTTCTCATTCTCTGATGAGAATACGTAGGCATGAAGTGCGACGCTTTGCCGAGTCATTTCCTTTTCTTTTTTAAAGCCAGCCTTGATAGGTAGATAGATAAAACCAACTCGTCCAGTAAACACAACAAGCGTGGATCCCGTCGAGTACGACGGACGTGAGGGGTGCTAATACCTTCCCCTTGCGTAACCGACTCCCGAACCCAGACAACGGTTGCGACGACCTTGTCTTATACCTTTTCGTCAGGTTTTTCCGATCATTTCCTTTCCCGCTCTGTGGGATAAATAACGAAAGGTGGCGACTCTTCTATTTTGCCGGCACCTTATTTTCGTGGAAGCGACAGCTGGCGACTCTGTTGGGGACTTGATAGTTTCCTGGGATCCAACGTCCCGAATGCGAGTCAGTTTGGGGATCCGATGTCCCCTGCGAGAGTCAATCCTAGCGCTTGTATGATTACTTGTTGGGTTGTGTTTATTTATCGCATTTTTATTTCCCGCATTTTATTTTCAGTACGATATGATTATCTGTGTTGTTGTGGGAGGGGCATTCTGATGAGTAAGAAGCCAGACCCAGGCTTGAGTGTACCTAGCATTAGTTGTGGAAATTAGTGGGCGCGTGCTTGCTTGGCAGACACTAGTGTCTCATGAAATCCACGCTCAGACGAGGTTCTCCCGGTTGACTTCTTTTTCAACCCTTTGGGTTGAGGGGTTGTTGGTTTGGAGGATTGTCGACTCCAGGGACCGATCATTTGGGATTCAGCCGAGTGAGGCCGCTTCATGAGCTGGTGATGCCACACCTTCTGGGTATCGTATCACCCCTCTTGAATGTCTGTGAAGCTGATGACCGCATAGGATGCCAAACTTGTGTCAGTTTAGGTCCATACCTGTGAGCAGGGTTGGGTTTGTTGCAGGAAACCTTAACCTTCAGACTTCCTGGTTTTCTTGATAGTGAATCAGTTTTGTTGGTATCAGAGGTTTTCATCATCAGATATATGATTGTTCTTGACAGAGCAGAGTTATGGTCCTGTACCAGAGGACCTTATATTCAGAGATGTGTATTTGTTCTTGATAGAGCAGGTTTATGATTGGGAACAGAGGATCTCATCAGCAGATGTGTATTTGTTCTTGACAGAGCAGGTTTATGATTGGGATCAGAGGATCTCATCTGCAGATGTATGTTTGTTCTTGACAGAGCAGAGTTTTGGTCCTGTATCAGAGGTCCTTATTATCAGATGTTTGTTCTTGACAGAGCAGAGTTTTGGTCCTGTATCAGAGGTCCTGTATCAGATACTTGTTCTTAATAGAGCAGATTTATGGTCCTATGTGTGTGTGTTCTTGACAGAGCAGATTTGTGGTCCGATACCGGGGTTTTCTTATTATCAGATATAGTGGTTGTTCTTGACAGAGCAGCATCATGGTTTTGTTGATACAGAATCTCCACAGCGCAGTTGTCTTGATCTCCTGCTGCATGATTGCATTTTACATTGCTTTGCATACCCATTTGCATTTCATTAACGTGTGTCTGTGTTGCAGGTACCGTTTCCCCCCGATTCAGGATTTCTAGCCTTCTGTTGTATTGTTATGGGTTCTCTGAGGAAGACCGTGGCTTACAAGCTCCCTGCCCCTGATGTGGTTCAGCTGACTGGTTTGATTGCTTTAGCAGATGATTCTGTGAGAGATGAATTCAGAAAGTCTTACGGCAAATTGCTCAGTTTGTTTCATAAACCTTCTGCGTTCGAGTTGAATGGGTTGCACGCCTTGCTGCAGTTCTACGATCCTCCCTTGAGATGCTTTACTTTCCAGGATTTTGTTCTCGCACCCACACTAGAGGAATATACTGATTTGTTAGGTGTGCCTATCAAGAGGCAGATGTTTTTTGTTCATATGGATGTTGAGCCTAACCTAGCTAGTCTAGCTCCGTCACTTCATCTGGATGCCTCCGAGTTAGTATTGTCTAGTTGGAACAAGGTTCCCAGTTTCTCCTTGCAGTCCTTAGTGGGAAAGGCTCAGCAGTGCGCCAAAGACGGATGTTGGGTCGTGTTCAACGTCGTTCTCGCTCTGTGCATATATGGCATCATTCTGTTCCCCAATATGCCTGACTTCGTGGACTTCGACGCCTTCCACATCTTTGCTTCAGGGAATCCAGTCCCTACCTTGATAGGAGATGTCTACCATTCCATCCACTAAAAAAATGAGAACAGGAGGGGTAAGAATGTCTCGTGCTGTGTGACCTTGCTTTTTAAATGGCTTGATAGTCATCTACCCAAGAGGGGTCCCTTTGTTTCGTTTGCAGCCACAGCTGAGTGGTCCGAGCGTTTGATGAGTCTATCTGCAGAGGATATTGACTGGTATGACAGAGATAGGTTGGGCACTGAGATCATCTTCAGCTGCAGCGGGTTTCCGAACGTGCCTTTGATAGGCAGGAAGGGTTGTATAAACTATAATCCGTCTTTGCTGGTCCGACAGTTTGCTTATGCTTTGAGATCTCCGTCGAAGGATGAAGAGGTGCAGGAATCTCTATACCTCACTGGTCTTCTAGAAGGGGATATGTTATCTAAGCTTCAGCGTGCTTGGAATGGTATTTGTAAGAGGGGAAAACCATTGCTAGGGAAAAGCAATAGCCAAGCCTACACTCCGTATGTGACTTAGATCAGAGCCAGAGCAGACGCTATAGGGATGTCGTTCCCTCCTACCAAGCCAGAAAGCCCTCCAGTGATTGAAGAGCCTACCACCGTGCCTAGTCAGCAGCATAATCAGGTGTTAGCTGAGCGAGATGAATTGAAGAGGGCAAATGAAGAATTGGAGAAAGAATTGGCTCAACTCAGAAGCGAGAGAAACGAAGTCGTTCATTCCTTCAAGAGGCAAACAGAGCTGGTGAACCAGCTAGGTACAAATTTGACTAAGCAGATAGCCGAGCGTGAGCGCATGGGTCGATACTTCAAAGCTGTCAACGATGTACTGGCCACGAAGAAGCAACACTTGGATGAAGCGTATCAGAGGATATCCAAGTTTAACCAGCACTAGAAGGCCTCCCTAGCCAACAGGAAAGAGCGGGAGGATAAGCTGATGCAACAGATCTCCAAGCTGAAAGCCCAGGTGAAGGCTAGTGAGAAGAGGTTTGATGAAGAAACCGCTCGTCGATATGCCGCCGAAGGCCAGCTCAACAAAGCTCTTGCTAACCTGAAGAAGCGCAAACTGATGTTTGAATCCAAGAAGCGGAAGCTAGAAGATTGCTTCGGCGAAGGAGCATGGGAAGATTCGGTCGAAGGTCTTCAGTACACCATTATGCAGAGGGAGTTACTCGTCGAAGGATTACTCACTCGGCCTGGTCATCCAGAAACGAAGGGGTTGCTAGAAGAGTTTCGCGCCCGTGGCCGTGCTTGACTATTTGTATTCCTTTTGTTTGATCACTGTTGCATGCTGACCATCACCAGGCTTGTTGGTAGAGGTCATGCCATTGATTCATCTTGTACTCACTGACGTTGTGTACTGCCTTGATGGGCTTTCTTTATATATATGAGATGTTATTTCCATGACTGGACTCGGACTTCTTATTATCAGCACTACCACTCAGGCACCAGGATCGGGGGAAATCTCCCTAACGCACAGACACACGTTTGCATTTGCATGAAGCATTTGCATAACGAGCACTTTGTCGTTTTTCCTAACCCTTGTGTGTTTTCAGGTTGTTCCAGGATTGATCAGAGACCAATCCACCGCTATCCGACCAGAGAAAATGAAACCAGAATCATGCAGCAAGTGCAAACTGATGTTCACGAACTCCGCGAAAGAATGGACCGCTTCATGGAGCTCATGCAAGCGGTCGCCAATGGCCAGGATCAGCTCAGAACCTTGGTTCAGCCTCTGATTTCAAGATTCGATAGCAATGGCGTACTCCATGGTGGGACCGTGCCTACCCCTCCACCAGTTGAAACTCCTCAGAATGGCGTCCCCGTGACTGGGGGGAATGGCAGTGCCAACGGAAATGTGATAGCTAACATGGGACTCAATGGTAATACGACGGGCGTCAGTAATGGGAATTTCGAAGCTAACGTCAATGTTGGGTTGGGCAACGACAATGCAGGTGTTGGGAATCTATTTGGGCCTCAGCCGTGGTTAGAAGATCGTCAAGACGATGTGTTCTCTTAGGGAGGTGCCAAACGTGAGCTGACTGCTGAAGCACGTCTAAGGTTCAAGGAACTCGAGGATAAGATGAGAAATATCGAGAACCAGAACACCCTGGGCGTTGATATGTCCAAGTTGGGACTGATTGCTGATTTCAAGGTGCCTCCCAAGTTCAAGGTACCTGACTTTGAAAAGTACAAGGGCACCACTTGCCCTCGCGTCCATCTGAGATCATATTACAGAAAACTGTCCGCTCATTCTGAGGACGAGAAGTTGCTGATGCACTTCTTTCAGGAAAGTCTGTCCGGACCCTCCCTCGAATGGTACATGAGTCTGGAGCCTACCAGTGTGCGCACGTGGAAGGACCTTGCTGAAGCATTCGTGCACCACTACCAATACAACAGTGACTTGGCCCCGAACCGAGTCCAATTGCAGAATCTGTCGCAAAGGAACAACGAAGGGTTTAAGGAATACGCCCAACAATGGCGTGAGTTGGCAGCCAGGGTTCAGCCGCCGATGGTTGAACACGAGCTTGTGCAAATGTTCGTAGCCACCCTCCCAGGGGTTTACTATGAGAAATTGGTCAGCGGCATGTCCAGAACCTTCTCAGATCTCATTATCACGGATGAGCACATTGAAAATGGGATCAAACTGGGGAAAATTCAAGGTGATTCATCCTCAGTTGTAGGAGGCAAGAAACCTTATGGTGGCAAAAGACGGGAAGGAGAAACGAGCACCGTGACCAACGCTCGAAGGAAGGGTAAAGGCCCTCACCAGCAGGTGGCCAGTATAACTATCCCGACAGTCCCACAGCCACAGCAGCAGAAGCCGCAGTAGCAGCAGCAGCCGAATCAACAAGGGTACAGAAAGTATCAGAACAGGGCACCTCTGTCGAGCCGTCACCTCGAGACACCACCCATGTCCTACGCTCAACTATTGAAGACTTTGCTTTAGCTACAGTTGATCTAGAAGAGAACCCTGACTCCCTTGACAGGGGCACCTCCGCCAGGTTATGAAGCGAATGCAACTTGTGAGTTTCACTCAGGGGCACCAGGCCACACAATAGAAAATTGCAAAGCCTTCAAGCACAAGGTGCAGGACATGGTGGACGCTAAGATCATCAACTTCTCAGATAATGTACCAAACGTCACGAAGAACCCTATGCCGAATCATAGGGGAGGTGGAGTAAACGCCATTATTGAAGACGAGAGCTTAGATTTGTTGACTAACGTCAGAGATCTGAAGACGCCGCTTAGCTTCGTTAAAGCTAAGCTGATGAAAAGAGGTTTCTTTCCAGGTTGTGGAGAACTGTGCATGGGTTGTGCGACAAGTCCTGATGGATGTGAGCAGTTGATAGAGGGGATTCAAAGTCTGATGACTGAGGGAATCCTGCAGTTTAGCCGGAGGGCCGAATGCGGATCGGGAGAGGTAATGCTGAAGCAAGGTGATGAGGTTGCCACCATCACCATCCCTCGCCAGACGATAACTATTTTTGCACCTAGACCGCCCACAATTACCATCACCAAAGTTGGGCCGATACCCTTCGAAAGCACTAACGCTGTCCCATGGCATTATGGGGCAGAGGTCTACTGCAACGGACAGAAGTTGGAACTAGAACCGTTTGGGTCGTCTATGGAGAACCTAGCAGGCGTTAGCGGAGTTACTCGCAGCGGAAGAGTGTTTGCACCACCTGAGGTCGTGGCGGACAAGGCGGACAGAGCTGATGCAACTGATAAAGGTAAAAGTAAAGTCGTTGAAGAGATCCCGCGTGGGGTAGAAAAAGACTTACTCGTTAAAGACGCCGAGGAATTTATGAGGTTGATTAAAAAAAGTGACTACAAGATCGTGGATCATCTCCACCAAACACCCTCGAAAATTTCCATCCTGAATTTGTTGTTGTGTTCTGAGGCACACTGCAACGCGCTGCTGAAGGTGTTGAACGCCGCATATGTACCACAGGAAATATCGGTAAACCAGTTGGAAGAGGTCGTAGCCCACGTAAATGCTGGAAATGGGTTAGGTTTCACTGACCTAGAGCTGACGCCGAAGGGGAGGAACCACAATAGCGCCCTGCACATCTCGATAGAGTGCAGAGGAACGATTATGTCTCACGTGTTGGTAGACACAGGGTCATCGCTCAATGTTCTTCCGAAGAAGGCATTGATGAAGTTAGATACTCGTGGAGTGATTTGCACACCCAGTGATCTGGTTGTGAAAGCGTTCGATGGAACCAAACGCCATGTTTTCGGGGAGGCGACGTTGCCGATCCAAGTCGGGCCGGAAACATTCGATGCGGTCTTTTACATTATGGACATCATGCCTGCCTACAGATGTCTCTTGGGCCGGCCATGGATCCATTCCGCAGGTGCCGTGACCTCCACGTTGCACCAGAAACTCAAGTATGCTGTCGGAGGTAGCATAGTGACCGTATGTGGCGAGGAAGACATAATGGTGAGCCATTTGTCGTCCTTCAAGTATGTCGAGATGGAGGGGGAAATCCACGAAACCCTATGTCAAGAGTTCGAAGCTGTTAAAGTCAAGGACGTAGCTCATGTGATCACTGAGAAGCCAGAGATGACTCTCTCTTCCTTCAAGGAAGCCCGGGCCGTTGTCCAAGCCGGATCTACCCCAGGCTGGGGGCAAATTTTGGAGATACCTAACAAGCAAGACAAGTTTGGGTTGGGATATTCTCCTGGAGCTGAAGCCTCCTCTTCTAGCAGTTCTTCGTGAGGTAAAGGGCCGATCCAGTTTACCAGTGGCGGGGTGATATTTGAAAGCGTTAACGCAGTGTCTGAAGACAACGGAGATAGCGACTGTGACTTAGACTCTTGGATCCAGCCAAGCAAGCCAGGCGAGAGCCTCGACAACTGGTCGGTCAAGGATATCATCTAGATGACAAGCGAAGAGTAATGATTTACTTTTTCCAATCATTGTACAACCCTATGTCCTACGCGGGGCATAGTGGTTTTATTGTCAGGGCCTTGTTTGATTATGTACATGCATTTTATCAATAAATCAAAAGGTGTTTTCTTCGTATTCAAATATTGTGATCTCTATTATTCCTGTTTTATATTTGTTTTGAAAAACAATAAAATGGCAATGAGGTTTGTGCTAACCTGCATATCCTTGTTTTAAGCTTAACCCTTGTTATTGCAGGATCCACATAGCAGATGACATCGACTCTGGACCTTCTACGACTCACTTCGACTTCGACTGCCCGATCTATCAAGCCGAAGAAGAGATTGATGAAGACGAAGACCTTCCCGAAGAGTTGGCCCGCTTGTTGAAACAAGAAGAGAAAGTTATTCTGCCTCACGAGGAAGAAATTGAGATTGTGAATCTGGGTTCTGAAGAACTTGTCAGGAACGTCAGGATAGGGGCTGCATTGCAGAGTGATGTCAAGCAGAGATTGGTCGAGATGCTAAGAGAGTATAGTGACGTCTTTGCTTGGTCATACGAAGATATGCCTGGACTTGATACTGACATCGTGGTCCACCACTTGCCGCTGCGAGAAGGTTGTCCTCCCGTTAAGCAGAAGCTTAGAAGGACGCGACCAGATATGGCCGTTAAGATCAAAGAAGAAGTGCAGAAACAGCTTGATGCTGGATTCTTAGCGGTCACTACTTACCCTCCGTGGGTCGCCAACATAGTGCCTGTACCGAAGAAGGACGGTAAGGTACGAATGTGCGTCGATTATCGGGACTTGAATAGGGCGAGCCCTAAAGATGATTTCCCGCTGCCTCATATTGATGTGTTGGTCGACAATACAGCTCAGTTCTCCGTATTTTCGTTCATGGATGGCTTCTCCGGTTACAATCAGATCAAGATGGCGCCGGAGGACATGGAGAAAACTACGTTTATTACGCCTTGGGGAACATTTTGCTACAAGGTAATGCCTTTCGGTCTGAAGAACGCAGGGGCCACTTACCAACGAGCAATGGTTACTTTGTTTCATGACATGATTCATCATGAGATTGAAGTCTATGTTGATGACATGATTGCGAAGTCCCAAACGGAGGAAGGACATCTGGTCAATTTGCTGAAGCTTTTTGAGAGGCTTAGGAAGTTCAGGTTGAGGCTGAATCCTAACAAGTGCACTTTCAGAGTACGGTCCGGAAAGCTACTGGGGTTTATCGTGAGTGAAAGAGGCATTGAGGTTGATCCTGCGAAGATTAAAGCGATACAAGAAATGCCAGCGCCAAAAACTGAAAGAGAAGTTCGTGGTTTCCTGGGCAGAATAAACTACATTGCAAGGTTTATTTCTCAGCTCACGGCCACGTGTGAACCGGTGTTCAAACTACTAAAGAAAGATCAGGCGATTATCTGGAACGAGGATTGCCATAAGGCATTCGATAAGATAAAACAGTATCTACAGGAACCTCCAATCTTGATACCCCCAGTGGCCGGACGACCCTTAATCATGTACTTGACAGTTCTTGAGAATAGTATGGGGTGTGTTCTCGGCCAGCACGACGAGACGGGCAGAAAGGAGCATGCCATTTACCACTTGAGTAAAAAGTTCACAGACTGTGAATCTCGCTACTCGATGCTGGAGAAAACGTGTTGTGCACTAGCCTGGGCTGCCAAACATTTACGACAGTACATGCTCAACCACACCACCATGCTAATTTCGAAGATGGATCCGATCAAGTACGTCTTCGAGAAGCAAGCGCTTTCGGGCAGGATTGCCAGATGGCAAATGGTGTTGACGGAATATGACATTCAGTACGTTTCCCAGAAGGCCATCAAGGGAAGTGTATTGTCTGAGTACCTTGCCGAACAGCCAATCGAAGATTATCAGCCGATGAAATTTGAATTCCCTGATGAGGATATCATGTTTCTCAAAGCAAAGGATTGCGATGAACCGTTGCCCGACGAGGGGCCAGATAGGAAATCCCAGTGGAAATTGATATTTGACGGGGCGGTTAATTCTTACGGAAGTGGCATTGGGGCAATCATCACGACTCCCCACGGATCCCACATCCCGTTTACCGCGAGACTGACGTTTCCAGTCACCAATAATGAAGCGGAGTACGAAGCATGCATCATGGATCTAGAAGAAGCAATTGATTTGAGAATCAAGAACCTAGACGTATATGGTGACTCAGCGCTTGTGATTAACCAGATTAAAGAGGAGTGGGAGACTCGTCAATCGAATTTGGTGTCGTACATGAACTATACCAGAAGGCTGCTTCCGTTCTTTGATCGAGTGGAACTCCATCATGTGCTCAGAGCGGAAAACCAGATGGCTGATGCCTTAGCCACGTTGGCTTCGATGTATAAAGTCAATTTTTGGAATGAAGCTCCAAGAATTGTCCTTTCTCGTCTTGATAGACCTGCATTCGCTTTGCGATCGAGGAAGCCTCCGACGGCAAGCCATGGTTCCATGATATCCAGACTCTGAGGAGGCTGTCTGGAAATTTTTATCTCAATCCTGATGGAGTTTTGTATAAGAGAAACCACGATCTCGTGCTACTCAGATGTGTAGATGAGAAAGAGGCGAGTATACTCATGGAAGAAGTCCATGAAGGCACATTCGGTACGCACACCGGCGAGCATGCTATGACAAGAAAAATCCTGAGAGCAGGATACTACTGGCTGACGATGGAGTCGGATTGCTTTAAATTCGCGAAGAGATGTCATAAATGCCAGATTTATGTCGATAAGATCCATGTGCCGCCGTGCCCGTTGAATGTCATGTCCTCCCCGTGGCCGTTCTCCATGTGGGGCATCGACATGATAGGCAAGATCGAGCCCACTGCATCTAACGGTCATCTCTTTATTCTAGTAGCTATCGACTACTTCACCAAGTGGGTGGAGGCAGCCTCATATGTTAATGTGACCAAGCAGGTGGTGGCTAGATTCATAAAGAGGGATATCATCTGTCGTTATGGAATTCCCGAGCGGATCATTACTGATAATGGTTCGAATCTGAATAACAAGATGATGAAGGAGCTGTGCCAATGTTTCAAGATTGAACACCACAACTCATCTCCTTACCGGCCGAAGATGAATGGCGCCGTTGAAGCGGCCAATAAGAACATAAAGAAGATTGTTCAGAAGATGGTTGTGACCTACAAAGATTGGCACGAGATGCTGCCATTTGCACTGCACGGTTATCGTACGACGGTACGTACGTCAACCGGGGCAACTCCTTTCTCCTTGGTGTACGGTATGGAAGCTGTCCTACCGTTAGAAGTGGAGATCCCTTCTTTGCGAGTTTTGGTTGACGTGAAACTCGACGAGGCAGAATGGATTAAGAACCGACTAAACCAACTCAGTCTGATGGACGAGAAGAGGTTAGCATCGATTGCACATGGTCGTTTATACCAAAGCCGAATGAAGAAAGCTTATGATAAGAAGGTGCGTCCTAGAAGCTTTCAGACGGGTGATCTCGTCCTGAAGAAGATTCTTCCTCCACACTCCGATCACCGGGGCAAGTGGACTCCTAATTACGAAGGTTCGTACGTCGTCAGCAAGGTCTTCTCGGGAGGAGCTTTGTTGTTACCCACGATGGATGGCGAAGATTTTGCATCCCCGGTGAACGTGGACGCAGTTAAAAAATACTTTGCTTAAAAAATGACCCGCTGGAAAGAAAAAGAGTATCCAGGCAAAAATGGGGCATCCCGGCGAACCATAAAAAAGGAAAAGGTTCGGGCAAAAATTAGGGATATAAAAGAAAAAATGTACACCCGCAAAGTCGAAAACCTGGAAGGGCGACTTTGGCAAAAAAAGGGTATCCCGGTGGATCAAAAACCCAGAAGGGCGATTCAGGCAAAAGTTAGGGATTTGAAAAAGCAAATGACTGCGTTCCGCGTGTGGACTTTCATTGTTTAGTGGTTTGGGAGACCTGAGGGCCGTTTATCTGAATCAATCTCTTCTGAAGCTGAAGCGTCAGAGATGTATCGAAGTCGAGTGGGTCATAGAGGGATCAACTCATGAAGTTCGTCTACGCCTCGTTGCCGACATGTGTATATACTGATGTATATTTATGTTTTATTCTTGCGCAGCTTCCTCATTCCAGGAGCTTGCATCTGTTGTAAAACATTTTTACCCATTCAGGGGTTCGTTATCAATAAAATGTATAATATTCAACAATTCTGTTTGTTTGATTAGCATCTATTTTTTTTGTTTGCGAAAAAAGAACGCCGATGTTTTTGATAAAATGCGCATACATAAACTTACTGGCCTAGGCCACTGATTGTTGAAACAATGAACTACTTGAACATTGTCACAAGATGATAACCTTGATAGGTCCGTTCGAGAAGGGTATCTTGTCTGTTTGTTTGTGTTGTTACAGGTACAACATATACCAGGTGGTACGCCGTATGCATCCCCAAGCAGGATGATTCCTTCTTCTCCAGCGGAATTGAAATTCCCCACAGAGTCCGAACGTGAGATCGTGAGCATTGATATATGTTTTCCCTAGGCAGAGAGGATTCTCTCCCCAATCAGATACATCCTGAAGGATCACCATCTCCCTAGCTGAGTCACATACTGAAGTGTGCAGCGATTGATAGTTCCAGACTAAAGTCTTCAGCAGAATTGAAATTCCCCGCAGAGTTGTACTCTCCCCAGCAAGCAGGATGATTCCTTCTTCCTCAGCCGAATTTGCAGTTCCCCAAGAGAGCCGAGTCCTTGGAAAGTAGTCCGGGCCATGATTGGTCGTCCCCAGTAGAGTGTTGAATAGCTGATGCGACATTTCCCCATCGGAGTCGTTATCTCCAGGAAAGTTTGGCCGCAAAGGCCATGCAGTTTATTTATGCGATTGACATCGTTTTCCTCAGCAGGCCCAGGTTTTCGTAGAGCTTCGTTCCCCTGCAGCAATTGACTGAAGTTCGTTTCCCCAGGCGGAGTCCAATTAAGATTGGTGTGACTTCTCCTCCTTGGCAGGATGAGTCCTTCCTCCACCAGAGCGGTCCTTTCCCCTTGACAGGAAGATTCTCCCTTCAGCATTTATTTTGCTGATGGGGTCGCAGCATTTTGCATGATTGCATAACATTTAACATAAACGCGTAGCACTTCCACCGTGTGGAGCATTGCGCCATTGCCAAAGCATATGCATATGAAACATGAGCTAGGTCGTTACCGTTCTTGTTTTGCAGGAAATCCTCTGCAAAGTTGCTTGCCCAAGATGATTCTTGAATTCCTCCACAAAGTTTCTTGCCCAAGATGATTCTTGAATTCCTCCGCAAATTTGCTTGCCCAAGATGATTCTTGAATTCCTCCGCAAAGTTGCTTGCCCAAGATGATTCTTGAATTCCCCAGCAAAGTCGTTTGCCCAAGATGATTCTTGAATTCTCCAGCAAAGTCGTTTGCTCAAGATGACTCTTAAAACCCCAGTGAAGTCGCCAGGGTTGGTTGCTCAAGTTGATGCTTAGAGTCCCCGGCAGAGTGGTTGCTCAGGATGATTCCTGAAATCTCCCGCAGAGTTATTGGTTTAGGATGATTCTTGAAGTCCCCGCGGAGTTATTTGTTCAAGATGATTCTTGATGTCCTCAGCAGAGTTGACTCACCCAGAATGATTTCCGGATCCCCGAAGCAGAGTTACTTGATAGTTCTCTAGAATCCCCAGCGGAGATAAGAATGGATTAAGAACCGACTAAACCAACTCAGCCTGATGGACGAGAAGAGGTTAGCATCGATTGCACATGGTCGTTTATACCAAAGTCGAATGAAGAAAGCTTATGATAAGAAGGTGCGTCCTAGAAGCTTTCAGACGGGTGATCTCGTCCTGAAGAAGATTCTTCCTCCATACTCCGATCACCGGGGCAAGTGGACTCCTAATTACGAAGGTTCGTACGTCGTCAGCAAGGTCTTCTCGGGAGGAGCTTTGTTGTTATCCACGATGGATGGCGAAGATTTTGCATCCCCGGTGAACGCGGACGCAGTTAAAAAATACTTTGCTTAAAAAAATGACCCGCTGGAAAGAAAAAGAGTATCCAGGCAAAAATGGGGCATCCCGGCGAACCATAAAAAAGGAAAAGGTTCGGGCAAAAATTAGGGATATAAAAGAAAAAATGTACACCCGCAAAGTCGAAAACCTGGAAGGGCGACTTTGGCAAAAAAGGGTATCCCGGTGGATCAAAAACCCGGAAGGGCGATTCAGGCAAAAGTTAGGGATTTGAAAAAGCAAATGACTGCGTTCCGCGTGTGGACTTTCATTGTTTAGTGGTTTGGGAGACCTGAGGGCCGTTTATCTGAATCAATCTCTTCTGAAGCTGAAGTGTGTCGTTAACTCCTAGTTCTACCGCAAACAGGCTTTGTCCCTAACTGCTGGAACTATTTGTTAACCCTACTCGATAAAACAGATGAATCTGAATCCCCGTAATCCGTATTATCCCGAACTACGTAAGCTCTGATCTCTCATACCTGTTGAGAGTACGTAGGCACAATACTGACGTATTGGCGAGCCTCCTTCCCCATAACCCGTAGTAGTCGAACTACGTTGACTCTGATTTCTCATTCTCTGATGAGAATACGTAGGCATGAAGTGCGACGCTTTGCCGAGTCATTTCCTTTTCTTTTTTAAAGCCAGCCTTGATAGGTAGATAGATAAAACCAACTTGTCCAGTAAACACAAAAAGCGTGGATCCCGTCGAGTATGACGGACGTGAGGGGTGCTAATACCTTCCCCTTGCGTAACCGACTCCCGAAACCAGACAACGGTTGCGACGACCTTGTCTTATACCTTTTCATCAGGTTTTTTCGATCGTTTCCTTTCCCGCTCTGTGGGATAAATAACGAAAGGTGGCGACTCTTCTGTTTTGCCGGCACCTTATTTTTGAGGAAGCGACACACACATTCACACGTTCAGCATTTAATTCAATTAATTTAAAACAAAAAGTCACATAAAAAAGAATAATGATTTAATAGCATTAAATGAAACTGACAAGCGTGGGGAGGAAAACGAGAAATTGAGAATTCAAACAGTACCTCAAAACAACGTCTCATTGATTTACACTCCACCTTTTCAGATATCATGTGACACGTATTTGATGTTGATGTACCTCTGAATCTTTTTAGAATAAGAAACATTAAACAACGCTCAGATCTTCTGAGACTTGTTAGATCAGAGTTTCACAAAATTAAATAATGTAGCAAAACAAATAATCAGATGAATTACTTCAGAGTATAGATATTAATCATATTTCATCTGAATAAATTTGACTCTAAATAATAGTTTTATTCTGGACAAAAATCTATACTAATATTCTTCAGAATAAATTTAAACCTATCTTCAGCAAGGGGTTTTGTGAAGATATCAGCCCATTGATGGTCTGTATCAACAAAATTCAATCTTATAATTCCTTTCTGAACATAGTCTCTGATGAAATGATGCTTAATTTCTATATGCTTTGCCTTAGAATGTAAAATAGGGTTTTTAGATAGGCAAATAGCAGAAGTATTATCACAGAAGATAGAAATGTTACTCTCATGTATTTGATAATCTTCTAGTTGACTTTTCATCCAGAGCATCTGTGTGCTACAACCAGCAACAGCAATATATTCTGCTTCTGTTGTTGAGAGCGCTATTGTGGGTTGCTTCTTGCTGAACCATGAGATTAGATGACTTCCCAGAAACTGACAGCTTCCAGAAGTACATTAATGTTCTATTTTGTCTCCAGCATAATCAGCATCACAGAATCCAACTAATATGTATTCATCAGATCTTCTGTAACACAAACCCACGTTAGTAGTACCTTTCAGATACCTCAGAATCCTCTTAACAGCTGTTAAGTGAGATTCTCTAGGATCTGATTGGAATCTAGCACATAGACAAACACTAAAGAGGATATCAGGTCTAGAAGCAGTCAAGTACAGAAGAGAACCAATCATACCTCTGTAGAGCTTCTGATCTACCTTTTTACTTACCTCTACTTTACCTAGAGTGCTTGTTGGATGCATTAGAGTCTTTACTAGCTTACTTTCTGTCATGTTGAATTTCTTCAGAAGTTCCTTTACATACTTTGTCTGATGTATGTAGGTGCCTTTTGGAGTCTGATTCACTTGAATTCCCAGAAAGAATCTGAGTTCTCCCATCATGCTCATTTCAATTTCTGCATGCATAGATTGAGAAAACTCCTTTCTAAGCATAATATTGGTAGTTCCAAAAATAAAGTCATCAACATAAATCTGACAGATTAAAATGTCTTTCTTAATTGATTTATGGAAGAGAGTAGTATCAACTTTTCCTCTGATAAAATTATTTTCCAAAAGGAAATTACTCGGCCTCTCATACCAAGCTCTGGGAGCTTATTTTAAGCCATAGAGTGATTTCTTCAGTTTAAAAACGTGTTCTGGAAATTTTTCATTTTCAAAACCAGGGGGTTGATGAACATAAACTTCCTCTTCTATGAAACCATTTAAGAAAGCACTTTTAACATCCATCTGATACAGAGTGATGTTATTATGTGCAGCAAAAGAAATAAGCAAGCGAATAGATTCTAACCTTGCCACAGGAGCATATGTCTCTGTGTAATCTATACCTTCTTGCTGACTATATCCTTGAGCAACCAGCCTAGCCTTGTTTCTGATAACTTCTCCTTGCTTGTTCAGCTTGTTTCTGAAGACCCATTTTGTTCCAATGATGTTGAATCCCTTTGGTCTTGGAACCAGATCCCAAACATCATTCCTTGTGAATTGGTTAAGCTCTTCTTGCATAGCAAGTATCCAATCATTATCTTGCAGAGCCTCATCCACAGAGGTAGGTTCAATGATAGATACCAAACCAAACAATGACGTTCCAGATGATATGAGAAAGGATCTTAATCTGATAGGGTCATCCTTCTTTCCATTTATCATTTCCTCTAGATGAGAGGCTTTGATTCTGGATGATCGTTTAACATTTGGTTCTTCAGAATTTGTCAAGCTGTCCATCTGAGCAGTCAAAGGAGTGGCATCTGACGTTGCTTCTGGTGCTTTTGCTTGAGCTTTGTCTGCCTCTGATTCTTCAGAGTCTGTGAGAAGAACTTCTATATCTGCAGAAATTTCAAGCTGCTTTGGCTTTTGATTGCCAAGCTTATCGTCAAATCTAACATAAATTGATTCCTCTACAATCTATGTCTCAGTATTGTATACTCTGTAGCCTTTAGAATGTTCAGAATATCCAAGCATGAAACACTTCTGAGCTTTAGAATCAAACTTGTTCAGATTTTCCTTAGTATTCAAAATAAAACAAACACATCCAAAAGGATGGAAATAAGAAATGTTGGGCTTTCTATTCCTCCATAATTCATAGGGAGTCTTCTTCAGAAGAGGTCTTACAGACACTCTGTTCTGAATATAACAAGTTGTATTCACTACTTCTGTAACAGCCCAATTTTCGATAACTGATTAATTGTACTAATGGATTGGTTTAGGTGGTTTATCTGATTTAAATAAGTTATGAGATTTATTTAATATGAGTTAATGGATTTAACTAATTTATTCTATTTGGTGGAATAAGGTGGGCTTAGTAGATATTTTCCAATTAATGATAAAATGAGATAATTGTGAAGAGAGAAATGGAATGGAAAGAAAATAATAGAGAGGAAGGAAAAAAAAAGAAATAAAAGGATATAAAAAGGGGATTGGAGAGAAAGAGAAAGATAGAAAGAAAGAAAGAAAAGAGAAAGAAAGAAGAAGAGGAGAAATGAAGAGGAAAAAGGGAAAAAGCTTGGAGAATCTTCAAGAACCAATTTCGAAGCTCCGATTAATCGAGGTAAGGGTGAGAAACATTGCTATTTAATCATTGTATGCTATTATGTATGTTGGGTTTGGGTTTGTGGATGTTTTTCATCACTTTCCATTTTAGGGAAAGTTGGATTAATCGGTAGAATGATGATTTAATCGGTTGAAACTTGGAAATAATGCCGTAGAATAGTCGGGTAACATGAGGGTATGTTGTTTGAGCTGATTTTGATGATTAAGTGGTTGGTTGATGGTGGGATAAAGGGAGAAGACATAATGGGGTTCTGTTCTGCGCAGGTTTGCTGGCTCTCGCCAGGAGAGTGAAGGCGAAGCTTCGCCGGGCGAAGCCCAGCGAATGCTGGCGAATAAATATGATTAAGTCCCAGTGGACTTCGCTGGCGGGTTCGCCAGGCGAAGGGTTGTTGGCGAATGTTCGCCGGGCGAGCATGCTGGCGAATGGTGGCGAACCAAGTCAGTAGCTACTGACTTCGCTCTCTGGGGAGTTCGCCGGGCGAAGGTCCAGCGAGTATTCGCTGCGAGGGTTCGCCAGGCGAATGAAGGCGAATCAGACAGCATTCTTTTTTTATTGTGTTGTTCATGTGGTGATTGTTTGGTTGATTCACATAGGTTAATACCTCTATGATATGAATAAGTATGTGATCCATGGTGATGATATGTGTTGTGGGTAGCCTTTGGGCGTGAATCCTAGACTTGTGGTATGAGTATTAATCAGATCGATTATAAATACATGAGAACATGATAATGATTATGTGTGTATTATTTAATAATGGTAATGTGCGTATTATTTGATGAGTTTGTGAAGGTTTGATGTAGTGTACAATTAGGTAATAAGTATGCATGAGAACATTGTGGATATATGTGTGCATAGCTTATAATTGTATTATTGGTACTGTGACATGTATACCTTGTATGAAATGGCATGAGATGAATAATAAACATAATACAAAAATGTATTGTGGATGTATATTGTTTATATGCGGTTGTATGTTAAGATACATGAAGAATGCATGAGAGCATATTGATGGATATGCGTGCATCGTTTGATAAATATGATGTTTGTATTGATTGGATGCGATTATGTATGAAAAATGCGTGAGAATATATCGTGAATATATGTACATTGCGTGGTAAATGTGTTATGCGTGTAAGCATGATGTAATTCTTGTATGATGAATTACTTGAGAATGCATGAGAACATACTGTGGATATGTGTGCATTGTTGATAATGCGGTGATGATATTGAATTGTGAATGTATATTGTTGGTATATGGTGGTATGAATAGAATGCATGAGAACATGTCATGGATATGTGTGCATTGCTTGATAGATGTTGTAAATGCATATTGTATGTATGTGATTAAATGTGAATAATGCATGAGAACATATCGTGGATATGTGTGCATTGTTTGATAACTGTGAAGAATGCATGAGAACATATCGTGGATATGTGTGCATTGTGAGTGATAATGTGGTGATAGTGTTGAATTATGAATACATCGATGAATGTTATGTGAATATGTTGTGTGTGCAATCATAATGTAATTCTTGAAGAGATGAATTATTTGAATGCATGAGATTAAGATGTCGGTCTTAAGTGCATTTGTTGTGGCTGATTGTACATGCATCATTTAGTCAAGAGGCAATGTCTGTTAGTTTCGTGGAAACTAGTGGCTTGTCCCAAACCTAGAAGAGTGGGTTTGAAGGCTTAGAGGACGGGCCTTTGTTGTTATCGGTCTAGAAGAGTGGACCCGGTTTAATGTAAAAACCGAAAAATGATAACGAGTTATCGGTCTAGAAGAGTGGACCCGAATTAATGTAAAAAACCGAAAAATGATAACGGAAGTCGGTACCGCATTGCATTAAGTTGTTGAGTCACATTGTATAATGTCATTGATATATGAAGTATGCATGTGAATGAGATGTTTGTTGAATACTTATGAAGCGTGCATGAAGAGATGCTTACGTGTGAATGTTAAGATTGTGGAATTGTGGATGTATGCATGATGTAAAATGCTTGGTGAATATTCATGTTGTATATATATATATAAGTGACGATGTAAATGACTATGAGTTGAATTGTGGTGAGAAATAGGGAGTTAATTATATGATACCTATGTATACATGATTTTATGCTTTGATTATTATGGTAATATTTCTCACCCTTCTGCTGTTTTATAATGCTCTATGAGGCATTGCAGATTAGGTTGTTGGAGGCCTTTATGAAGTTCTGCTTGTAGTTCGAGGTCGCTACGTGTGTAGCGGTTTAGTAATTATTTATGGGTCGAGTCATGCTCTGGTCGTGTAACACGGGGATCGATTGCTTATGTTTTAGGATTACATTATGTAACCTAAGTTATGTTTTCATATTTGGAGTAATTGAGATAATGAGATGTTGGCCTTAGCGCCTAGAGATTTTGATTTTATATGATGAAAGTAAATGTTTCTTTTAAAGGATTTTCATTAATGAATCCGCTGCTAAATGGAAAGGTGTTTATGAGCATGACAGATTGTTTTAATGTGGTGCAAGTTTTGTGTGATGCCCTTTTATGGATGCATGTTAACTTTTACTCTGATTATGCATATATTATTTGCGGGGTTTAGAAGGGTGTTACAACTTCTGCCCAAAAATGTTTTGCCATGTTAGTCTCGTTGATCATGGTTCTGGCCATTTCTTGTAATGCTCTATTTTTCCTTTCTACAAATCCATTCTGTTGAGGAGTTCTAGGACAAGAAAAATCATGTGCAATGCCATTTTCTTTAAAATATTTTTCAAATTATTTATTTTCAAACTCTCCACCATGATCACTTCTAACTTTAACAATTTTAAATTCTTTTTTGTTTTGGACTTATTTGCAGAAGTCAAAGAACACAGAATGTGACTCATCCTTGTGTTTCAGGAATTTTACCCATGTCCATCTGCTGTAGCCATCAACTATGACTAATCCATACTTCTTGCCTCTGATGGATGCAGTTTTCACTGGTCCAAACAGATCAATATGAAGCAGCTCTAATGGTCTAGAGGTAGAAACAACATTTTTAGCTTTGAAAGAAGATTCTGAAAATTTGCCTTTTTGACATGCTTCACAAAAAGCATCTGAGTTGAACTTCAACTGAGGAAGTCCTCTGACCAGATTGAGCTTAATAATCTGAGATATACGTCTCATACTAATATGACCCAATATTCTATGTCAGACCCATTGCTCATCGTTAACAGACAAAAGGCATTTTACATTCAGAACTTTTAGTTCTGAAAGATTAATTTTGTAAATGTTGTTCTTTCTTTTCCCATTAAAGAGGATTGAACCATCTTTTTGACTCACAGCTTTGCAACATTTTTGATTGAAGATTATATCATAACCATTGTCACTTAATTGACTTATTGATCAATGCATCTTTATGCACATTCTCCTATATTTTTACTTAGGCATTTCTTTACTTTATTTTGATTATTCTTATGTTTTATTATGTTTTTATATTTTATTTTATTTTTGGTTTAATTTGATTTTCGCACTTTATGTTTCACCTTTAGCAGTCTGCACGGAAATGATCATAACTGGAGTTATGGGAATCCATTTGAGGCGTTCTAAAAATCGCCGGAAAGCTAAGGGAGAGAGCTGCGACTTTTATGTTGGAGTCGAAGTCAGATTTGGAGCACATTTTCCCAGAATATTTGTTGAAGTTACAGCATTAGGAATTTGTTTTAGTTTTGGGTCATGTTTTGGGCCTGGGTGATGTTTTCGACCCACTTGGGTTATGAACTTGTTTTTCTTTTTAGGGGAAACTCATGCTATTGTTGAATCATATACTATTCACGAAAAATATTGTTGAAGCTTTGTACGAATTATGGAGAACTAATTCCTTCACGTTAATCTGCTATAATCGGTTTCCGCCGACACTTTGAGGTTCTTTCAATTCTTCCAATAAAATCTATTTCCTTTCAATTCTTCTCTATGATATATTGTTTTCTTAATTCAAATTATCTTAGGGATGATTGATTTATTTCGATGATTGCATGTTCTTATACTTTAGTCGCGTTTGCTTAATCCGCGTATGTTTCTCGTATTTGCTTAATTCACGGTTACTATATTTTATCTGTTTGCTTAATTCGGAAATTAGGAATATGTTTCGTATAATATCAATTGTGCTTGTTTGATTGTTAATATAATCGAAAAGGGGATAGAATCCGCTTAGGAATTGGGAATTATTAGGATCGATGATAAGTTGGGAAACTAAAACAGCAGATTAACCGTTTCAGCTTATTTTGATAATCACTTATTTTCAGTTTATTTCCTCTTAATCAAAAATTCAAACCTCTCATAACTGTTACTTTATTGGTCAATCACTACAATAATCCTTGCGATACGACTTGAGTAATTGTCGCTAAACTACCATTTTCAAAATTACTCGTTTTAATCTGCGCGCGACAGCGGATCACTTATGGACAATAGATTATGTGTTAATACTTCAACAAGTAAAACATTATATATGGAAGGGAGGTTACCATTACCAATAGTTTCAGAGTCAATGATTTTTCCCTTCTGGTTCCCTCCAAACTTCACGTCACCTCTAGATCTAAGTTCCAGGCTTTGGAACATAGACCTTCTTCCCGTCATGTGTCGCGAGCAGCCAGAGTCCAGGTACCATGATTGGTGTCTCAACTTTGCTGCTAAGGACATCTGCATCAAAAGTTATTTTTTTCTTAGGTACCCATATTTTCTTGGGTCCTCTGGGGTTATTAGGTTTGAAATTCTGTATGAATTTCTTTCTCTTAAAAGCATCTTTGTTCTAATGAAGTTTTGGTTTATTAAACACAGGTTTGTTCTGATCAGAACGTGTGTGCTTAATATCATTTAAGTGACCATATTTGAAGTGAGTATACAGAGGAGAATACTTAATGATCAGTTTATCAACAGATTTTGGATTTAAATCCTTCCCAGAGGTTGATTCATATCCAATTCCCTTTCTGTTGTTTCTACTTACGCCATAGATCATGGAAGCCATTTTGCTTCTATCTAGGCCTCTGGACAGAAACTTCTGAAAGCTATAATCATACTCTTCTAAAATGTTTTTAGAGCATGAGATAGGATCGGAGTCAGACTTTTGAGCTTTTACTAAATCATTTTTCATTTTAAGATTATTTGCTTTAAGCTCACCAACTTCTGATCTCAACTGATCATTCTCAGATGCAAGACAGCTCTGAAGCTTCTTGTATTTGAGTTTGATCTTACTGTAGCTTTCAAGAATTTCAGATAAACTTTCAGTAAGTTTATCTCTAGTAAGTTCAGAAAATACCTCTTCTGAATCTGATTCTGATCCAGATTCAGCAGTTTCTTCGTGGTTCTCCACGTCAGCCATCAGTGCCATATTAGCATGTTCATCTTCTGACTCTGATGAAGATTCAGAAGCATCTGAATCATCCCACGTGGCCATTAGAACTTTCTTCTTCTTTTCAAACTTCTTTCTGGGTTTCTCCTTCAGAAGTTTGGGACATTCATTTTTATAGTGGTCTGGCTCCTTGCACTCGTAGCACACCATATCTTTCTTTTCAGATTTTTTATGTCCAGAAGATTCGCCACGTTGATCAGATTTCTTGAAGTTTCTGAACTTCTTTTGTTTATGCTTCATGAGTTGGTTTATCCTTCTGGACAGTAAAGACAGTTCATCTTCTTTAGAGGAAGATTCTTCAGAGCTTTCTTCAATTACCTGCAAAGCTTTAGCAGATTTGTTAGATTTTAGCGCAACAGACTTACCTTTCTTCTGAGGTTCGTCTTCTTCCAGCTCAATTTCATGACTCCTTAAGGAACTAATAAGTTCCTCCAGAGTGATCTTATTCAGATCCTTTGCAAGCTTCAGCGTTATCACCATTGGTTTCCACCTTGTTGGTAAGCTTCTGATTATCTTCTTGACGTGATCAAAGGTAGAGTAACCTTTGTCCAGAATCTTCAGACCAGCAGTTAGAATCTGAAACCTTAAGAACATAGCTTCCACAGATTCAGATTCCTCCATCTTGAAGGCTTTGTATTTCTGAATGAGCGCTAAGGCCTTTGTCTCTTTTACTTGGGAGTTTCCTTCATGCGTCATTTTTAAAGATTCAAACATATCAAATGCAGTTTGTCTATTTCATATTTTCTCATACTCAGTATGAGATATAGCATTTAATAGAATGGTTCTCGCCTTGTGATGATTTCTAAACTCCTTCTTCTGTTGATCAGACATAGACTTTTTGTCAACCTTTTTGCCTTCACCATTAATAGGATGAATATAACCATCAGTGACCAAATCCCATAAGTTAGCGTCATAGCCTAGAAAGAAACTTTCTATTCTATCTTTCCAATAATCAAACTTCTCACCATCTGTTGCGGTGAAAATCGGATATCAAGCTATTGAATTAACTTGAATCTTAATTCTTATACAACCTAACTTTAATTTATCCAAAGTAAAGGTCTAAAGAAAGAAAAAACCTTTTCGCGATATAACAACAACGATAAGAGATTCGGGGATCGAGGGTTGGTTATACCTAGGGAAGGTGTTAGCACCCTAAGCATCTGCACTACTCTACAGGAACCTTTTGTTTGTTTGTATGCTAGGTTGCTAAGTGTTTGCTATGGATTGGGAAAACAGGTGTAGGTTAAAACCTAAAGATATGTACACTAAGTTTGCTCGCAAAGATATCGCATCTTCTGCCTACGTATCCTAACTAGGATAGAATCAGAGCAATCGTAGTTCACCTCACTAAGTTTGAAGAACACTTGATTGTGATCAAGGTTCCAAGGGGAACAAACATGACAATGCTTGTGTAGAGTTTAAGGAAACTCTCTAGATCTACGTTGAACACTCAAGAAAGGGAAGTAAGTAATCATGACGATGATTCTTACATAGAGTTAACAAACTCTATCCTAAATTCTAGTTGAAAGAGCACTCTTAACAAGGGTGGGCTTTGTAGACTTTAAGAAAAGTCTAAAGGACAAGTTCCACTTAACTAAGTGTACGAATGACTTAACAAAGTCGAGGGAGAGATGAGTTGTTTATGACACAAGGGTCAACGGAAAGACTTTTCCTTTGGAAGGAGAGAGAGAAGCAACTTGGATGAGAACTAAAAAGTTCCATCACTTGGGGAAAGAATACTTAACAAAGCAAAATGAACAATTAAGCAAGATGAATAAGATCACAATCAAGTAAACATGCATATTACAATAAGCAGATACTTCAAACAAACACCAATGGTTACAACCGGTAATCAAATATCTTAATAAAGATGGAAGCATATCTTAACAAAGATTAAAACATGATGAAGGTAACAACCATCACAATTTAAAAGTAAACATGTTATAAGTTCAAGGAATAATAAATGTAACAACGATATGCATTGATGACAATCAAACACAAACAAATTAGTTTAACCTCATAATTTAGGAGGAAACATCATGGGATTATGGTGATGAACCAAGAATAAACCCTAGCATGTTAACTAACATGGGATGCAAAAATCTCACAAGAAAGTTCAACCATGTTCAAAGGCAAGTAAGATAACGATCTCAATAAATGAACATATTTCCACATAGACAAAAGACATCACAATCAATAAAAACATGTAAAATTTTTACACCACATGAAAATAGACATTAAAACAAATATGTTGCAAAAAGAATGGACCAAAAAGGATGAAAAATAAGAAAGATATGAATTTTTGAAATTTGGGTGAATTAATGTAAAAATAAAACATGACAAACAAAAGAATAAAATAAAATGCAAGGGGTGGGAGTTGAACCCACGCCCCTCAGGCTCACACATGCGCGCATAAAAAAGAAAAGAGAACAAAAGGGTTGATCCTCCTCAGGGATCGAACCCGGGTCTGGCTGGTGAAAGACATGCTTAAGAGTAACTTGATTACCACTGGGGTGGCTATACATCTGTGTATTTAGCCACCCCCATAAATATATATGGTATGAATACATGGAATTCTGGGCAAAATGAAAGAATAACAAATATGCAAATGCGTGAAGATTTGGAACTCCCTCAAAACTCCATGGAATCAGGCAAAATTTAGGTCTAAATTGAGTAGAATTTCATGAGGAATTCAGTGGTGGTGTTGAAATTGTGAAATGATGCTTCTAAATAAAAATTCGATAGCAGATGCAAATAGATGCTTTGAAATGCAGTTTGAGGTTCAAGTTATGTTCTAAACATTTCCAGATCAAACCAAACACATACACACACCATAAACATGTTGATGAATGAATTTGAGCACAAGATTGAGTTCAAAACAGTTTGTGATGAAAAATGATGATCAAGTTGCAAATTGTCATTTAAAATGCAATAGGATGTTCAGTTCAGGTTCTATGCATAAACAAGTCAAACAAATCACACATACAAATTATATACATGTTGGCAAATGAATTTAAACACAAAATTGGTCTCAAACAGGCTGTGGTAAAAAAATGGTAGGCAGGTTGCAACTTGGCATGATTGAAATGCATGATGATGTTCAAAACAGGCTTGGAGTATTTTCAGATCAAACAAGTTATGCACACAAACTTTAAACATGTTAATGGATGATTTCAGATACATAGATCAGTCACAAGACAGTTGGAATGAGAATGACCTATTAGATGCAAAATGACATATTGAGATGCAAGTTCAAGATCAAAACAGGTTCTGTGCATATTCAGACCAATCAAACACAACACACAACTTCAAAATCTCACATAGGGTGTGTCTAAACCTTAAAATTGTTTACAAACAACATTTATTTGAAAATCAAATAGCAACTGCTCAAACATTCATATATTGGCAATATTTGGATCAAAATTGATTTGGAACAGCTGGAGGTGCAAGGAAATGTATTCAACAACTTTCAAATGATATTGCAAATGAATCTAGCACCTAAAGCTGTCATGAAAGGCATACAACCAGAATATGACCAACAAAAATGCATTTTTCAAAACATGAGGAAGCCATGCTGTTATGACAGAGTGTTGAGGCAAACAAAAATGATGGATTCATGAATATACAAGTCTCATATGTTATTAGAGGTCCAATGCTATATGAATCACCCTAAAACTAATCAAGTCACAAAAAGTGAAGTGTGTGCCCTAGTGGTTTTCAAAACAGCTGCAGCAGCAAGGCATAAACATGGTTCAATTGTGAAAATGATCTCATGTTAACAAACAGCACACACACACACACATCATAAATGCAGGGAGGAATGAGTTACAACTCAGAAATTTAATATATAGCAAGCAATCATGGTTTTAGCATGGTCATGGTAAAAATCAGCTCAAAAAGGCAAATTAGATGGTGAAATGGGAAAGCAAGCATTCATTGATCAAACCAACCATCCATACACATTAGAAACAAGTATGTAAGTGAGTCACAACTCAAAGATTAGGCAATATTGCAAGCAGACAAGAAATTGGTATGTTCGTGGTGATTTTGACTTGGAAAGGAGCAGTTTGAGAGTGAAATAAGAAAATAGGTACACATGGCTCAATCCAAACATCCCCACACCTTGAACTCATGAATATAAGTGAGTTACAACTCCAAACATAGGCATATACACACAGAACAACAAATTGGCATGATCAAGGCACATTCTAGCATAAAAATGCAATTGGAGGTGGAATTTGAGGAATTGTGAAAACAGTCATGAATAGACCAAATAAATCAAGTATACACATCATTATCATGATAAGGGATATGTCTCAACTCACAAAACAAACATAGGATTGCTGAAATGAAAAAAAAGGCATGTTGGTGAAAAGTTGAAAAATATGTCTTGGCAAGACTTGTGGCAGCAGGTGATTTTTAAAAGCAGTGAGTTTTTAAACCAAGATGATAACATATACACATTACAAATATGAAAAGGAAAGTGATTATGCACTGAAAATAAGTTCATAACAGTTGGAGCAGAAGCATGATATGTTGTTGATTATGGAACAGGTTTTTGATGGCAGTGGGTGAAATTCAAATTGAAATTGCTTTAAACCAAAACAAGAGCATACACACACCATAAATGTCATGATGGAGGAGATTGACATCAAAAATCTAGCATTCTATGGTTAAAGCAAGAAGTTGGCAAATTTGTGACATGTGAAAACTGTCTTGATGCAAGTAGTGGGTGAAATTTCCAACAACGAGGTTTTGAATCAATCACAACAACATACACACATCTTAAATGCAATAACAGTTAGGGTAGAGCTCAAAATCTAGGCATATGTACTTTGATTCAAAAGTAACAAGGTGATGGTAGCATTTTGCAAAATATCAAAGAAACATCAAGTGTCACAAAATCAAAACAGAATGGTATGTCTACATTATTATCCCACACAAACTTCAAATATGTAACCTAATGATTATAGGCCTTAGCATCAATCAAAACCAAATTGTCATGGAAATTGGCAATGCTCATGGTACATGCTTGAAAACACAACTTCTCAAAAAATGCCAAACATGAAAATATGATGTAAAGTGAGGAATTCATAGACTACATACCTCTTGTAGACTATGTTGAGCAAGTTAGAACACAAAGAAATCCAGAGATCTTGTTTTTGGCACAATGTTGAAGTTTGCTTCCTCTTGAAGCAATATACAAACCTTATGACAATTGGAGAAATGAGCTTCACCACTAGTTTTCAATGCTTTGGATAGTTGCAATATGACATATGTGAGGTGTATGGATGGTTAGAACATCAAGAATATGCCTAGACAAGGATTTGGCAAATTTTGAGCATAATGGTCAAACTTGCTTGGTGTGAAAGTTGACTTTTTGAAAAATGGGATTTTTGAGTGGTTTGAATGTATGGACACCTTCTACACAATGCTTAGAGGTTGTGTAGATGGTTTTGAGGGATTTGGAGATGGTAGAACTGATCTTGAGCAGAGTTTTGCTCAAGACAACATTTTGGTGAAAATGGAAATTTTGAGATTTTGAAATTCTTAAGGAAATGAGAGGGAATTGAGAGCTGTTGTTTCTCTGGTTTTGAAGATTTCTCTGGTGTATCAATGACATAGAGGGAGCCCCTATTTATAGGAGAATGGAAGGTGACGGCAGATTTGTAAACTTGGCATTTGGAAAGCAATTTTGGGAGAAAACCCTTGGCTTGAGGTTTTATGGCAGCTGTAGATCTTTGGTCTTAATTAATGCACAAATCAAGTGGAATAGGGGTCATATAGGTGCTTGAAATGAGGCTAGATAGCAGAGTGTAGTTGCAAGTTTCTTCACCATGAAGTCTTCCTTTTCTTACTTTTGAATAAAATAATGCAACTTGTATGCCCACTTACCAACTCTCCATTTCCTCATTCTTCTGCATTTTCCAATCACCCAAACCTCTAAACATCAGATAAAACATGATTAAAAAAACTTGGGAATGGCTTAAGTAGCTGAAATTTGAGTTTGTGAAGAATCATCAATGTGGGACTCAAGTGTTAAAAGCCCATCTTGCCAAATTCATAACTCTCAGCTCATAAGGGCTATGAAGGAGTTCTACCACAATTTGTAAAGCCCTCATGTATCTCTATGACTTTCATGTTTTCATGAGTTTCAGATTCTCAAAGGAGCTTGCTAAAAAACCTCTCAAAGTTGCTGAAAAACAAGCTTAAAAGTGAAATTTCTCTAAGTTATTTTCCCTTCTTAAAATGAATTTGATCATAACTCCAAATCTATGCATTTTCTGATCATGGACCACTTTGGGGACTTTTGTAGGACTTGTCAAGAGCTTTCCAATGAGCTTTGAACCAACTCAATTGGATGTGTGGTTAAGGAGTTATGGTCTTGCCCCTTTCAAAACCCTAATTCCCGACTTTTACGATTACTCCTCAACCCTTGATCCAAATGTCATGAAATTTTATGGGTAGATGAAATATGTCATTAGGAACATTTTTGATTCAAATCTTGAGGTCAGATTCCTTATAAGTGAAGAGTTGACTTTTCGGTCAACCGAACGATCGATCGGTGGCTACCGAGTCGACTGTTGATGCTCTGGACCTTCTGAGGCTTTGAAACTATTTGAATAGACTTTACCAAGACATATGAACTTTATGGACCATGATCCTGTCATTGCAACACCTTTTAGATCAAAATCCAAACCACAGTTGACTTTTCCTGCTCGAAAACCATAATCGGGTATCCTGAACTTCACTGCTTTTGATTCCTAGGTAACAACCTCAAATTGGATTCATACTTGATCCAATAGAATGTTATTGATGATGTGGAGACCCAATCTCAAAGAAAACCAATCGAAAACATTGACTGGTCAACCCTCGAAATCTCGATTTCGGCTGTACAAAACCCTGATCCTCCTGTAACTTGACAAAGACCACTTGAAAAGGGTGAAGGTTAGATAAACATGTGAACATGCTCCTAAAATGATGATGAAGATCTAAGGGGTCAAAATTTGGGGTATGACAGTTGCCCCTATTTAAATATCTTTCACTGGATGGCGGCGAAAGATGACAATCCTCGCGAAATCGTAGTGAAAGGTATTTAAATATAGCGAACCAAAAAATTTGTCCCTTAGATCCAATGGTATGAAAAAGGACAAATGCGGATATGCTATGAATCTAGATGATGCTTTATGATGTTTGAATGTAAGACAGATGCAGACATGCGAGCAAAGATAAAAGAACGGCAATACAACGAGTAACTACTCATGGGGGACCCACACACCGGGGAAAGATCCAAGGAAAAGCAAACAAAAATAGTTCAAACATGACTAAAGACGCTGCTCAGGGGAATCTTTCATACAGAGGACGCCAACTCCAACAGGGAAGACAAAACTTCATTCGGGAAAAGGAGGTGACACTCCGCTGGGGAAAAAAGAAAAGAGATACAAACCTCACTGGGGGTAAATAGCTGAGGAATCTCCTATAGAGAAGAGTTCGAATGGGATCTTCAGGAAAAGAACGGAAACAAGACCAGACGCATTGGGGATGCTAGTAACGACTAGATCTCCGAGACTCGAATGGAAAGCAACGCTTTACTGGGGATACTGGTGACGACTAGAACAATCAACAATCAAAGGGTGCTAGTTTCTACCAGACTTACAGGGGGTGATGGTGACGAACAAAATGGGAGCTCCGAATTGCGTTGATACAATACAGGACTCTGGATGGGGAAATTGGTAACAACCAACTCTCGGTATTAATAACGATTAACTTTCAAGCAGAGCCAGTAACCACTGGACTTTTCAAAACTATGGTGACGACCAAAGCAACGATACCAATAACGATTGGATTTTAAACAATGCCAGTTACTACTGGACTTTCCAAATAACTGCCAATTACCATTGGACTTTCAAGAGATGCCAATTACCATCAGACTTTAAACAAATGCCAGTTACCACTGGACTTCCAAAGGATAAGGTGACGACCAAACCAAAGATACCAATAACGATTGGATCTTAAACAATGCCAGTTACCACTGGACCTTTCAGAAGATATGGGGGGTGCTAGTAACGACTAGACTTCAAGGAGAGAAACTGATGACGACCAGGAAAACGATACCAGTAACAACAGGACATCCAAAGGTACTGGTTACAACCAGGAACAAGCGGGATACGGGTGATGACCTATAACTACACACAAACTTAAGAACAACCGAGGTAGAGAAATTGGTGACGACCAACACCTCAAAAGGACAGAGAATGCCCAAAGAACAACAAACAAGACCGCTGGTAACAACCAGGAAACAATCAAGACAAAAGGTAACAATTAAATACCAAATAGAGGCCGGAAGAATGCACATGATATGCCATGATGCCAATGATTAATGGTATCAAGGAGTTGTTCTGACGAGAAGCAGAAGAAACTGGAGACTCAAGGGAAAAGATAGATAAACACATCCATCTCACTGGGAACACAATGAATCACACTGAATTCACAGAACAAAGGTGCCTGTAGATTTTTGGGAAATAAACCCACTCTGCTTGGAGAAAAAGCTTCAGGGATGCTGGCCAGTATTGACAACGTAACTCTAAATGGACGCTATGAATTCTTCTACTGGGGATGAGGCTACCATCACAAGAACGCATCTTACAAAGAAACCTGGGGAGAGGGTCTTCAATCTTGGTGACTACACACGACCGAATGAGCAACTTATCAAGTTAATTCAACTGACATTCACTGGGAGATGTATTGAGACTGCACGTCAAAGTTTCTTCCACTTTAAAACTTTCGAGAGGTATGATCTCCACCGAGTCTTTCCGTAAACCAAAGTATTTTATGTTTTGTTAGTCTTCAAAAGTTATTTTTAAATTCGAACCTGGTGCTTTCAAAATTATCATTGATCAATAAATGATGTTTTGCATAACAAAGAAAATAAAGAAAATAGTAAATTGCAAACGAATGGTCCAAAAACTGATTTCATTTAAGAATGGAAGTTTGTCAATGACAGAACTCCATCGAAATTTTACAATTGAAAATGGAAACATGAAAAAGGTTACATTGAATCCACTGACAATTCTACCCCTAATGACTAAAACTTTCCAAAACCTTGCTTCTGACAAGAGCGGTTGAAATGAAGTTCCTTGTAAAATCTTCTGCAGAGGTGACAACCCATCTGATGCAGTGAAATGCCTTTGTCCCTAACTTTTTCCTGGATTTCCCTTTCAGGTTTTCAATCCACCGGGACGCTCTTTTTTGCCTAAGCTGCCCTTTCGGGTTTTCAACTTAGCGAGCTCATTATCTCTTTTTTTATTTCATCCCTAACTTTTGCCTGGACCTCCTCCATAGGTTATGATCCAGCGGGATACCCATTATTGCATAAGTCGCCCTTGCGGGTTTTCGACTTATCGGGTTCTTTTAGGCGTAATATTTTCGTATTGCATCAGAATTCACTGGGTGTGTAAGCTGCTCCCCATCCATTATTGTGAGGATTAACGAGCCTCCTGAGAAGACTGTTTTTACAACAAACAGGCCATCATAGTTGGGCATCCATTTTCCCCGCGCGTCTTTGTGAACTGGAAAAATCCTTTTGAGTACAATCTCTCCTTCTCGGAATTCTCGGATACGAACCTTTTTGTCAAAAGCTCTCTTGATCCTTTTCTGATATAACTGCCCGTGACATACCGCAGTCATGCGCTTTTCATCAATAAGGTTCAACTGGTCAAATCTTTCCCTCACCCATTCAGCTTCTTCAAGTTCGGTTTCCATTATGACTCTTAAGAAAGGTATCTCAACCTCAATAGGAAGTACTGCATCCATCCCGTATACCAAGGAAAAAGGGGTTGCCCCTGTTGAAGTGCGAACGGACGTTCTATACCCATGCAAGGCAAATGGCAGCATCTCATGCCAATCCTTATATGTCTTCACCATCTTTTGCAAAATCTTCTTGATGTTCTTATTCGCAACTTCGACAACTCCATTCATCTTGGGACGATAAAGAGAGGAATTGTGATGTTCAATTTTGAAGTCACCGCACAGCTCTTTCATGGTTTTGTTATTCAGATTGGTACCGTTATTTGTTATGATTCAGCTTGGGATTCCGTATCAACAGATAATCTCCTTTTTGATAAAATGGGCCACCACTTGTCGAGTAACATTGGCGTAGGATGCGGCTTCAACCCACTTTGTGAAGTAATCAATAACGACCAGAATAGTCGGTGTCCTTAGAAGCCTTTGGCTCGATTGCCCCAATCATATCGATACCCCACATAGAGAATGGCCAAGGTGATGTCAACACATTTAACAACGTAGGAGGCACATGCATCTTATTTGCATAAATTTGGCATTTGTGACATTTCCTGGCATATTGAATACAGTCAGTTTCCAAAGTCAACCAATAATACCCAGCCCTCAAAATCTTCTTGGACATGGCATATCCATTGGCGTGAGTGCCAAATGTTCCTTCATGAATATCTTGCATTAACAAATCTGCTTCTCGTCTGTCGACACATCTAAGCAGGACCATGTCATGATTTCTTTTATAGAGCACACCATTGCTGAGAAAGAACTTAGAAGCCAATCTTCTCAAGGTTTTCTTATCAAGTGATGTAGCATCGACCAGGTACTCTTGCTTTAACAGATAATTCTTTATGTCGTGGAACCATGGCTTGTTATCAACTTCTTCTTCAACCATCTGATAGTAGGCTGGCTCAGTCTTGCGCTCAATTTGAATGAGAGTAGCATCATTGAGGTACTTGACTTTTCACATTGAGGCTAACATGGCTAGACCATCAACAATATGATTTTCAGATCTCGGAACATGCTTGAAGGTGATCTCATCAAAATATTCAATCATTTCAATGATATAGGCTCTGTAAGGGATCAAATTCTCATGTCTGGTCTCCCATTCACCTGTAACTTGATAAATAACCAGAGCTGAATCTCCACTTACTTCCAGAAGTTTGATTCTGAGGTCAATAGCTGCTTCAAGGCCAAGAATACATGCTTCATATTCGGCAATGTTGTTTGTACATTCAAAGTCTAACCTTGCTGTAAATGGAGTATACCCACCTTCGGGATTCATCAGAACGACTCCTACGCCATGCCCACTATAATTGGAGGAACCATCAAACATCATTTTCCACCAAAGACCCGGCTCAGGACCTTCATCAGGACCGGGTTCTTCACAATCTTTTACCAACATAATGTCTTCGTCTGGAAAGTCAAATTTGAGAGACTCGTAATCTTCAACTGTCTGATCTGCAAGATAATCTGATAAAACACTGCCCTTGATCGACTTCTGGGCCACATACTGGATGTCATATTCTGATAACAACATATGCCATCGGGCGAGCCTTCCTGTATGTGCGGGCTTCTCGAAGATATACTTTATCGGGTCCATTTTTGAAATCAATAAAGTAGTATGACAAATCATGTACTGCCTCAAACGTCTGGCAGCCCATGCCAAAGCACAACAAGTTTTCTCTAAAAGTGAATATCGGGTCTCACAGTCGGTGAATTTCTTGCTCAAATAATAGATGGCATGTTCCTTTCGTCCGGACTCATCCTGCTGACCTAACACACAACCCATTGAATTCTCGAGTACTGTCAAATACATAAAAAGAGGTCTTCCCGGAACAGGAGGTACTAAGATCGGAGGCTCTTGAAGATAGCCTTTAATCTTATCAAATGCTTGCTAGCAATCTGAATTCCAAACAACTGTTTGATCCTTTCGTAACAACTTAAAAATGGGTTCACAAGTAGGAGTCATATTGGAAATAAATCTAGATATCTAGTTCAATCTTCCAAGGAAACCTCTGACTTGTTTCTCAGCTTGCGGAGCTGGCATATCTTGAATGGCCCGAACTTTATCTGGATCTACCTCAATCCCTCGGTGGCTAACAATGAAACCGAGTAATTTCCCAGATCTCACCCCAAAAGTACACTTGGCTGGGTTTAGCCTCAACTGATATTTTCTTAGTCTCTCAAACAATTTCAACAAATAGTTTAAATGGTCCTCTTCCCTCTGAGATTTGGCGATCATATCATCAACATACACTTCTATCTCTTTATGCATCATGTCATGAAATAAGGTCACCATGGCTCTTTGATAAGTGGCATCGGCATTCTTCAAACCGAACGACATGACTTTGTAACAGTAAGTTCCCCAAGGAGTAATGAAAGTGATTTTTTCCATATCATCTGGATCCATCTTGATTTGATTGTATCCGGAGAAACCATCCATAAACAAGAAAACCTCAAAGCGAGCCGTATTATCCACCAATGTATCAATATGCGGCAAAGGGAAGTCATCTTTCGGACTGGCCTTGTTCAGATCCCTATAATCCACACACATTCTGACCTTCCCATCTTTTTTCAGCACAGGTACAATATTGGCTACCCATTCAGGGTATTTGGATACTGCCAAGAAACCTGCATCAATCTGCTTTTTCACTTCGTCTCGAATCTTAAGAGCCATGTCAGGTCTAGTTCTTCGGAGTTTTTGTTTGACTGGCGTGCATTCAGGTCGGAGCGGTAACTTGTGGACCACTATGTCTGTGTCCAAACCTGGCATATCCAGATATGACCAAGCAAATACATCCATATATTCTTTTAAAAGCTCTACCAATTGCTACTTGACTTCTGCCCCAAGTGTTGCCCCAATCTTGACCTCTTTCTTGTCTTCTTTGGTGCCAAGATTAATAACATCCACCTGCTCCTTGTAAGGTTGAAACTCTGGGTGCTCATAACATGCCATTTTTGCCAGTTCATCAGGGATTTCAAAATCTTCGTCCTCATCTTCGGCTTGGCAAATTGGTGAGCCAAAGTCAGGAGGGAAAGCAAAGTCAATGGATTCAACAGGTTTTGGGGTATCATTGCATGTTGGAATGGCTTAATTTATTAAAACACACAAGGACGAATGCAGCAATCAAGAAAAAGTTTTGATGATTTTTTTTTTAGAAAATTGCCATCTTTTTTTTAACATGGAAACAAAAGCAAATAAGGGAACAACAACAAAAGGATTTAACAAAACAGTTCATTAATCATAATATTCATGAAAGCACGGGGCTCTTACAAAATGCATCCTATAGCCTTGGGCACGGCTATGGAGGTTTAAAGATAAAAAGCAACAACAAGTAAAGAAAAACAAGAAAATTACTTCGACACAGGAAAGATCACGGGAATCTCAATAGCCTCCCAATTTCCTAAAGCAGCTTCACAATGATACACCAAATGTTCAATATCCTCTTCTTCAGAATCTTCTCCCACGACATTGATTTGGAATCCTCCACTGATGAACACCTCTTGGATAGTCTTCGGACGTCCTTCGGCGTGTGTTGACGCTTCGACATGAGTTGGTTTGAAACCCAACCCTTGGCGACCCAGTCTTACTTTCACTTCAATAACCTCTCCCCAACCCACAGGAGTACCTTCTTCTAATGTAGACTTGATGCTTTGAGCGGATGCAAAAGATGGACCACTCCTTGCCACTGTATCTTCTACCATCACTGTGTTAGCTATTTCAAGTGCTTGGAAAGAAGTTTCCAACGTATCCTCATCTACCTCGATATACCTGAATGACGATAAATTACTCACCATCAAGTCTTCTTCACCGTGCACAATTACCAGTTTGTCATTCACAACAAATTTCATCCTTTGATGCAAAGTGGAAGTCACTGCCCCAGCTGCGTGAATCCACGGTCGTCCCAACAAACAGCTATAAGCCGGGTTAATGTCCATTACCTAGAATGTGATATCGAACACGTGAGGTCCTATCATGATTGGCAATTCCACTTCCCCAACAACCGTTCTTCTTGAACCATCAAAAGCCTTTACAATCAACAATGTCGGCTTCATCTCTGCCCCTGCATATGCTAACTTTGCGAGAGACCTTTTAGGCAACATATTCAACGAAGATCCAGTATCAACCAAAACTCGCGCCAACGTGTCCTCTTGACATCTGATGGATACGTGCAAATCACGGTTATGGTTACGTCCTCCTCTTGGCAATTATTCATCACTGAAACTTAGAGTATTGCAATCTGTAATATTAGCTATCACTGAATCAAATTGGCCAGGGGTTATATCCTTTATCACATGTGCTTGCATTAACACCTTTTGTATAGCCTCTCTATGAGCTGGGGAATTCATCAGGAGAGACAAAATCGATATTTTGGAGGGGGTTTGATGAAGCTGATCAACAACCTTGTAATCACTTTTTCGGATAATCCTTAAGAATTCTTCAGCATCTCCTTCTGTGATTGGTATTTCTTTGTCTTTGGTTGTCACGGCAGGGGTAACTTCTTTTGGAGCAACTACAGTTATCTTGGGCTGATATATTCGACCATTACGGGTCATCTTGCTTGTTCCTGTAATATTTGTCACATCCACCTGGTCATCTTTCACTTTCTCATTCTGAATAACCTTTCCAGATCTCTGGTCTAACACCACCATATCATATTTCCATGGAACTGCTTTTGTATCCTCAAAAGGAAACGATCTCGGCTTCTGAATAACAACTGGCCGAGGCTGATCAACAACAGATTTGTCAAAAACAGGCTTTACATTCCTACTAATCATATTAAACACAGGGACTTTCTCGCTTTTCTTTGGTAAATTGGAAACAGGCTCAACCACTGAAACTTCCTCTTTCTTTACTTTGATACCTACTTGCAATAATCCAGCATCAATCAGACCTTGCACATCTTTCTGCACCGCACCACACCCTTTAAGATTAACAGAACATTCTTCACAGTCATTATGGGTACCTTCTATCAATCCTGCTTTCAACAGTTTCTCATGAAGTGACCTCAACGGGGTCTTGATCTCTGACACGTCACAAACTAACCTTTCGTCTGAAACTTCTTCTATAGCATTAACTCCTCCATGATTTGGCAATGGATTACTTTTAAGATTAGGTGGTACATCATCAAAAGACAAAATCTTCTTCTCTATGAGCTCCCTGACAATATGTTTCAAACCAAGGCAACCCTCTAAGTCATGGCCGACAGCACCTTCATGAAAGGCGCAATGAGCGTTTGGATTGTAATGAGGTGATGAAGTGTCCGAGGGTATATTCAATGGTCGTGTTGTTACTAACCCTTGTTGCACCAAAGCTGGGTACAACTCTGTGCAAGTCATCGGTATCTGAGGAAATGGAGGCCTCGTTGTTGGTCTTTGATTTTGGTAATTCTACCTTGGTGCCTGAGCCCTGGGCTGCTGATATTGCTGATAGGGTGGAGCGTTGGGCGCTCGTTGATACCCTTGTCGCTGAACCTGTTGATACATGGGTGCTAGTTGCACTGTCTGATAACTTGGAACAGGGTGATTGAAAGCGGGCGTTATAGCTGCCACATATGGTTGTTGAGCATACTGTACTGGATACATTGGTTACTGTGTCAAATTTTGCTGAGGTTGCTGAACATAACATTGTGGAGGCTGCTGAACATAGCCTTGTGGAGGCTGCTGAATGTAGCCTTGTGGAGGTCATTGATATCGTTGGTAGGGCTGCTTCCAAGTCTGATTCTTTTTCCCCATTGTTATGGCATTTGTTTCTCCCTCTTTCTTTTTATGAAAATTACCACTGAACTTCTTGACATTGTTATTGTTGGAACCACTGGAACTACTAGTCATCTTTCCATTCTTTAATCCCAATTCTACTCTCACTCCCACAGCTACTATGTCAGAGAAACTCGATGTTACACTGCTAATCATCTTCTCATAAAATTCAGGTCTCACCGTATCCACAAACCAATCTGTCAACTCTTTCTCATTCAAAGGAGGTTCTAAGTGAGAGGCAATTTCCCTCCAACGTTGTGCATACTCTTTGAATGATTCGGAACTCTTTTGTGTCATACTCAACAACTGTCTTCTGTCTGGGGCCAAGTCCATATTGTATTTTAATGCTTTATGAAAGCATCGGCCAAGTCTTGGAAACTGTGAATGCGAGACTGATCTAAACTCACATACCACTTAGCAGGGGCTCCTTTCAAGCTATCCTGGAAACAATGGATCATCAACTTATCATCTTCTACATGTGCGACCATTCTTCGGTAATACATGATCAAATGTGTTCGAGGATAAGTAGCACCAGTGTACTGATCAAAGTTGGGGATTTTGAATTTTGGCGAAATTACCAACCCAAACACTAAACACATATCTCTGGCATCAGTACCAAAGATATCATTTCCTTCCATTGCTCTAACCTTCCTCCCTATAGTTTCTACACTCTCCTTCAACTTATCATGTCGTCCACTTTCTTCTTCGGACCCATCAGGAATTTCAAACACTTGTGGATGACTGTGAAAGACAGGGTGCACTTGAGTCTGTACAGAGGCTGGAGTATAAGTCGGAACAGCTTGGGGGATTTCTGCCCCTAGAGGAACTGATTGTTGACTGACTGGTGGCGGAGGCACAAAACCTGGTGTGAACCCATATGGTGGAATACTTGCAACAGTGACTGCCGTTGTGATCGGCTCCACAACTGTATTAGTGATCTCAGAAACTACAGTGGCCTGAGTATCCATTTTTGCATTGATGACTTGTAAGACTTCCATGATTCGTCCTACGCTTCCTCGTAAATCTTCAAGTTCGTTGACAACCCTATCCAGAGCCGCATTGTGTTCTTCCATTCTTTGGAGAGCTTGGGCTCGTGTGTTGTATTGATGGCGAGGATTCAGTATGATTCTGGAGATAAGACAGCGAGATGAGACACAGCACAGGGAATGCACATGAAATGCTATGGGTGCAAAGTGCAAAATTAATCATTCAAGGAATCCAAAGAAATATTTGTAAAAATTATAACAATGGGGAAATAAAGCAAATTCAAAGTCTTCATAGATTAATAATTGGGAGTTTTACAACAATAACTGGAACACAAATTTTCAATACAGATACATGACAAAACAAAACAGAAAACAAGAGGATCCTAGATCTTCTGGCCGGAGGGCCCTTCGTCTTCTGGTTGACTCTTCTTCCCACCTTGATGGATCAATTCTTGAAGCTCTTCCTTCTCTTGCATAACCTTGAAATACTTATCTCTCCAGTCTTTTCCTTCTCTTTCATCTTTTGCCAAAGCAGCTTTCAATTCTTCTATGAGAGTAAGTTTGGTTGAGTCGGGCTCAAAGCGAGTATAGATCATTTTCAATGCTGCTTCTTTCACCCATGATAAGTAAGATTCAGAAACAGCAGTGTCGTGGTAACCTAAGGCAGTTACCCCTCTTGTGTGGATGTGACGCCAAGCATATACAGTCCGAGCCTTGTAAGCGGGATCCTTCCCCTCTTCAATGTAGAAGCTTCTCAAAAGGGCTGGGTCTGGTTCATTCTCCATCAGGTGCCCCAACTGGCGACGAGCTAAAATAGGATTATAGCTAATGCAAACATTAATGCTGATAAGCGGTACATTCGAGAAATCCCCACAGCTTTGAATCATGGCAATCCCCCCATACATAGGGTCATACCACTTAATAGCTGAATGCTTGAGTAACAACAACCTCTCTATCCATGAGAGTCCATTATGCATATCCCAGAGTGCTGGAAGTCTTTGCAAGTGCGAAATAAAAGTCTTTGCAAGTGCGAAATAAACCACTTGTGCAAGAGAACGGTGCAACACTCAATCTGACCAACTCCATGACGGTTCCTACGGTGGATGGAAAAGTACACATCAGCCAATAAGGTAGGTACAAGATTCTTGATAAAGAAAAGGTTGATTGCATTTGCGTCCACAAAATCATTAGCGGCCGGGAACAGGAAAAGTCCGTAAATTAGTAAAACCAGAATGGCCTCAAATGCTTCAGAATTCTTCGACTCGGCATAATTTTGAGCTTTTTCATACAGGAACAAACCTGGAAATCCATATAGCCCTCCCTTAGCAGTCATATGAGATCGTACTTCGTTCACCTTCAAATACGCGGCCTCTGCAATTACTCCTTCATTAGGAGTCCCTTCTCTTCCAGAAAATGGTCTAGGATTAACGCCTACTCCCATCAGGGCAGAATATTCTTCCAAGGTTGGAAGCAACTGATAATCTAGAAATGTGAAACAATGATAGGTTGAATCATAAAACTGCACGAGCGCGGACAACATCTCTTCATCTACTTGAACTTCTAGTAAAGACAGCATATTCCCATACTTCTCTCTGAACGCCTCGGGGTCTTCTACTAAACTTCCCTGTTTCTTTAGGTTCTCCAATTTTGGGCTTCGGAACACAATCTCTGCTTTCTTTCCAGAATCCATCCTATAATATCTGAAAAACAATCTTTAGTCCCTTGAATGATTAATAAATGCGAATGCAAATGCGCAAAGTACCATGGAACTCAGATTCAGTAAACATCAAAACATTGTTGATTTAAATTCATTGGATTACAAAATTTTAGTACATCTTACAAAAGTCTTAAACAGAAAGCTAAATAAAAGCTAACAAAAAGCCCTAAGAAGGTTCTTCTAGCAGCCTCAAGTTAAGCCTCTCAATCTCCTTCTCCATCTGTGCCTTCTCAAGAATGAGCTTGTCCACGATTAACTTCCATGGAGTCGACTGAGGGCTAGAAGAAAATAAATCTTCTTGCGCTTTTCTCTTCTTGCAGGAGAGTACCTCTTCATTCTTCAACTCTAATTGCTTCTGGAGCTCTGCGTTCTCTTCAACAACCACTTGGTACTTGTGCTTCCAAGCGTCTTCGGTTTGTCGTGCCTTGCTCAAAGCAATCCTTAACTTCTCCTCTTCAGACATGAAAATCAAGGTGGGCTCCTCTTTTAAAACCATAGGTTCTTGTCGAGAATAGGGCATATTCAACTCAATGGCTCTCTTTCGAACCCATTAGAGATAAGGTTCCAGGGAGACACAATTAGGCTTTCCCAAGTCTTTCTTTCCTTTCTTGTGCAAATGACCCCAGGCTCTTAGAATCCTCTCTTTCTGCTCTTGAGTATTACCCTCTTCTTTAAAGAAAATATTTTCCACATGAACACTGTTGGTCCTATCTCTTAAAGGGTATCCCAACTGTCGACGGGCAAGGACGGGGTTGTAACTGATTCCTCCATTGGCACCAAGAAGAGGTACATTACCAAAATTCCCACAGCTGTCAATGATCATTATCCCATCATATTCACGATTATACCAATCAATATCAGAGTGCGTGAGATCCATAGTCTTCTGTGACCACCACCCCTTCTTCGGATCCCAAAAGGCGTGAGCTTTAGGCAAGTGTGAAGTGAACCACTTGTACAATAAAGGAGCACAACAAGTAATCATCCCTCCTTTGTGAAAATTCCTGAGATGAACAAAATGATACGCGTCTGCTAGCAGAGTAGGCACAGGGTTTTTCTTCAAGAAAATCTTAATGGCGTTGAGGTCTACAAAGTTCACAAAGCTAGGAAACAGAAAGATACCATAAATGAGTAAGGCGAGAATAGCTTCGAATGCATCCATACTCAAATGATCGGTGTAGTACTGAGCTTTTTCAACCAAGAATTCTGCACTCAACCCAAAAACTCCTCCTTTTGTGATCATGTTCTTTTGAATATCAACTAATCCCAAACGTGTGGCTTTGGCAATATCTTGTTCTTTAGGGTCCTTCTCTATGATCGGAAAAGGAGAATCTTCAAGAATAGGCAAACCAACCAACTGAGAGTATTCTTCTAGTGTAGGCACTAGCTGATAATCAGGGAAAGTGAAACAGTGATAGAGCGTATCATAAAACTGGATAAGCGTAGAAAGAAGTCCACTATCCACTTTTATCTTCAATAGCAACAACAGCTTCCCATACCTACTCTGGAAACCTTCTGGATCTGTCAGCAAGGTACCCAACCTTCTTAGGTCATCTAGTTTAAAACCTTTGCAAGTGTACTTCAATGTTTTCTTTCTTTCACCATCCATAGTGATCTTTGATGTTGACAAACAAAAAAGAATCTGAGTTCCATGAAACTTCTATGAGATGATGTTTATGAATGCAAGAATGTACAAACACAAGTAAATACAAAGATCACACATATGCACAAAAACACAAGCCTAGGTTTAAGGGTCGAGCGTGGATCCAAGGTCTACCCATCCCAAAAGGTATGTACTAGGGATTTCAAACCTGTAGAGTAGGGTTCTAAATGGTTCTCAGAGTCATCAACCCATCTTTCGGATATTATCAACTTCCCAAATTACTTGGTAATCGATAATATTCTCAAGAGAGTCTCGTCTAATTGTAGTATCGCGTATCAACTATTTCGGAAATACTTCCTTATAGCCATCGCACTACATCCTAGTAAGGCCAAAGTGGGGTCGAATGTAATCTAAATGTCCACAGTGTCATGGGCTCCTTCGTCGAAAGTAGCATTGTTTTCACGAATAATCGATCAACAATACTAAACTCTCAAGAGGGCCTACACTGAGCGGTGGTTTCTCAAGTTAGCTTGGTCGGGAATCAACTCCCTATAAGCCTTCTTGAATATACCACCATCCTATCATAATTGCACTCATGTCCGGGTATAGGACCTTCTCACCACTCAAAAGGTTCCAAGATCGAACAATCAAACAAATATACACAAATATACATATAAAGCAAATATAGCACATAAACAAACAAAATAGGCTAAACCCTCAAAATCCTTTTCGCTTCCCCAGTGAAGTCGCCATTTCTGTTGCGGTGAAAATCAGATATCAAGCTATTGAATTAACTTGAATCTTAATTCTTATACAACCGAACTTTAATTTCTCCAAAGGAAAGGTCTAAAGAAAGAAAAACTCTTTTCGCGATGTAACAACAACACTAAGAGATTCGGGGATCGGGGGTTGGTTATACCTAGGAAAGGTGTTAGCACCCTAAGCATCTGCAATACTCTATAGGAATCTTTTGTTTGTTTGTATGCTAGGTTGCTATGTGTTTGCTATGGATTGGGAAAACAGGTGTAGGTTAAAACCTAAAGATATGTACACTAAGTTTGCTCGCAAAGATATCGCATCTTCTGCCTACGTATCCTAACTAGGATAGAATCAGAGCAATCGTAGTTCACCTTACTAAGTTTGAAGAACACTTGATTGTGATCAAGGTTCCAAGGGGAACAAACATGACAATGCTTGTGTAGGGTTTAAGGAAACTCTCTAGATCTACGTTGAACACTCAAGAAAGGGAAGTAAGTAATCATGACGATGATTCTTACATAGAGTTAACAAACTATATCCTAAATTCTAGTTGAAAGAGCACTCCTAACAAGGGTGGGCTTTGTAGACTTTAAGAAAAGTCTAAAGGACAAGTTCCACTTAACTAAGTGTATGAATGGCTTAACAAAGTCGAGGGAGAGATGAGTTGTTTATGACACAAGGGTCAACGGAAAGACTTTTCCTTTGGAAGGAGAGAGAGAGAGAAGCACTTTGGATGAGAACTAAAAATTTCCATCACTTGGGGAAAGAATACTTAACAAAGAAAAATGAACAATTAAGCAAGATGAATAAGATCACAATCAAGTAAACATGCATATTACAATAAGCAGATACTTCAAACAAACACAAATGGTTACAACCGGTAATCAAATATCTTAACAAAGATGGAAGCATATCTTAACAAAGATTAAAACATGATGAAGGTAACAACCATCACAATTTGAAAGTAAACATGTTATAAGTTCAAGGCATAACAAATGTAACAACAATATGCATTGATGACAATCAAACACAAACAAATTAGTTTAACCTCATAATTTAGGAGGAAACATCATGGGATTATGGTGACAACCAAGAATAAACCCTAGCATGTTAACTAACATGGGATGCAAAAATCTCACAAGAAAGTTCAAGCATATTCAAAGGCATATAAGATAACGATCTCAATAAATGAACAGATTTCCACATAGACAAAAGACATCATAATCAATAAAAACATGTAATACTTTTACACCACATGAAAATAGACATTAAAACAAATATGTTGCAAAAAGAATGGACCAAAAAGGATGAAAAATAAGAAAGATATGAATTTTTGAAATTTGGGTGAATTAATGTAAAAATAAAACATGACAAACAAAAGAATAAAATAAAATGCAAGGGGTGGGAGTTGAACCCATGCCCCTCGGGCTCACACATGCGCGCATAAAAAAGAAAAGAGAACAAAATGGTTGATCCTCCTCAGGGATCGAACCCGGGTCTGGCTGGTGAAAGGCATGCTTAAGAGTAAGTTGATTACAACTGGGGTGGCTATACATCCGTGTATTTAGCCACCCCCATAAATATATATGGTATGAATACATGGAATTCTGGGCAAAATGAAAGAACAAAAAATATGCAAATGCGTGAAGATTTAGAACTCCCTCAAAACTCCATGGAATCAGGCAAAATTTAGGTCTAAATTGAGTAGAATTTCATGAGGAATTTAGTGGTGGTGTTGAAATTGTGAAATGATGCTTCTAAATAAAAATTCGATAGCAGATGCAAATAGATGCTTTGAAATGCATTTTGAGGTTCAAGTTATGTTCTAAACATTTCCAGATCAAACCAAACACATACACACACCATAAACATGTTGATGAATGAATTTGAGCACAAGATTGAGTTTAAAACATCTGTGATGAAAAATAATGATCAAGTTGCAAATTGTCATTTGAAATGCAATAGGTTGTTCAGTTCAGGTTCTATGCATAAACAAGTCAAACAAATCACAGATACAAATTATATACATGTTGGCAATTGAATTTAAACACGAAAATGGTCTCAAACAGGCTGTGGTAAAAAAATGGTAGGCAGGTTGCAACTTGGCATGAGTGAAATGCATGATGGTGTTCAAAACAGGCTTGGAGTATTTTCAGATCAAACAAGTCATGCACACAAACTTTAAACATGTTGATGGATGATTTCAAATACATAGATCAGTCACAAGACAGTTGGAATGAGAATGACCTATTAGATGCAAAATGACATATTGAGATGCAAGTTCAAGATCAAAACAGGTTCTGTGCATATTCAGACCAATCAAACACAACACACAGCTTCAAAATATCACATAGGGTGTGTCTAAACCTTAAAATTATTTACAAACAACATAAATTTAAAAATCAAATAGCAACTGCTCAAACATTCATATATTGGCAATATTTGGATCAAAATTGATTTGGAACAGTTGGAGGTGCAAGGGAATGTACTCAACAACTTTCAAATGATATTGCAAATGAATCTAGCACCTAAAGTTGTCATGAAAGGCATACAACCAGAATATGACCAACAAAAATGCATTTTTTAAAACATGAGGAAGTCAGGCTGTTATGACAAAGTGTTGAGGCAAACAGAAATGATGGATTCATGAATATACAAGTCTCATATGTTATTAGAGGTCCAATGCTATATGAATCGCCCTAAAACTAATCAAGTCACAAAAAGTGAAGTGTGTGCCCTAGTGGTTTTCAAAACAGCTATAGCAGCAAGGCATAAACATGGTTCAATTGTGAAAATGATCTCATGTTAACAAACAACACACACACACATCATAAATGCAGGGAGGAATGAGTTACAACTAAGAAATTTAACATATAGCAAGCAATCATGGTTTTGGCATGGTCATGGTAAAAATCAGCTCAAAGATGCAATTAGATGGTGAAATGGGAAAGCAAGCAGTCATTGATCAAA